>JAEQBH010001075.1:0-326186 GCA_016808115.1 Tetrastigma voinierianum | reverse complement strand
GCCTTTTCTAGATCCCTATCTATGGCTGCCCAGAGACAGGAGTATCAGTTTCACCCTAAATGTAAGGAAATTAACTTAACTCACCTTAGCTTTGCGGATGATATATTTCTTACGTGGGACGAGGTCCAAAGGTCCGCTAATGGACGAATTAACGTTTGAGAATTTTTCCCGGGCCGCAGAACAAATCAAGAGTGCCACAGTCTTAGTCTAAATGGTGAAGTCAAGTCTCGACATCGAGCACCACTGGATTCAGTTTGGGGAGCTTTCCTATGAAATACCTTGGTGTGCCATTGATCTCAACAAGGTCACCCCATCGTGATCGCCAAAATTTCTCCGCTGATAAAATTATGGCGTAATTCGCCTCGGTCAAGCAGACGCTATCTTATGGTAGGTTGCGCCTAATTGGTTCGCTTTTATACAAGATTCAATGCGATTGTGCAAGATGTTCATTATCTATTCCGAATACACTATCTATAAGACTGAAAGCAAACTCAAGAATGTTTTTACGGGCCGGAAACTGGAATACTTCATCTGCCAAGATCGTATGGGATTCTCGTGCCGTCCGGCTGAGGAGGGAGGATCGGGCGCGCTGCTATTAAAGACTCGAATGATACAAATGTTATGAAACACATCCTAATTTGTTTTTTAGAAAGGGGATTCTCATGGGTATGGGCACGAGGATGTATTTAAGACGCGGGAGTCTTTGGTGTGCTAAAACCCCAACGAATTGTTCATGGAGTTGGCGCAAAATTCTGCAGCTAAAGGACAGGATCAGGCCCTTCATAAAACATAAGGTTTGTAACGGTACGGGGACATTTTTATGGCATGATTTCTGGAACCCGGTTGGTCCTCTCCTCCCGTATTATGGAGATCGAATCATATATGATTCAGCCATTCACACACGCCGTAGCGTAGGTTACTTGATGGTGTGGAACCGCCTATTGCAAATTTTGGCTGACCTTTATCGATATCAAGAATAGGTGTGTAAATTATCATCTTGAGGTATTCAGAGAGGATATTGTCTCGTGGGCTCTTGTCCCTAATGGGATTTTCACAGTTAACTTAGCTTGGAACCATTTTAGACCGAAATTGCCGGTGGTCAGTTGGCATTATGCGATATGGTTTCCCCAAGCTATTTGTGAGGACATGGCCCATTGCTTGACGCACTATACAGACAGATTGGTGATGCAAGACAAATTGCTCAAATGGGGTCTGACCAACTCTATATCATGTGTATTTTGCCGGGAAAATGTTGAAGACATGAATCACTTGTTTTTTGGCTGCCAATTCACTGCTGGTATTTGGTTGAGGATATTAAGGTTATGTGGAAATGTTGCACGTCGCGAATTGGGAAATGGCTCTTGTGGCTAATTGCGCATTTAAAGGGAAGTCTTTTTTGCTCTATAACTAAGAGGATTTATGTAAGGCTACCATTTACCATTTACGGAGAGACATTTGAATAGGGTAGAGTTTATGAGAACATCTTTTCTCCCGTCGATACTATTTTTCATCTTATTCAGAATGATGTTAGACTAAGAATTTCTAGTTTCATGTGGTGGATAACTGCACAGAGCAATGTGTGAGAGATGGTCCTTTCCTCTTAATATTCTCGCCGTGGTGCAGCCCAAAGTGACTGGATGGTTTTGCTTCGGTCAATGGGTCTCCTTCGCGGCCTGCCGCTTTCATTCGGCCAGGGCCGGTTTGTGGTTTGGTTTCTCTCGCCCGGATGTGCGTGAGTTTGGTTTTTTGTCCTTGGTCATGTTGGTTGTTTCGTCGCTGCCTTTCCGCGCTTTAGGAGGCGCCGTCCGCTTATTTCTCGGGCCTCGTGGGCTCATTCTTGGTCAGGGGGCTGGCCTTGCACAAATTCACCATCCAAAAAAGACGTATCAGATCCCTACAAACTACCATATTCAACACCGCCACCGCAACACATCACTAAGTATCCCCGCCGACTCCTTTGCAAAGCCATCCCCTGTAACCTGCGGATCCTTCCTATCAACAACCAAGACCTCTTCCCCAACCTCATTCTTACTGTGATTATGGAGACAATATATTTATTTACTCTAAAGACGGGGTAATTCTACTGTTTACGGGCCAAACCACTTGCAAAGAGGGAGTTAAACATCAGGAGCCCAAGATTCAATTCTTATCTTAGTGCATTTCTACTACTCCATATCCAAGAGTACAGACTTAGAAAATCAGAAGACCACCCCCACTTACACATATCCTAGCAAACATAACTTTTATCATTCCCTGGGTGAGGGAACTAAGATTGCTTCGGATACCAAACAAATACTAGCAATGTACCCAAGACTTAGATTATTCAATATTCCAGAGGAATATTATAGAACTTAACCCAAATTGATAGCAGGAGTCGGATATTAAGCATATCCATACCTGGCTGCCATGCACGTAATATGAAAGGTCTCCCTGCAAGATGCCATGGTCCGGATTCCATAACCCAATCCCGAGCATCCCGTCCCTGACCTAAAGAAATATAATCCATTCTCGCCGGATATATCGCATCTCCTTCTTTCGCCTCTACGCTTTGTCAACCAAAGAGCGCACCACCGCATCTCCTTCTTACCATCTCTTTTTTTTTTTTGATAATTATCTTACCATCTCTTTCTTTTTTTGGATAATTATCTTACCATCTCTTTCTTTTTTTGGATAATTATCTTACCATCTCTTTCACGTTGTCTCTTCATGTTTTTTTTTTTTTTGGATAATTAAGAATTTATTACCAAAAGGGCAACGCCCAACCAAAGAATACAAGAAACCGAGGCCCATAGCCACAACCAGTCTCTTCATGTTTTTCCACCAAATAGAAGCATTCTTGCACATCTTTGTAGCCACCAACTTCACTTTTTCACGTTCAGGGGAATCATAAGACTCAAAGACATGCTCCACCATATTGCCAATCCAAAATTCATCAGATCCATCCTTCCATCGACTCGAATGTTAAATTGATTGCATCTAAAGCCTTCAATTAAGTTACCATGCTCTTATAGTAATCTTCATTCCTGTAGTAGCAATCAATACCTCCCATGATAATCATAGTCTCGTACATACAT
This sequence comes from Tetrastigma voinierianum, assembly GCA_016808115.1. NCBI lineage: Eukaryota > Viridiplantae > Streptophyta > Magnoliopsida > Vitales > Vitaceae > Tetrastigma > Tetrastigma voinierianum. The sequence goes on along the minus strand of JAEQBH010001075.1, from coordinate 323,112 downwards.
ACCTTAGCTTTCTTATGCCCCATGAAACCAATACTCAGGGCCGCAAAAGCCTTCATAAAACATATTTTCTCCCCGCCGCTGAACGACTAAACCGTATCTAGAGATCTTGTCTCTAAAGATCAAGCACATTATTCAGCTTTATGATCACCATCAATCCATGAGCTCGATACCACTTCATGCAAGGCCTAGACCAGATGGATGATCCAAGTTTAGGTAAGTCAAATATGGGCTCGTAGTTTTCGCCAAAATAGGTTTTATGGGACGGAATTTTGAGATTTTCTAAGTTAAGAAAGGTGAATTTATGGTATATGTGGAAAGGATTAGATGGTTTAGTAGTATTGAACAAATGATTTGAAAGTTTCGGGTTGAAGTTGAAAATTTGGATATGGAAAGTTTAGAGAAAAGATGAGATGGCGAGGAAAGTAGATTTGAACAAGAGTGGTTACTTACTCGGTTAATGAAACGATCAACACAAGATAGATGACTGAGTGAAGGCATTTGCCAATCAACTATGGACTGGGCCATCGATAGTTTGACAAAGACTTCTCCACCAAGGAATCCACCTAAGTATGAGAAGCCACGAACTCAGCCCTCATGGAACCACCCAAGAGATAAGAGAACAAGAGAGAACTCTTAAAAGAGAAATCAAAATATTATTAAACTTGAACTGACAAAATGATCTTTACAATATAAAGATGAGTCCCCATACTTTCTAAATCAAATAAAGCAACTTACCAACTAGAAAAAGAAACTTTCTAAATTTACAAAGCAACCTCTTAAAAACTTTCAAAAATAAAATAAAGCAAACTTTTCTAAAATAAATAAAGCAAATCTTCCTAAAAGGATAAAACAAAATTCGGAGCAAATCTCATAGCAAATCTTTCTAAAATCAATACGGCAAATTTCCACATCAGTGGGCTCATTCCAAGTCTCACCACGTTTTTGCCTTCCAAGGCCCAAAATGAGGTCCAAAAAAGGAGTTTCACATGTATTCACGTGCCTCGACCTCCCCAATCCAATTCTTCAATAATTAGGGCTTTAATTCCCAATGTTTGGTGTGTTTATGGCTCCCCGCATCAGACTCCCATCTCACAACCCGTAGCGTCTATGTGATATTTTTATTTAACTGCTTGTGTCTTTGGGCAAATAAGAACTTGTGTCTTCACTGCAGTCTCTTACACTCTGAAGACGTCAAACCCATGACCAATGTGGCGAAGACTCCTCACATGGACATTCTACACTCGCACACTATGTGTGTGTCAGGAACACCATGTCTAATGCAATAACATTTCATATATTTAACATACATGCAACCATGTTAATATTCCACATTTTCAAATCAAGACATCACATAAGCATGCACTACATCCTTTCTATCATTCGCTCATTCATGCTTCAACACATCATCTCATTCACTGTATAATAATTCCAACCATTACTTAGGTAGTGCCATAACTATATTCCCTGTGGCGAGACATATGTCACCATATAGCCCAATGCATATAATTACTCATCTTTATCACATATATCACAAAATTTCACATTTTCAAGATGTCATTGAATTTATGGCAATAACACACATTAGTCATTCCGGCCATAAATCCGCCATGTTTCGTTTCGAAATAACTGACTTAGTCCGGGAAGTCCAGCTTTTGTAAATACTCACACAAAACATCCAACACGCACTCCCTCGCTCATGCTATGTACCCCAAGCATTTCGGTTACAAACCAAGCCAAAAAATGCAATGTACTAAAGTTGACGCGACCGACCACAAGGGTGTGCGGAAATTGGGCACACCCCGCTTGCCATTCGTCAGATTTTGCCATCCTAGAACATGTTCTATCTCTGACAAATTCAAACCCCCGTAAACCGGTCTTTGACCATCACACAATCACAAACAAACCATTAATAACATACAAATTCGCCTCGAAAACCGATCGAACCCAGGCCACACGGCCCCCAGCATGTAACAACCGGGGCAGTAGAGGAAACCCACCTCAGAGCGTTAGCCTGGATTCTGATCGTCCGGTCCGTCACCTGCGCAACACTCCTTCCTTTTCCTCTTTCTTTTTCCTCTCTTCCTCCCCTTTCTTCTTCTCTTCCTTTTTCTCCCTTTTCCTCCCTTTCTCCTTTCCTTTCCTCCATTTCTTTTCTCCTTTCCCCTCCCTTCCTCTTTCCTCCTCCTCATTTTCCTTGCCGCCTCCCACGGATCATTCTTTGCCGCCTCCCACAAACTGATTTTGAGACCCCATATATATAGGCTTTAAAAAGGCCATGCATTGTGACACATGGCATGCCATGTATCACACACATGGCTTGCCATGTGTCACACATGCATGACTTTGCCATGAATTGTAACAAATGGCTTGCCATGTGTCACCCATGATGGTTCACGAGCAAAAGTCATCCATACTCGCCATGTGTCACTGACACTGCTTTTCTTGAAATACGTGAAATTCGACTATCTCGAATTCAAACTAAATTCGGATGGTGCTAGATTTCTGCGGAGACGATTCCAACTAAGGTGAACCATTTCCCATCCCAGATCTAGAAAAATCCTGATCCTTTTTGACTATTCCTAAACTACAATTTTGCACCCTTTTTTATCCGAAAATTCAAATTTAAAATTTCATGGGTTTTACACTCACAACCTCTCTAAATAATAAATTGCTACATGACGTCGCATCATCCGCTTGCGGACATGGGATAAAATGTGCCATCTTTTTGAAAACCTATTCACAACCTCAAAATTGAATCCTACCATGTCCGGGTCTTAGGCAGACTCTACCGTAAAACCCCTTGGAAAGATCAACCCAAGGTTCACCAGGAATAGGAAGTGGTGTGTACAAGCCATGGGGTTGCACTCGAGATTTAGCTTCACTACACGTGATACACCCCAAAAATCCTCTCAACATCTCGCTTCATGCCGCCAATAAAAGTGTTCTGCAAACCTCTAAAGTCTTAGCTACCCCAAAATGTCCCATCAATCCTCCACCATGAGATTCCCTCACTAATAAATCCCGAATGGAACAATTAGGAATGCACAACCTATTTTCCTGAAACAAGAACCCCTCATGTCTAAAGAACTTGTCATGGGCAGCTTTTTCACAACAAGCATATTCTTTACTAAAATCTTGGTCCAAAGGATACAATTCTTTAATGTGTTCAAAACCAAGCAATTTAGCATCCAGAGTAGAGATAGGGATACCTCCGTGAAAGCATCGTTAATAATGGTTTCACCTTGTTTGTAGCGGATGACATATGGAAAAGTTTCCATGAAATCCATCCATCGGGCATGTCTCTTATTCAACTTATGTTGGCCCTTCAAATGCTTAAATGACTCATGGTAGGTGTGAATCACAAATTCCTTAGGCCAAAGATAATGTTTCCAAGTTTCCAAGGCCCGAACCAACGCATACAACTCGTTGTCATAAGTAGATATTTCAGTGGTCACCTGACTTAGCTTTTCTCTAAAATATGCAATGGGTAGTCCTTCTTGCATAAGAACCGCGCCAATACCTAAACCTGAAGCATCACATTCAACCTCAAAAGTTTTTGCTAAGTTAGGTAAAGCAAGTAAAGGAGCATGAGTTAGTTTTTCTTTGATAACTTGGAATGCTTTTTCTTGCTCTTCACCCCTCTTAAACTCCAACATCCTTCATGACTTTGGTTATCTATGTGTATCTATGCTACTAAAAGTCTTTCACAAGCCAATCGATAAAAACTAGTAAGTCCCATGAAACTCGAACTTTACTCACACTGCTGACTTGGCCAACCTTGTATCGCTTAACCTTCTCTTCATCAACCTCAGATCCTCGTGGTATTAACAACAAAACCAAGAAACAAAGCTTATCCGCAAAGTAATCTCTCCTTCAAATTGAGACAAGGATCGACCCCTTCATAAAACACAAGGTGTGTAATGCTGCTGGGACATTTTTATGGCATGATTTCTGGAACCCGGTTGGTCCTCTCCTTCCTTACTATAGAGAACAGATCATATATGATTATGCTATTCATAGTAACGCTCATGTAGTTGAGGTTATTGGTGATGGTAGGTGGAATCGCCTATCGCTTAATTCAAATGAATCTTATTGCTATCAAGAATAGTTGTGTCAATTATCGTCTTGATGTCTCTAGAGAGCATATTATTTCTTGGACACTATCTTCTTCAGGGGAATTCACTGTTAGGTCAGCCTGGAACCATTTTAGACCGAAAATGCCGGTTGTAAACTGGCACTATACGATATGGTTTCCCCAAGCTATTAGGAGACATGCATTTATTGTTTGGATGGCCATCCAAGATAGATTGGTTACTCAAGACAAGCTTCTCAAGTGGGGTCTTATCAACTCAGATTCAGGTATTTTGGTGGGCTAATGTTCAAGACAGGAACCACTTGTTCTTCGGTTGCCAATTCACTGCTGGTATTTGGTTGAGGATTTTAAGGTTGTGTGGGAACTCTAGAATGCCGAGGAATTGGGAGAATGAATTCTTGTGGGTAATTGCTACCAAGGGAAAGTCTTTCTGCTCTATTACTAAGAGGATTGCGTGGGGTGCTACTATATATCACTTGTGGAGACAACGGAATAGTAGAATTCATGAGAACATCTTTTCTCCCGCTGATGCTATTTTTCACCTCATATGTAATGATGTTAGACTACATATCCGTCTTCGTAAGGTTGTTGATAATCCCAGAACAAATCAATGTGTGAGAGATGGTCCTTCCTCTTAATATCCCGTCCCGTGGATCGCCCTTGTGATTAGCGGGTCCTTATAACCCGGGTCAGGCTTGACTGCTGGGTCCCGTCGCTCAGCTCGGCCGCGGGCGGGGCTTTGGGTTGTTCTTCTCCGCCCGAGCTGTGGGCTTGTGCTTTGGGCTGGTCCTGCCTTTGGTGGTTGTTGGCCTGCTTCTTCCTCGTCCGCTTCCCCGCTCAAGTGGGCCTCGTTTCTCAGATTCTTTGGTTGTTCATGGGCGTTGCCCTTTTGGTAATAAATTCTTAATTATCCAAAAAAAAAAAAAAAAACAAACAAAAATGTGCACTTCTTAAGGTTAGCAAACAATCTTTCTTTTCGAAGCACATCCAAAACATATTTTAAATGAATCAAGTGATCATCTAAGTTCTTGCTATAAATGAGGATATCGTCGAAATAGACAACCACAAAATTTCCAATGAAAGCACGCAAAACATGGTTCATTAGTCTCATGAAAGTGCTAAGTGCATTAGTTAATCCGATAGGCATAACTAACCACTCATATAACCCATATTTTATTTTTTGAAAGCGCTTCCATTCATCACCTTTCATTCTAATTTGATGGTTTCCATTTTTTCAAATAAATTTTGGAAAAGATACAAGAACCATGCAACTCATCAAACATATCATCTAACCGAGGAATGGGATGACGATACTTTACTGTTATGTTATTGATGGCTCGACAATCAACACACATCCTCCATGTGCTATCCTTCTTAGGAACCACAACCTGAATCTGCATGGACTCAAGTTGTCCTCACATATCCCTTTTCCATCAATTCACCAACTTGCTTTGGAGTCTTTGTCTCCTTCTGGATTACTTCTATAAGCGGGTCTGCCTCGAATGGTAGCACTGTGTGGACAAAATCATTTTGATGTTCGATCCCCATAGAGGTAACCCATCTCGAATTTCCTGAAAGACATATTCAAATTCCCGCAAAGTGAGACAATAGAACTAGGCAAAGAAGTGTCAAGTTGGTTAGTATTAAAAAGTGCCTCATTGTACAAAAGTACAATCGTAGGCTTGTTTAAGAACAATGCTTTTTTAACCTCACTTGCCCTTGCATAGAAATTGGTTTTTCTCTCCTTTTCTATTAAAATTTCCAGTCACTTGCATTTTGTCACTCTCTTTCTTTTGCTCACTCTCTTTTTCACGCTTTTTCTTTTGTTCACTTTCTTTTTCACTCTTTTGTTCACTCGTTTTCTACTTTTTTTCTTTTGTTCACTATCTTGGGTAACCTTATCGATCTTCATAAACTCGACTTGGTGTCATGAACAAGAGTGATGGTCCGATGGTTGTGGGACGAACGAGAGTACTTATTGGTGAAGCCGCCATGTCGAACTTTCCTATAAATTGCCATGGTCTTCCTAATAACAAGGTCACCTTGCATTGAACTACATCACACAAAACTTCATCTTCGTGATTCCCAGCTTATTTTATTCACCCTTCCCCACTATCATTCAACCATTGCAATTTATAATGTCGAGATGCTTACTTGTTGGAATTCCTAGTTTCCTCCACCATGGTTGTGCTAGCAACATTAGTACAACTTCCCTCATCATTGATCACACTACATACCTTGTTTCGACGGGCACCTAGTGTGAAAATGCTATCCCACAGATCTCGTCATCTTTAGCCTTGCACACTTAAGGCCCTCCTTGCCACCATTAATTCTCCTTGGACAACATACTCCTCATCATCAGCATCCTCTAAGGAAGGCATAGAATCACATTCCGACTCATTGTCTGTTTCAATCTCACAATTGTCTCGCAACACCATGACTCTTTTGTTCGAACATCGCTTGCAACAAGGACCTCTCGCCTTGGCATTTAAACACATAATATCACGATTCCGGCAGTGAAAGAATCGATTACCTTGATTCCTTGGTTGTTCCTCTGCTTTAGTTCGTTTTTAGGCTTCTGGCGTTGTGTGGCTTTTTCTTCCTTTTTCCATTGATTCTATTTCCATGTAGATGAATCCTGATCAAGTGTAGAACGCGGTGTCGCTACTGCCCCTCCTCTCGACTTGATTCTCAATCTTGATGGCCATATGCACCATATCCTCCAACTCACATAATGCTGCAATTCCACCAAATTTTGAATCTCCTATGAACCCCTAGAAACCTTGCCATGGTAGCCTCTCGATCTTCTTCAATATTCTCGCTCTAGCCATTGCAACCTCCATCTCCTTATAATTCTCCACACCTCTGCTACTCTCGCTCAGTTTTGCAACTACAGGCCAATTCTTGTAGTAGTGTCGACAAATCTCTTCCGCACCCTTCATCTCTTCCCATGTTTCCACCGGGATGGCTCCTTATTCAACACTAGTTGGTCCCACCACACTATGGCATAATTTGAGAACTCTATAACAGCAAGCTTCACCTTCTTATTTTCGGAATAATGGTGACAATAAAAAAACCAACTCTATATTTTTTTTTTCTTTGTCCGAACCATCTTAGTCACCACTTTCCTCCATTCCTTCTAGATTCCGTTCAACCCCAATTTCATTCATAATCTATTATCTACTCCATCCCAAGTCCGATTTTTCTCCATTCTTGATCGGATATAATTTTTGTTTGTTTCTTTTTTACTGAACCGTCCATCCCAAGTAAAAAAAGTCGCCCATCTCAAAGAAAAAGTTCTCACACTTGCTTATCTTTAAAGTTTTATTTAAAAAAAATCAAATTTTCAAAAAGAAAAAAAAAGAATTTAAAGGAATCCATTTTGAGGTCAATGAAGATTCGAGATAAATCTTTTTTTCTCTAGAGGAGAAGAATGACAAAAATCAAGGCATACTTAAGACTACAAGCAGTTCCAAAAGGCAAGACTCGAGAGTTGCATGAAAGAAGATCAAGAATGCTAATCTCAAGTTTCAAGAAATGTGATTTGGAAGGTTTTCATATCAATTGTATGGCTCATTATTACTAAGTTATTTACTTTTAGTTTATTTATTTATTATTTATTTCCTTAGTTTATTTTTATTTAGATTTGTTTCCTTTTCTTGTTTTAGGTGTGATCTAGGTTAAAGATTATAGTAGATATTTTGCTTCTATTTTGTTGCCTATATAAAGATATGTATATAATGTAATTATCTAGAAGATTACAGATTAATAAAATGGAGATTTTATCTTTTTCTTTGGTTCTCTCAAGAACTTTTGAACTTATCGGATTTTTCAGCAAAATTCAATCAAAAACCTATTAAAGAAGAAAAGGACAGGTTGGTGGCGTTAACCAATATTCAAGCTTTACTTATTTATTTTTTTATATTATGGTGGGGATTGGATTGCTAGAAACTAGAATGATGATAAACTTATAGGATTTTTTTTTTCTGGATTTTTTTTTTTTTTTACCGGATCCTTTTCCTTTACTTTCCTTTTTTTTTTGTGTTAACATTGAATGGACGGTCCAAAAAAAGGAAACAAACAAAAGTTATATATCTAATCAAGAATGAAGAAAATCTGACTTGGGATGGAGTAGATATTAGGTTGTGACTAAAATTGGGGATTGAACAGAATTTAGAAGGAATTGGTGAAAGTGGTGACTAAATTGGATTCAGACAAAGAAGAAAAGTAAAAAAGTAAAAGATAGGCAAACCAGAAAAAATAGAACCTGTTGCTCTGATACCAAATGATACGAACCCCGTCAACTTGTGAGGAGACCCGTGATCAAATTAGCTCGGAAGAACCGCTCTAACGCTCTGATGGACGACCACCTGCTGCTATGGAAGCAAGAACTCGGGTATATGTGGAGGACACCACACCTGGGTGATGGGGATCCGACATAAGTCTTGATGAACGCCACTAATAACCGATAAGTTCAAGGAGTTCTTAAAGAACCAAAGAGAAAATTAAACTCAATTTTATTAATGTTTAAAACTTAAATAATGTAGTGGATAACAAGCCTTAAATAGCCAAAAAAACGGTTATTTAGAAACTAAATATTCGACCACAAGGAAAGTAAATATTTGGCAAAAAACAAGAAAGGAAACTAACATACTTTTTCCTAAAGTAACACACTAAAAAAAAGGAAACTAGATAATTCTAGGATAAGGCTTGGGAATCAAATCAACCGCAATCTAGAATAAATCAACAAAGAAATCAAAGACTAAACTAGAACAAATCGAAGACCAAATAAGCTCCAAAATAGCAAGAATCAAGAACAAATCATAACTAAATCCGCACTAAAATAGCAAGAATCAACACTAAATCAAGAAAGAATCACCTCCCAAATAACAACAAATCAACAAGTCAAAGCTCCTTGGCTCTCGGGTCCAAGTCCGGATGACTGATGACGCGGACCATCTTTGTTTCCCTGAGTTAAACACGCGCTTCTTCCACGTGGCATCTCTTGATTAAAACATGAAAGCGCTTGAATTTCTTAGCCTGGGTCGGGTGTCATAGCCTGGGACTTCAAGCTGGTCTTTGCCACTCCTTCCTTAGCCCCTGCTTCCATCAAAGGATGTGCAAGACTTTGTAATACCTTATAGTCAACCTGCTAAACCTCAACCAATACCCTTTCACCCTCCAAAAATACCTTCAAATACTATAGTTGAAACTTTAAGAATTCGAATGATACCCAGAACCAAACCTCCAGGGGAACCTTCAAAATCTCAAGTAGAGCCTAAGGAAAATAAAAAACAATGAATCTCTCATGTGTACAATTGTTTATTTGAAAATCTCTTTGATGAATTTGTGCAAATTGTATTTTTGTGTTGAATATTTTTGCCTTTTTGTACATATTTTGAGACTGAAGCTTTGTGAGTTTGATTGTTTGATTGAATTGAGATAATTGTTGTTGATTTATTTGTGCTATGATGATTGGACTGAAATGAATTGCTGAATAAAAATGAACTTCTGAATTGTACTATCGCACATTAACTTGTTTAGGAACCAAACAAGAAAAATTGTAGATGAAATTGGGCCTGACGATTTCAACATAAGTGAAAAGTTGTGTTGTCAATGACAAATAGGCTGAAATTTTAGGATCTTAAAGTTTGAAATTGATGACAATGTTGATAAGGATGATCATTCTAGCTTGCTTAAACAGTACAGTTCAAATGATAACTAAAAATATGCACTTTAGTCATAAGTACCTTGAAAACTAATTATGCTTGGGTTAGGAACACGTTATTGGATTCATCATAATTCTAGTCTTAAAAGGGTCCTAGAACATGTTAAATCATTATTCAAGGCGAAATCGTAGGCATCACAACCAACAAGAAATGATTTAGGCAATCCTTGGAAAGTTTGTGCCTTTCAAAGCCTACCTTGTTATATGCGTATGCATATATGCATACACTTTAGTACCTTATTTAATCCTAATGCCAATTTCACCATCAAAGCCACGTGAAAGACCTTAACCTTTCCTTAAATATAATCCTTTAGTAAATAACCATTTTTTTTCCCAAATTGCAAGATTAGTACATGAAAGTAATCAAGAGGACAAGTTCGGGGAGTATAATTTTGAAATGTGAAGAAGGATGAGAATTAAGGAGGTAAAGCGAAGATAAACTAAGAAAATGTGTACTAAAAGAGGTGCATAACAAAAAACTAAGAAGCTGAAAGAGCATAAAAGTTTCAAAGGGGGAATGTGTTTTGTAACACCTGGTATATTAATATATGTTTTGTTATATTCAGGTAAGGATTTTTGGGGAGCAAATGCAACTTATGCCCTATGATATTTTAAATTGTGATTAAGATTAGCCATCTTAATGGTTGGTTTAATTAGAGGATTAGCAAAGTGTAAGTTAGATTGCATTTTATGGCATAAAATAATTTATGCAATTAAAAAGTTTAGTGGTTTTGTTGGGGTGGTTTGAAATTGCTATGTCCCTAAGGACCACTTTGAAAACTTGTTAGTGGAGAGGACTAAAGTGCACATCCTTGTAGCTATGTGGCATCATGAGGGCATGACACCTCATATATGCAAGATAGAGCTCTTGACATGGAAAGTGCATGAGAAGAGCTTGCCATGTGCCAAGCAAACCAATTCCTCTTGTTTTGGATGCTAGACCAACTTCTTGCTAGGAAGTGGAAAATTCTGGAATTTTAGGTAGTGAGAGAGAGTTCTAGAGAGAAGCTAGAGAGAAGGAGGAGAAAAGGCCGAAGAAAGCTGGTTTGAGGAAAAGTTCACTAAGGTATGTAAACATGATCTTTGGAGGCCTTAGTCAGATTTCTTATTGACTTGGTTATATTCTAGGGTTTTGTTGGGATTTCATCCTAACCCTGTATTTGATGAAAGGTGAGTTTGGTGGAACCTCAAACTGTAAAAGACCGGTTTTGTGAAGATGGCATGTGTGTGTGTGTCCAAGGAGGTGCTGTCCAGCTTCCCTTGACCCCATGACGTGTTTTGGCCATATAAGTTGGCCTAAAGAACCCGGAACTAGATGATTCTAGTTGGCGAAGAAGTCAAGACCTAGCCTCGGAATGTCAAGAAGCAACCAAGAACTAAACCCCACTATAAGACCCTTGAATTTGAGGTTGAAAAAGTCAGGTATAGATTCTGTCCCCGTTTCCGAGGCCTGCTGGGAGTCATAAGCTGAGCTATATTGATCTAAATTCGAGTGATTCAAAATCCTTCTCAAACTAGCCATAGGGGAGTAACTTCATGAAGAAAGTATGGCCAAATTATGGCTCATTTGAACCTTACAATTTCACAAAGTAAGGGTGAAGAGAGGGCAATGATTCTGCCCTAGGAAATAGTCTCTGGGAGGTCGAGTGTAAAACCATAACTTTGGATTTTGAGGTCCAATGACCTGATTTAAGAGGCTGTGGAAAGCTAAGTGAGATAGGGGGAACTTTGGTCAGAAGACCACAAAGGAACAAAACATATATGGCTGGTAAAAATTATAGTTGAAAAAAAAAAGGAGGGGTCTGAGATAGGCCAAAAGGGTACAAGTGTTATGTGTGTCGCTTTCATACTCCTACGCGGTGTTAAATGCTGATCTTAGTAAGTGTAAAAGAGAGTGCACTTGGAGGATTAAGGCTTTATGTTTGGAGGTATAAGAACTGCGGTGATTCGAGGTGAAGTAGTGCAATGCACCAATCAGGGTACCTTTATGCAACCCTGATTGCTCGAGGCTAAGAAATCTTATGACTTGTTAATCGCAGATCCGAGTAGTCGTGGTTTTGACTTCCCTGGGAGACTTGTGGATTTTTGAATCCAAGGAAGGTAGGAATCTTATAACCTTCTCCCCTAGGTTTTGATTTGATGTCAGGGAATTCTCAGACCATCTGCTTGACCGTGGTGATTTCTCTAGTGATATATAAATGTATATATTTTTATATATATGGAAATCTTTGAATTAACTATCTTCTCTATAGAGCTCTGCTGGCCTTAGGCCCCTCACAATGCGGAGGTCCCGTGCCCGAGCCTCTCTGGGACACTGGAATTCCCCAAAATGGGGAGGCTACTCCTGGGCTTGCTTCCTCCTGGGCCCCAAGGATTATGGGATTGCAGAAGTGACCGATCACCCCCTTGGTTATCAAAAAAAAAAATCTTTTGAATTAACTGTACATGATGTTTTTAAATATCCATGTGGTTGAATGCTTTGTGAAATTGTTTTAAAGCATGACAAGATCGTGTGAGAGTCCGGATTGATGTAAAGTGGACACGGACGGCGACTATCCCCGGGTTGTAGTCCCGCAAAGGTCACAGATATACGATGTAGGCATATCCCCGTGGTAAGTCCCAAGAATTTGCTCTTATTACGGGATGTAAGTATATCCCCGGTGGTAAGTCCCAAAGAATTTGTCGTTGTTCGGGATGACCGCCAGTCCCCTCGGGTGAAAGCCTAAAAGAGTCACCGATGAGGGGAATGAGATGGTCGAGTATTGCATTCATGTGTTTCCATCATCAATCTATTATTTAAAATGCTCATGTTTTGAGATATCTTCGAATTATGTATAAATTGAAATGTTTTTATGACATGGCTTGTTATGGATTCACTAATGAGTTGTCGAACTCACCCCATTATTTTCCTCCACCTAGATGCAGTAATAGACCCGCTTTTGTGACATGAAAGTTGACCTACAGGTTTTCGAGGATGGAAAGCTCTGTATGCCAACCTTAGCTTAGCTTGTCAGCAGGAGCATACATTTTGATGAATATTTAAGGTTATGTGGATCATCAGATATTTGGTTTGTGGTAGCCACTAGGTTTTGAAACTTTGTGTAAAAGTTATTTTGATCAAGTGTAAGTGTATAGCTTGGGTACATTTGAGGAATTAACTATGTACCGATATGTGTGTATGCTCGAGACCCGGGAGTGTTTTATTTACTTCCAAAGGATACCCAAGTGGAGTTTAGACTCAAGTTGTGAAAAAAATCAGGTGGTAAATAGTAACATAAATCACAATCGGTGGAATTTGGTGACATAAACCCTACCATAAGACCCCTTTGGAATTTGAGGTTGAAAGTCGTACGTATCTCCGTCCTCTATTCGAGCGCTCGTTTTTGAGTCATAAGTTGAGCTATTGATCCAAATGGAGTGATTCAAAATCCTTCTCAAAGTAGCCACATAGGGGAAGTAACTTCATGAAGAAAGTATGGCCAAATTATGGCTCATTTGAACCCATAATTTCGTCAAAGTAAGGGTGAAGAGAGGGCACATATTCGTCCTAGAAATACCTTGGGAGGAAGAGTGTAAAACCATAATCCTTGATTTTGAGGTCCGACGACCTGGATTTAAGAGGCTGCGGAAATCTAAGAGATAGAGGAACTTTTGGTCAAGACCACAAAGGAACAAATAACATGTGGATGGGCTTGCAAAAAAATTATAGCCGAGAAAAAAAAAGGAGGGCCCTGAGACAGTCAAAAGGGTGCAAGGTTGTGTGTGCTGCGTGTTACCCTAATAAGGGGTGCTAAAATGTCGATTCAGTAAGTGTAAAGAGAGTGCACTCGAGGATTAAGGTTTATGTTGCAGGTATAAGAATCGTGTGATTCGAAAGTGGTGAAGCAAGTAATAGACCAATTGCAATTTTATGTAACCCTGGATTGCTTCGAGGCTAAGAAATCCTTATGACTTGTTAAATGCATCCTTTCGAGTAGCCGTGGTTTCACTTCCTCGGGGAGACTCAGATTTTCAATCCAAGGAAGGTAGGTATCTTATAACCTTCTCCTTTGTACCGTGGTTTGATGTCAGGAATTTGCATCACCCGTTGCTTTCGATCGTAGGATTTTCTGATATATAATTTGTATATTTTTATATATATGGAAATCTAATTAATCGTACATGATGTTTTTAAATATCCATGTGGTTGAATGCTTTGTGAAATTGTTTTAAAGCATGACATGGGTATGAGACTTCACTCGTGCGAGAGTCCGACCGATGTAGTGCACACTCTGACGATGACTAGTCCTCAAGCTGTAGCCCTGGAATGTCATTGCTTATACTGATGTGGGCATATCCTCTAGGTGGTAAGTCCCAAAGAATTGTCGTTATAATGATGTGGGCATATTCGGGTGGTAAGTCCCAATTTGTCGTTGTTCGGGATGATTGGCTAGTCCCTGTGAAAGCCAAAAAGAGTCAATGGCGAGGGGTCGAGATGGTGAGCAAGATTGCATTCATATAAGTTTCCATCATCAACCTATTATTTGTAAAATGCTCATGTTTTGAGATATTTTGAATTATGTGTATAAATTGAAATGTTTTTATGAGCATCGTTGTTAAGGGATTCACTACCGAGTTGTTGAACTCACCCCCACATTATTTCTCCACCTTAGATGCGCAGTACGAAATCCGCCGTAGACATGAAAGTCGACCTCAGGTTTTGAGATTGGGAAGTTTGTATGCGAACTATATCTTGTTGGTGGTCGAAAGACATTTTGATGAATATTTAGTGTTATGTGGATATTCACTGTATATTTGGTCGCTATATCTTTGTGGATCATTGCATATTCGGGCTTGTGTACCACTAGTTTTGGAACTTTGTGTAAATGTTATTTTGACTTATGTGGCAGATAATTAGTACATTGAGGAATTAACTCTGTACCGATATGTGTGTATGTTTGGAGACCTGGAGTAGTATTTTATTGACGTTTCCAGGTGATTACTTTTTTATTTTTTTGGATAATTAATAATTTATTTCCAAAAAGCAAACCCCACAACCAAAGAATACACGAGCCCAAGGCCCAAAGGAAAAGAAACCGGATGTGCGACTCCTCCCCTAAAAACATGTGAAGAGGGCAACAATAAACACTTGAGCCTAAGGCCCAAAGGAAAATAACTGACAGCACTCTCTCTACAAATATAGAAGAAGGCCACAGCCCAAACAAACCAACCACAACTACACAGAAGGCCAAATAAACACACCCACATCCCTGCAAAAACCAAACCACAACCCCGCCCACAACCCGGGCAAAGGCAACCAAAGCCCAATAGAGACCAAGCCCCCAGCCAAAAAGGGAACCATCAAACACCCTACAAACCAATCGGGGCTTCAAAAGAATATTACAGCAGCAGACCATCTCTCACATTGCTCAGTTTATCGGATTTAGGGTCCGCAACCTTTTGAAAACTAGAGACTTAATCAAACGTCATTACAAATTATATGGAAGACGCCAGAGCAAAAGATGTTCTCATAAACTCTACTATTCCGTTGTCTCCACAAATGATAGATGGTAGCACCCCACGCGATCCTCTTAGTTATAGCATAGAAAGACTTCCTTTTAGTAGCCATTACCCACATTAATTCATTCTCCCAATTCCGCGGCATTCTGACATTCCCACATAACCTTAGTATCCTCAACCAAATATCAGCAGTGAATTGGCAACCGAAGAACAAGTGATTCCTGTCTTCAACATTAGAACAACATAATACACATGATATGGAGTTAGTCAAACCCCATTCGAGTGCTTGTCTAATGTGAGCTAACCCGCCCCGTATGGTCAACCAAACAATAAATGCATGTCTCCCCTCGATAGCCTGGGAAACCATATCGCAGATAATGCCACCTAGACCACCCAGATTTTCAGTCTAAAATGGTTCCAAGTCGAATTAATCAAGTGGAAGGTTCTGCATGGGACGAGAGTCCATGAAATAATATCCTCTCTAGAAACATCCAGATAGTAATTTGCACACCTATTCTTGATATCAATAAGGTCAGCAAAATTCGCAATGGGCCAGTTCCACCTACCATCATCAATAACCTCCGCTACTTGAGCATTATTTTGGATAGCTAAATCATATACATTTCGATCTCCATCCAGGTGATTACTCAAAGTGGAGTTTAGACTCAAGTTGTGAAAAAAAAAAAAAAACTCAAGTTGTGAAAAAAAAAATCAAGTGGTAAAATAGTAACATTAATCACACCTGTGAGAATTCTGGCAGACATGTTTTGCTCAGAGCCTTCCTCCCTGGAAAGCCATTAAGTTCTTGCATGTTTCTACACTTAAGACCCTAATGTCAACTGCATCTGAGTTACTAACCCAAAGCTTGCTAAGGGTAAAGCTTAAGAAAGCAAACATTACACCATTCCCAATACTCAACAAAATGAAAAAGAAAAGAGCTTTTGAACTGAAGGAATTGAATTGAAGTAGAAAGTGGAAAATGAAACAGCCACAGTGGAAAATATGCGTATGATGTACCAAACCAAGCTTGGAGGTTCTCAAGGATGTTTTTAGTAGAAATGTAAGACCCAAGGAAAATTCCATTTTTCCAAAATTGGTAAAATCGTAATTTCCCTAAAGAAAAGTCCGAAATTTTTCGCGACTGATGACAAAACGGACTTCATCGTTGGAATCGCCCTCGTGAAATCGAAGCTACCACGTCAAATTTCTTCGAATTCCAAGACAATTGTAATTTCACGCTTCGAGGCATCGGCATCTGGTGTCGTAAAACGTGCTCGCGGAAAGACATGTGACGTGACAAGAAAGCCACTCACAAGCATGTACTCAGCGTGACACATAATGCATTATTAGTGAGATGGTGGGAATGAATGGCTTAGATTATGCAAAGTGTCAAAATCAAGAAAAGTGGACATCGGGGAATTAACGGAGTTAATGATAATGAGACAAAATAGCAATACTGTCTTCTTCTTCATTTTTGAGACACAAAAATGTGCAGTGGCTGGAATTGATGCAGTGAGTTAGGATTTTGTGATTTTAGAGAGAAGGAGCTCCTTCTCTCTAGATTTCTAGCCGTTTTGACCGTCAGTTCTCAACGGAGCAAGAAGTAAAGCTGTTCTACGTGGCGAAGGCTATGCGTGGACACCGATTTGGTGGAGTTTCGACTACTTTAAGAGGTAGTGATCTTTTCCTACTTGTGATATTCTTTGGCTAACAGCCTTGTCTATGGTTAGGGATATTTTGATGCTTGATTTGGCCGTAAATTTGGTCTCAAAACCTTTGAACCAAGTGGAGAAAATCCCAAATTTGGTGGCCGTGAACAGTGCCAACCCGAGGGTTTCACTGTTCATGTGAATAGTGACATGCTTTTTTGGTGTACTTTATGATGTTATGATTCAAAACGAATTGTTGTGTTTGTTATCAGCCCATGTGAGCTAATTTTGCTATTATTGATCAGAATTTGCATAACATGATTTATGTGGATTAATTATGTTAGTATATACATGTTTTATATATTGGGGCGTGATGAGTTTTTTGGATCATATTATACATTCCATATGCACTAGTAAGCACCTTAGAATATTAGATATGCATGACATGAAATTGAAAGAAAAATGAAAATATTTGTGAAAGGAATTTCAAAGAAGATTTTACGAAGAATTGCCTTGGAGAGTTGTCCAACAGATCACTTCGGATAAGGACCATGACTATTTCGGATCGTTATCCAGCAATTCGCCTCGGAGGGTAGTCCAATATTTTACCGAAATTCGGTAGTGAGTTTTCGAGAACAAAAAGATTTTGTTTTGAAAACTGGATATTTTACTCGCATCCTAATTTAGGCATGTGAGGGAGCTCTGAGACCGTGGACATGTGGATCAACTGGCAGACATTCGAGTAGTTCAGCGTAATTGCTTGATGTGATTGTTTACCATTTGGCCCGTGCACTTAGGTGGGGAGTAACCCATGTAGGAAATTATCACTATCGGGCTTTGCCTTCACCCCGTCGAGGATCACTATTTCGTGCACAGGAGTGTATACAAGAGGACGACGCCACGTAGAGGCCAGATGAAGAAAGTCGGGTTATGTGCTTGGGGTATTTGTTTTGTGTAACATGTATTAAAATTGTAAATTTTGATATATGTTTGGTAAAGAGTAATTTATTAACTCTTGAACTATTGTATATAGTTGATGTATTTTGTGAGTATTGATGCGTGGGCCCATGGCCATTATTTTACGGCATGTGGACCTCCTGTTGCGCTTGTTAATTGTCAGACAGTTTCAGACTCGGGCAGAGCCTACCATACAAAGGAGACTCACGATTCGTGGATAAAGGGAGTTACCCGACATCCATTTAGTATTCCGTGGGCTGATCGGGTTGTCAACGGACCCCCGGGCCGGGTGTCTCAGCTGCATCGCAGCTTAGTAAACGACACTCCAGGAGCTCCTGCCTGCACATCCATAGTGCTTAGTCCCGATACCAAATTTTCCACAAATTGGTATCGCAGGATAGGTATACGAATACCTAGGGCTCGAGGGACTGCGCAGCCATGGTCATCAAGGTGTATACATCGCAAACTAGTATAGCCTGATGTTAGCTTAATGTGTGATTACCAGGCAATCACTAGATAAGATTAGAACACCGCATTTATCAGGTTTTACGTGATCAGGTGATCAAGCAGAATGTTTGTGGTGATTTATGTGCTCGTGAATAGCACAGAGGAAAAAATGCTGAACACTGTGGTTTAGTGTGAGAACAAGTTGTTTGATAATTCAAAGAATTAATTAAACTAAAAATAAAAAATTATGGACAATAGCTCCAGTTTTGAACATGAATAGATTGTGGTTGTGAAATTATGGGAAAAAATTCCAATTTTTGCACAAGAAAAAGAGTTTGCAATTAAACTCTTGAAAATTTTGAGTTTGTATGAATTGCAATGTTCAAGCTATTGCATTTAGGAATATGGTGTTCTAAATGGTGAAATGTATATTGTTTGATGGCATTTCATGTGAAACCCGGGAAAAGCGTTTCTTCGAAACGAGCGACCTAATTTCGGCTGACGCATGCATTAAAACCCTAAATTTTTCTAGACCTTAGATGACCTAAACGGATCATGCCAAGAATCATTCTGCAATCAATGAATCAAACAAACTAATGGTTCTCGGCATACCAGACAGTTAGACCCTAATGGAGGAGATTTGCATAGTGGTAAATGCTGTAGGGGAGATGTCAGCCATTATTTCTTTCCTTCAACCCTTGGATGTTGTTTTGCCATAACTCATGCCATCAAGCACATAGAATCTGAGTGATTCAAGTTGCTGGATAAACTAGACTTAAAGGAGAAACTTTCTTATTGAAATAGGTCTGTCCAAATTATGACACTTTCAGACTAAAAATCTATCTCAAACTTGAGCTAGGTTCATGCACTGGTCTCTTAGTTTGAAAACCGAGTTAAAAATAGTGTTTCCAAAACTCGTTTTCTGCTTAGATCAGTTTTAATTCATGGACGGTGAATTATAAATCTCTCTAGAACTAGTTATGATAGAATGAGGCTTAAATTTGAAGCCACAGGATTACATCATGGCACTTCGTTAAGAGATGACACCTGTTTTTGAAATGCAAGTTCCCAAATGCATTTGATTGGTTTGAGCTTGAACATGGCCATGTCTTGGCATGTTGCAGGTTGTGTGACTGAGGTGCCATGTCTCAACTTGGAGACATGAGCCTTGACATTTACTTGTCTAAGTGATGTTAAGAATTATGGGAATGCATGCTCACATGATGTATCGACTGAAATGTGAATATTAATATGACTACATGTATATTGGATATTGAATCAATATATGAACTGGGCCGATGCATTAGACATGAGGGTTCATGGCATACACGTAATGTCCATGTAGGGTCTTCATACACTGGCATGAGTCAGTGCAAGCACAATTTCATTGGGATTGTGTATGCAAGAAACATCAGATTACATGGGTGTGTTTACATGATACCGATTTGGCACCGTCGCGTCAATTATGTGGGCTCCTGAATAGGATGGTCCAAACGGAATCACACTGTTAAATGAAACAGAAATGAAATGTGTCGAAACATAACAAGTAAGGGATAGATACCCCCTCTGGGCGAAAAGCCCGAAACCTGTTAGACAAATATCCACCGGTGAAAGCCCGAAAATGCCTGAGGGTGTAAGAGACCGCGGTGAGGACTCCCCGGGAAAGTTCCAAGTGGCCCAAAAGACACAAGAAGGAAGAGTAAATAAATATCACAAAGACTATGGGTTGTGTGATGGAGCTCGGATCGACTTGTTTGGATTCTATCGCACTTGCATCGGGTGGTCGGGCCTGGTCGACCTGACATGGGGCATGTAGAGTGTCGTCTCATACTTGGAACATTGTTTTTCCATGATAGGACAACATGTCTACATGAATTGTGTTGTTTTTATGATCAGGTACCTATCATTTGTGCACCTAGGAGGGAAGTAGCCTTGGTAGGTTTTGTCTCTACTGAGCGTAGCTCACCCCGTCTTGGGAACCCTTTTTTTTTTCAATTACTGGTCACTTGCGGATAGACGAAGCTCCTTAGAGGCCAACAGTTGAGAAGAGGGCCATGTTGTGGCCTTGATGTGTTTTTGTATATGCATGAGAACCGCCACTAAAGATATCCCCTCATGGTATATGGAACAACGTCATTCCTAATGCACGTATTTCGTACTCATACGTGAGTTAGTGCTATAACTCTATGTTTTGTATACTCTGACCAGATAGTTATTTTTGTATTTATGAATTCAATATGCAGGATGAGTCTTGGTATATGAGACATGTGGAGAGCCGAGCATTCCGATACCCGATTTCCATAGACTTCCAAAGGTTGATAGTCGTTTGATGAGACTCTGGTTTTCAAATACATTTCATTACTATATTATTGTGCCTCTTGACAAATCAAGAATCTGCTAATAACTATGTTGTTTTTACATTAAAATATCAGATCCCATTCCCAATGTTTTTTTTTCGATAAGTGTTGCTTATTTCCAAAAGGCAAAGCCACACAACTAAAGAATACACGAGCCCAAGGCTCAAAATAAAAGAAATATCGTAACCCTCCCCTAAAACTAAGGAGAAGGCAACCTAAACAACCAAGGACAAAAAACAAAAACTAAACACCCACCATGATCCCGCGAGACACCACACCAAAGCTCAAATTTACAACCCAAGCATGCACCCTGTGTCCAAATATAGACAAGGACCCAACCATCAACGAAACCATCAATCAACTGCATGAAATACCAATGCCAAGAATATTAAGAGGGAAGGACCATCTCTCACACATAGCTCTGTCACCTGATTATCCACCTTCCGGGAAACTTGGAGATTCTGCTCTGACATCATTACAAATGAGATGAAAATAGCATCAACTCGGAGAATAGATGTTCTCATAGATTCTACTATCTCATGGTTCTACAAGATAAATGGTAACAATGCAATCCTTCGTGATAGAACAAAAGGCTTTCCCTTTAGTAGCAATTACCCATAAGAACTCATTCTCCCAATTCCGTGGCATTCTAGAATTCCCAATGTTATTGAATCTCAATGAAACATTTAACTCCTTTAGATTTAAACAATCTTTTCAACTAAAGAAGAGACAAAGCACTTTATTTCAAGTATAAATATGAATCACACCACAAACAGAGGTTCAAATAATGATGAACTTGGAGTAGTAAAGTATCGATTCTTAAATTTTCTAACAACGTGGGAATGATATCCGGACTTATAATCCACTTTATTACTTGTTGACCTTGCAAGAATGATGTGGTACAAAATTGAAATGTATAAATAAGACAAGTAAAAGATGTGGAACTTAGGTTTGAAACAATCAAGTTTTTTTGGTGCAATGCAGGTGACTTTAGTTAGTTTCTTTAGCAAGATTACACTGTTTGAAAATAATTTGGCAAATCGCTTCAATCAATGTGTCTGGTCTCAAAATATAGGTTATTTTGAGGCTATACGAGGATTTAAGTTTTGAAAGTTTCGGGCTTAATTTGATTGGAAAAACGCTTTGTTTTAAGCTAGTTTGCGATTTTCGGGTTTTTCTAAGGTAGGCTAGCTATGCACGAATTTGAGGTTTCTCTAAGGTGAAACAAGGGTTTTGGAAAGGTTTTAGAGGTATGGAACAATATTGGAAAGTCTCCGTTGAGGCTGGAAAATCAAGGTGGAAAGGTGAATGTAAAATGATGAGATGAGTAAAGGTTATAGAAGGATAGGTACTTACTTCACAACTCAATGAATCCACCAAGAGATAAGAACCCACGAACTTGTCGCTCAAAGGAATCCACCCAACAAATAAGAGAACAAGATATATAATTCGCCACCCGAGGAATCCACCAAAGGATAAGAAACAACAAACTTGCCACTTAAGGTAATTCACCCGAGAGGTAAGAGAACAAGAGAGACCTCTTAAAAAGAGAAATTTGAAAATATTATTAAACTTATAATTTACTGTTAAAAGACTACAATAGGGAGGCGGGGGTATATATAGGCCCTATACTTTCTAAATCAAAGAAATTCCTACTTGATTTGGCAAACAAAGACTTTCTAATTAATTAAAGCAACTCTAAAATGAAGCCATAACCCTACTTCTGAGTTTGTTCAATTTTCTAAATTAAATAAAGCAACTACTACTTTGACTTAGAGAACAAATCTTTCTATAATAAAACAACTCCAAATCAAAATAGTAACAAGACTCAAAATACTTGGATTTGGAAACATATTTGTTGTCTCCAAGATTTCATAGCCTCTCGAATCTAAAATTTCCATAATTAAGATTGAGTTTCCATGCCTGTTGTAGCCTTGATTATCCATAGTTGAAAGAGTGATCAAGAAAAATCAAGGAGCTCAAGTGTGCAATAGTGGAAACATTTGAAAATTGAAATTGTTGGAAATTTCTGGCACCTAAGAGACAAAGGATGAGCTCAAATGAAGCTTCTTCTTCAAAGTCTTCTTCTAAAAAATTAGATTCCAAGAAATTTGTAAGTTTTGAGGCTTCATAAAGATCTTATCCAATTGCCAAGAAAACCATCATGAAGGAAAGAGAATTTGAAAATCCTGGGGAGGTTATAGAATCAATGGTAAGACAACGCGGTTGGGAAACTGATGAGTCTAAAAACTCATTTGATTTTTAATCCATTTTTCTGAGTTTATTACAAGAAAATTGTTGATTCATATACAGAAACCTGGGTAATTTGCTCAAATTTAATTTTGCGTAAAATACAACATATGAAAATCCCAAAGAAACCTAAGAATTCAAATTTAAGAACAAAGTGAGGTCACAACTAGAAAAAGAAAGTCGTGACAAGGAGCTCTTTAGATCCAAAGGATTTCCAGGTCACAAATATCATCAAGACCGCTTAATGAGGTTAAGTAACAAGAAAACGGGTCGAGATGAAAGAAACTATTCAAGGCAGGTCGGTACGCAAGGCCAATCTAGGTCGCACATTGATCCGCGATGAAGCCACAGATGAGGCTCTAAGAAATTTGAAGATGCAAACTGGGCTCTTGAATGAAGGACTCAACTTGAGGCCGTGACATCATCTCGAGGTCACGACATGGAACTGAATTGGGAGTCATAACAAAGAGATTTGAAGTTTCAACTACAAGAGATGGAGAATCAGAAATGAAGTCGCAACTTAATATTAAGGTCGCGACAGGAAACCTAAAGCTGAGCTAAGCGAAGTCCCAGTTAGGGAAATCAAATTTGCAACCATTTTTTTATTCAAGAACTCCTAAGGAGGTCATGACACCACGAGGTCGCACCAAAGAAACACCGAACATTACAAAGCCAGAAATGCGTTCCGAGCCGAGGTCGTGAACGTGAAACTTCGCCAACGAAGTCTTTACAAGGAAAAAGGGAGTTACGACCACTTAATCAGTCAAGAACCTAAAAGGAGGTCACAATTGTTCACCGAGGTCGACCTCGAATACACATCAGCATCAACATCCGTGTCACAATTATGCTTTAAAGCAACTCAGACAACCCGCAACCGTAGTATAACGTGGAGGTCGACGTCATATCGAGGTCATGACCTCGTTTAAAGGCAAGGGGTTATGAAAGCGCCACAATGATCAATTATTGAGGTCGCATATATTTTGGCTATATCGTTGTAAAGACCAAAAAAGGAGGTCGCAACTCAAAAAGAAAGTCACGACCGAGGTAAGGCAAGAGAAACGTAAATGTGGTCGCAACTTAAACCGGTCGCGACACGCAGCGGCAGCCAAGGAAAGGAATTCCTGACTCAGAACTAAAGTGGTGAAAATAAAAGGAGGTTGCAACCCAAAACCGGAAGTCGACTCGCACTGCACATAAGGAACCCACAACGAGGCTGGGCGACATGAGACTAAGGTCACAACATCACCTCAGAACAATCGAAATAAAGAGGTCGCGACCTTCAAAGAGGCCGCGACCACACCGAGGTCGCGACCATAATTGAGGTCACAACCACTAATCAACGAAATCGCGAAGAAACTTGGTCGCGAATCGAAGAAACTTAGTCGCACTGAACTAGAACAAATAGGGAATCCGTGTCATGACATCAACTCGAGGTCGCGACCGGTACGTTGATTCGCTTTTCTTTGAGAATTCCACCTGGAGTTAAGTCTTTTACTTAATATTGAGTCCGTGGGAGCAACAAGGAGAAGAGAAAGGGAGGGAAGGAGAAGGAGGAGCTTCTCTCTAACCGATTGATGAGAGATGACCTGCTAGTCGTCTTCGCATTGATTTCACAGGGATGACAACTTTTGTGGTGGGGTCTAAAGTTGGTGGGGGGGTTGACCAAGTGTGGTCGCCCTTCCCAAAAAGGAGTTTCCCCTTATTTGCCCCCTAAAAAGGATACCCACACTGGATCACCCGACGCTGGATCGTTCCTCCAGACTGGCCATGGTGCTGAGGCCTCCTCCGGTGCTCGCGCTTTGGAGGTCGTCATTACCGCCGACACCATCAACGATGTAGCAGATCACGCCGTTTATGGTGTAGCAGTTACCAATATCGGCCCGATCACCTATTCCGGTGCCTCATCCTCGGATCCTCAGGGTACTGCTCTTACGAGCTCAATCCTAGGTCATCTGATAATGGCGTTTGTCCGAAGGTGTCAATCCTTGCCCATGGTGGGCCGTTGCCGGTGACCGTATCTTCGGGGAAGCACGTCGATCGAGAGATGAAGATCGATCATGGGATGGTTACTACCGAAATGGGTATGACTTCTTATGCCGCTATGGCCGCCCCATCGAAGAAGGGATACACTGGCCAAGATGTGGCGCACTATAACCCGTGACGACCTAAGTAGCTTGGTAATTTGGAGACGAACATGCTCCCGAGGTGGTCGAGGCCGGGCGGGGTACCTCAGGAGCGCAGTCTCGTTCCTAACTTTGGCAAGGTATCGAGGAAGGCCGGAAAATGGTTCGTGGAAATAATGGGGATAAAGGGTGAGTCGTCAACAATGAAATTCGAAGACTCGCTCTCAAGGCTCGCTAAAACAAGTGGTCCATCGCAGCCTGTCACATAGAACTAATGGAAGCTTCAGTCAGTCCTCCCGCGAGAGGTGGAAGGTATTGATATGGAAGGCGTTTGGTCGACAATTCCCGATAAATGACTTCCATTTTCGGTGGTGCGTTCTTTCGTTGACAAACTGTGGGGCAAGAAGGAGATGCCTAATATATCAACGACTGAGAATGGATTGTATTTTTTTAGATTCAGGGACCCGGATGCCCGAGATTGGGTTATGGAATCTGGACCATGGCATCTTGCGAGGAGACCTTTTATTTTACGTGCATGTCACACCCTGATTTCCACGGTGTGATTTATGTTATTTTACCATCTTTTTTTTTTCATCATGAGTCCCTAACATAGGACTCTTTCAAAATCCAACACTTGATGTGTGCGGCTACCACTAAATTCTACACACCATATATATCAACCTCAGATTTCTTCAAAACCTGAGTCCAAAGACCCACTTGGAGTAATCGCCTAGAAACGTAATTAAAACTCAACTCCAGGTCTCAAAACATATATATACATATATGTACAGAGGTAAGTCCTCAATGCACCCAAGACTATACACTTACACTTGATCAAAATAATATTTACACAAAATCCCAAACTTTCTACAAGTAATCCTAAACTAATGGCCACAAGCCAAATATACAATGACCCATGATCGATATGAACCGGTCCAAAATACACAAAGGTGAACACACAACACTAGATGTTCCTCAAAAGTATGCCCAACCACTCAAGATGCTAAGGCTGACGACACCTCTAACCTCCAAAACCCTGCAAGTCAAACTCTCAAGTCATGCAGCTGGTCTCATACCTGCATCTAAGGTGGAGGGAATAATGGGGGTGAGTTCGACAACTCAGTAGTGAATCCCATATCAAGCCATGCTTAATAAAAACATTTCAAAATACAAATAATTCAACACATCTCAAAACATGAGCCTTATCAATTAATAGGTTGATGTGGAAACAAATGGATGCAATACTACTACCCATCTCGAATTTCATCGCTGACTCTGGGGCTTTCACCCAGTGGACTAAATCGATCATCCCCAAACAACGCATAAATTACTGATGATTACCTAGTGGATATGCCTACATTCCGTGATAACGACAAATTCGCGTTGACTTACCACCCAGGGATATGCCCACATCCCGTATATCTGTGACCTTTCTGGGACTACAACCCAGTGACTAAATACTATATCCCGTGTCCACTACATCAATCCGACTCACACAAATCCCATACCCATGTCATGCTTTAAAACAATTTCATTGTAAAGCACTCACCCATGGATATTTAAAACATAATGTACCGCGATCTAAAGAATTCCATAAATGTAAAATATACACATTTATATATATCATTAGAAAATCACACAACTAAGCATGGAATGGTACATAATTTCATCAAACCATGGTAAGCAGAGAAGGCCATAAGATCCCCTACCTTCCTTGGATTCAAAAATCCATAATCTCTCAAGGAAGTCAAAACCGAGGCTACTCCAAAGGATCTGCAATTAACAAGTCATAAGATTTCTTAGCCTCAAACAATCCGGGTTACATAAAATTACCCAATTGATTTATTACTACTTCACCACTCAAATCACACATATTCTTATACCTACCAACATAAACCTTGATCCTTCAAGAGTACTTTACACTTACTAATATCAACATTTAACACCCCTTATTAGGGTAACACAAATAGCACAATAATACAACACTTTGTACCTTGTTTCAAATTTTATCTCAAGACCCCCTTTTTTTTCTTTTTTTTTTCTTAACTACTCATTTTGACTACAGCTTCATACATGTTTTGTTGTTCACTATGGTCTTCTTGACCAAAGTCTCTATCTCTTAGCTCTATAGCCTCTTAAATCAGGTCATTCGGACCTCGGAATCAAGAGTTGGTGGTTTTTACACTCTGACCTCCCGAGACTATTTCCTAGTGGATGCACTGTGTCCTCACTTCACCATTACTTTGACGAAATTATGGGAACAAATGGTTTGCTAATTTTAGCCATACTTTCTTTCATGAAGTTCAAGTGTGGCTACTTTGAGAAGGATTTTGAATCACTCCATTTGGATCAATATAACTCAACTTATGACTCAAAAACAGGAACTGCTCCAGAACAGGGGACAGAATCTGTATCTGACTTTCAACCTCAAATTCAAGGGCCTTATGGTAGGGTTTAGTTCTTGGTTGCTTCTAGACATTCGAAGGGCTAGGTCTTGGGCTTCTTCTCCAACTGAATCATCCAATTCGGAGTTCTTTAGGCCAACTTATGGCCAAACACTGTCATGGGGTCAAGGGAAAGCCGATGCACCTCTCGACACACACACATGCCATCTTCAAATCGGTCTTTTACAATTTAGGGTTCCACCAAACACACCTTTCATCAAATCTAGGTTGTGGGATGTAATCCCAACAAAACTCCAAGAATATAAACTAAAGTCCATAAGAAATACAAATAAGGCCTCAAAGATCATGTTTACATACCTTAGTGAACTTTTTCCAACAAAACCAAGCTTCTCTCTTCCAAGCCTTTTCTCCTCCTTTCTCTAGAACTCTCTCTCACTTTCTTAAATTTCCAGAATTTTCCCACTTCCTAGCAAGAAACTGGTCTAGCATCCAAAAACCAAGAGGAATTGGTTTGCTTGGCACATGTCAAGCTCTTCTCATGCACTTGCCATGTGTCAAGATCTCCTACCATGCATATATGAGGTGTCATGCCCTCATGATGCCACATAGCTCACAAGGATATTACACTTTAGTCCCTCTCCACTAACAAGTTTTTCAAAGTGGTCCTTCAAGACATACTTAATTTCAAACCCTAACAAAACCACTAAACTTACCTAATTGCATAATTGACCCACATGACATAAAAATGCAATCTAACACACTTTGCTAATCCTCTAACTAAACCAACCATTAAGATGGCTAATCTTAATCACAATTTAAATATCATAGAGCATAAGCTGCATTTGCTCCCAAAAATCCTTACTTGAATATAATAAAACATATACTTGTGTTACAATGAAATATCTGAGTCCTAATGATTTCTACTGTATTTTCCTATCAGGATCATCACCGCCTCCTCGATAAAAATCATGGCCGTAATCCGTGACTTGGACCAGCTAGACACATTCTATGTCGGGAGATCAGCCTAATTGCACTGGGCCAGATAGTATTCAGGGTGTAATTGCATTATTTTCATTATCCCTAAGTTCACTATCGATAAGATTGAGCAAGTATTCAGCAGTTTTCTGTGGTCTGGAAAAATGGGAAATGCCCAGTGTGCAAAGGTTAGTTGGGTGTCCGTTTGTCTCCCAAAGGAGGAGGGTGGTTTGGGTCTTCGGCGTGTTAAAGATTCGAACGATGCAAATATTATGAAACACATTTGGAATTGTTTATAGAAAGGACTTTCAGGGGTGGCCCGGGTCTCTGTGAGATGGTACTTAAGACAAGGAGTTGGGTGTGTAAAATCCCACTCGCTTCCCGGAGTCGGGCGAAACTACTCAGATAAGGGATGTGGATCAGACCTCTCATAAACACAAGGTGTGCAATGGTGTTTCGACCTTTTATGGCATGATTGCCGGAACTCGCTTGGTCCTCTCCTTCCTTGTTATGGTGAAATGATCATATATGATTCCGCTATTCATAGTAATCGCTATGTGGCGAGGTTATTGATGACGGGAGGTGGAACTCGCCTATCGCTAACTCAAAGAAAGACCTTATTACTATCATGATAGTTGTGTTGACTATCACTGATGTCTCTAGTGATGATATTGTCTCTACGCCCGTCCTTCTTGGGTTTTCGTTAGCCTACCGTACCATATTGCACCGTAAAATGCCTTCTGCTGTAAACCGGCACTCTACGATATGGTTCCCCAAGCTATTAGAGACATTTTTCTCAGGTGGATGGCCATCCAGACAGATTGGTTACTTAGATAAGCTTCAAGTGGGCCTTACCAACTCTAGGTCCTCGTGTTTTTTGCCGTTAAGGCCAAGATAGGACTCGTTTTTCGACCGCTTATTTCACCGCTGCATCTGGATGAGGATTTTAAGGTTGTGTGGAATTTAGAATGCCGAAATGCGAATGAATTTTGTGGGTAACGCTTCCAAGGGTAAATCTCTCCACTCTATTACTAAGAGGATTGGGTGCTACTATCTACCACATGGAGACAACTTAATAAGAGAACTATGAGAACATTTTGCTCCCCGCCGATGCTATTTTCCACCTCATTTGTATTGATGTTAAGCTAGACTCGTAATATCCGGGACAGTAGGGTCATTTTCGAAATAAACGCTATTTATCCAAAAAAAAAAAAGAATATCCGGTTTTCGCACGGCTTGTTGACAATCCCTAATGCAGCGTCAGGTAGCAGGTGGGCCCCGCTAATCTCCTCGGGCAATCAGGGTTCGTCTACCGACCGCGATTGGTGGTCCTCGTTTGCCGGGACTTGCTCATTATTGGTCCTCGTTGCCTTTGCCCGAGCCAGGCTGGGTTATGGGTTTTATTTTCTCTCTTTCATTCCTGGCTTAGGCTTATGCTTTTGGCCGGGTGTGCCTCGTGTTCGAGGTTGTTCGGCCGATGCCCTTTTCCTCTAATTTTAGGAGGTGTTGTCCTGCTTTTCTTTCGCTTGTGGGCCTTGTTCCTGTATTTCTTGGTTGGTTGTGGGCTTTTCCCTTGGTAATAAATTCTTAATTATCCAAAAAAAAACATCATTACATATGAGTGAAAATAGCCTCATAAGAATAGACGCTTACGGATTCAATGCTATGCTTGTTCCATAAGTGATATAGTAGCACCCCACGCAATCCTCTTAGTAATAGAGATGATAGATTTACCCTTGGTTCCAATTATCCACAAGAATTCATTCTCCCGGTTCCTCGGCATTCTAGAGTTCCCACACAACCTTAAAATCCTCATCCAAATACTCAGCCGTGAATCGGGCAACCCAAGAACATGGTTCCTCGTCCCTCAACATTGGCCTGCTGAAAATACACAGACATAGAGTTGATAAGGCCCCATTTGAGAAGCTTGTCTTGCATCCACCTGTTGCTGATGACCAACTAAATATAAATGCGTGTCTCCCAATGTACTGGGGGAAACCATACCGACAAGGCCGCTTACATCCCGCATTCGTCTTTAAATCAATTCCATGTCGAAGCTAATAAAGAAATACCTTGAGGGGGTGTCCAAGAAATAATATTCCTCAGAGTCATCAAGAGGATATTCCTCACGGCTTATTCGACAACAATAAGGTCAGCTGAATTTGTAATAGGCCAGTTCCACCTACCATCTCCAATAACCTCTGCTACATGAGCGTTCCTATGAATAGAATAATCATAAATAATCCTTTCTCCAAACCAAGGTAGGAGGGGGCCAAACGGGTTCCAGAAATCAATGCCATAAGATGTCCCAAAGACCAAGCACACCTTGTGTCTTATGAAGGGTCCGACTCGTCTCGAGTCGGCGATTTCCGCCTAACCTGTGATAATTCAAGGACTTTTGCACACCACCGACTTCTATCTCGTATAAAGCCTAACCCTGCTTCGCCAACCATTACAATCCATTCTTTTTATAAAAACCCAAAATCCAAAACAACTTCACCATTTTGAACTTCATTGCAAGACATTTGTGCGAAGAAAACACATCCCTGTGAGCCCGACCGAGCCACCGCATCGCAAAGAGGTATGTTACAACAATAAAGGAGGAAATATGCATAAATTTTGTTGATTTCTGGTCCTTTAATTAAAATCAAATGGCGTCGCATGAGGAGGTGCTTCAAGTGCAAATGATAACATACTCGAACACTTGTGATCCTCATTCACAAGTTCTGGTGAATTTTACCTTATCATTCTTTTTAGTATTATATTGCTAGTTTTTTTTTTTAGTTTCATTTCACCGTTAAAAAAAAAAAAAAAGAACCCTAAAACCTTTGTGTGTAGGATTGTTCTTTGTTGTCCGGTGTTGCCTGCTCTGCTATAAGAGCTGTCTAATGGATTAGAAATCCAGGCGGGTTGATCAAAGCCGCATTCTACAGAGCCCACCTGAACAATATTAGTTCAACTCCAATGCAAACACTCCAGAGGAAGAGCAATACAATCGCACTCAAGTGGGAGAGAAACCCTTAATGGTTATGCATTCATGAGGGATTACATTCTCCATAAGGAGTGCACCTCCTAACTCGTGCCTCCAACTAACGCATCATATGGCAAGATTTACAACCCTAGTTTGGGAACCAATCTGAAATTTCTCATGGAAACCAATAATTTCCACAATATGCACCTTCATGCTCCTCCCACATTATGCTCAACTCCCAGCCACCACAACCATCACGCTTAACTTCTTCCACCGAAAGCAAGCACACCGAACTTGAGCATATTGGTGGGTACTTTTATAGAGGAGCAGAAAGTGATGAATGTCAAAACAAATCAAAGAATTGATACTATGGAAAGCTCTCCCCGAATCGAAAAATTAGACGGGCTTCAAAGTGACCTTGGATCGTAAAAATCGACATCCTCGTAGTACCCATTTTACACAACTGGCCAACTGCGGAGGAGACCCGTGATCAAACTAGCTCTGAAGAACCACTCAGCGTAGGCTCGATGGATGACCTTAACCCGTTGCTTATATGGAAGCAAGAACCTTAGTATGTGAGGACGCCACAATCAGTGATGGGGATCCGATTGATAAGTCTTGATGAACGCCACGGAATAATCGATAAGTTCAAGGAGTTCTTTAAAGAACCTAAGAGAAATTTATACTCTCAATTTTATTAATGCTTAAAACTTGAAGAATATAGGGATAACAAGTCTTTAAATAACTCATTGTGGAGCTCGGTCGCCTAGTGGCCCCGCCACAAAGGCTTGATATCCTGTGTCTAACCCGGGGATATTCAGGAAATTCCACAAATGGAGGCTTACTTGGCTCTGCTCTCCCTGGGCCCCAAGGATTATGGGATGTAGTTTGACCACCACCCCTTGGTTATCAAAAAAAACAAGCCTTAAACAGGCCAAAAATATGAAGAATAGAAACTAAATATTCGGCCACAAGGAAAGTAAATATTTGGCCAAAAACAAGAAAGGAAACTAATAATAAATTCTTAACTATCCAAAAAAAAAAAAAAAGAAGGAAACTAATATACTTTTTTCTAAAGTAACACACTAAAAAAAGAGAAAACTAGATAATTCTAGGATAAGGCTTGGGAATCAAATCAGTCGCAATGTAGAATAAATCAACAGCAAATCAGGAACAAATCAACACTAAATAAGCTCCCAAAATAGTAGCAAATCAGAACGAAATCAGCTCCAAAATAGCAGCAAATCAACACCAAATTAGCAGCAAATCAGCTCCAAAATAGCAGCAAATCAACAAGTCAAAACTCCTTGGCTCTCGTCCAAGTCCGGATTTAATTTGATGACGCGGGACCATCTTTGTTTC
Organism: Tetrastigma voinierianum; assembly: GCA_016808115.1. Taxonomy (NCBI): domain Eukaryota; kingdom Viridiplantae; phylum Streptophyta; class Magnoliopsida; order Vitales; family Vitaceae; genus Tetrastigma; species Tetrastigma voinierianum. The sequence goes on along the minus strand of JAEQBH010001075.1, from coordinate 290,296 downwards.
CTTTTCGAGTCAACACGCGAGCTTCTTCCACGTGGGCATCTCGATTAAAACATGAAGGGCTTCTTTGAATCCTTTAGCCCCGGCTCAGGTCATAAGGGGCCCAGCTGAGACTTCAAGCGGTCCACACTCCCTTCCTTAGCCCCGTTCCATCATTCTCCTCTGAAAGGATTTGTCTTCAAATCGTCACCTGCATCAAAATCTAGCCAGATGCATTCGTTATCATGCGCCGAGACTTGAAAAGCGACCATCGCCTAGGAAGCAACTTTTAAAGTGAAATCTTTCCTTGCGCGTATGCACCCAAACCCAACTCTGGGTTCAAAGACTACGTGGTGGAGCCCTTGTCGGGGTTTATTCGGGCATATCGCTCGCCTCTTCGCTCAATGTCGAAGGCCCGCTTCTTCTCATGAATCGCTTAACAAATTTCGCTTTTCGCTTTCATCTAGATTAACATGCTCGCACATAAGTAAAGGAGATAAATGTAGCGTTAATGGATTAAACCATATACAATCTCAAAAGGCGAAAATTTGGGCTAAGTGCATCGTATAAGACGATTATAAGAAAACTCAACACGTGGCAACAAATACCCTGTGTTTTAATGTTCTTTTTAATGATAGCCCTCAACAAAGTAGACAAGGCTTTGTTCACTACCTCGGTCTGACCATCAGTTTGTGGATGACAAGTAGTAGAAAACAATAACTTGGTTCCTAACTTACACCACAAGGTCTTCCAAAAGTAACTCAAGAATTTTGCATCTCTATCCGAAACAATTGTCCTAGGCATACCATGCAATCTCACAACCTCCCTAAAGAACAAATTGGTGACATGAGACGCATCATCCATTTTGTGACATGCAATCTCACAACCTCCCTAAAGAACAAATTTTGCACCTATTCACAACCACAAAAATAGAATCCCTACCATGTCTAGTCTTAGGTAGACCTAACAGAAAGTCCATTGAAAGATCAACCCAAGGTTCACCAGAAATAGGAAGTGGTGTGTACAAGCCATGGGGTTGCACTCGAGATTTAGCTTGCCTACATGTGATACACCTCCCACAAATCCTCTCAACATCTCGCTTCATGTGTTGCCAATAAAAGTGTTCTTGCAAAACCCCTAAAGTCGTGGCTACCCCAAAATGTCCCATCAATCCTCCACCATGAGATTCCCTCCCTAATAAATCCTGAATGGAACAATTAGGAATGCACAACCTATTTTCCCGAAACAAGAACCCCTCATGTCTAAAGAACTTATCATGGGCTGCTTTTTCACAACAAGCATATTCGTTACTAAAATCTTGGTCCAAAGGATACAATTCTTAATGTGTCTAAAACCAGCACTTAGCATCCAGAGGTAGAGATTAGGACATATCTCCGTGAAAGTGCATCGGCAACAATGTTTTCCTTACCTTGTTTGTAGCGGATGACATATGGAAAAGTTTCCACGAACTCCATCCATCGAGCATGTCTCTTATTCAACTTATGTTGGCCCTTAAGATGCTTTAATGACTCGTGGTCGGTGTGAATCACAAATTCCTTAGGCCAAAGATAATGTTGCCAAGTTTCCAAGGCCCGAACCAACGCATACAACTCTTTGTCATAAGTAGGGTATTTTAGGGCTGCCCCACTTAGCTTTTCGCTAAAATATGCAATGGGTCGTCCTTCTTGCAAAAGAACTACACCAATACCTAAACCTGAAGTATCACATTCCACTCAAAGTTTTTTTGCAGTTAGGTAAAGCAAGTAAAGGACATGAGTTAGTTTTTCTTCGATAACTTGAATGCTTTTTCGCTTCACCACTTAAACCCAACATCCTTCTTGATGATTTCCTCAAGACATCTAAGGCGGCTATACTAAAGTCTTTCAAGAAACGGCCAGAAAACTAGCAAGTCCATGAAAACTTCTCGAACTTTACTCACACTCTCGACTAGGCCGCTAATTGCCTCGAACCTTCATCAACCCAATCCTCAGGTACTAACATCGTAAAACTACAAACACAGTTTATCCGTGCAAATGTGCACTTTAAGGTTAGCAACCAATCTTTTTTTCGAAGCACATCCAAAACATATTTTAAATGAATCAAGTGATCATCTAAGTTCTTGCTATAAATGAGGATATCATCGAAATAGACAACCACAAATTTTCCAATGAAAGCACGGAAAACATGGTTCATTAGTCTCATGAAAGTGCAGTATCCCTCACAGGAGCTCGTCAGTCTAGTGGCCTCGCTCACAAAGTGAGGTCCTGTGTTCTAGCCTTCCCCGGGACACTGAATTCCCTGTAAATGGGGAGGCGCATCTGGCTTGCTTCCTGGCCCTGCGGGATTCATGGGATGCAAACGGACTCGACCACCCTCGTTATCAAAAAAAGAAAAAGAGTGCTGTGGATTAGTTAATCCGAAAGGCATAACTAACCACCTATATAACCTATATTTTGTCTTGAAAGCAATTTTCTTCCATTCATCATCACTCTCTCTCTTCTTTTCTCTCTCTCTTCATTCTCCTAATTTGATGGTATCCACTTTTCAAATCACTCTTGGAAAAGACAATAAGAACCATGCAACTCATCAAACATATCATCTAACCGAGGAATGGGATGACGATACTTTACTGTTATGTTATTGATGGCTCGGCAATCAACACACATCCTCCATGTTCCATCCTTCTTAGGAACCAAAATAACTGGAACGACACATAGACTCAAGCTATCCCTCACATATCCCTTTTCCATCAGTTCACCAACTCGCTGGGAGTTCCTCGCCTCCTCGTGGATTACTCGATAAGCTTGTCAGTCAATGGTAAAGACTGTGTGACAAAATCAATTTGATGTTCGATCTCTCGTATAGGAGGTAACCCATTCAGAATTTCCTCGGGAAAGACATCTTCAAATTCCTGCAAAAGTGAGACAATAGAACTAGGCAAAGAATTGTCAAGTTGGTTAGTATTTAAAAGTGCCTCTTTGTACAAAAGTACAATCGTGAGGCTTGTTTAAACGCGCTCTTAACCTCATCATTTGCATAGAAATTGGGTTTTTCTCACTTTTAAATTTTCAGTCACTTGCATTTTGTCACTCTCTTTCGTTGCTCACTCTCTTTTCACGCTTTTCTTTGCTCACTTTCTTTTTCACTCTTTTCATTTGTTCACTCTCTTTTCACTCTTTTTTTCTTTTGTTCACTTTCTTTTCATCACTTTTTTTCTTTTGTTCACTCTTTGCAACCTTACTTGATCTTCATAAACTTGACTTGGTAAAAGGAACAAGAGGACTAACCGTTGGTCAGGCACGAACAAGTACTTATCGTGGAAGCCGGGCCGTGGCCGAACTTCTTCCCATCAAATTGCCATGAGTCTTCTCCTAATAACAGGCCCACCTGCATCGAACTACATCACACAAACTTCATCTTCAGATTTCCCAATGCTAAAAGAGACTAACACTCTGTTTATTCACCCTTCTTACTTCCCACTATCATTCAACCATTTCAATTTATAAGGTCGAGGATGCCATGTCGGGCATTCCTAGTTTCTTCACTCATGGTCAGGCAAGAACATTAGCGCAACTTCCCATCAATGATCACACTACATACCTTGTTTCGACGTGGCACCTAGTGTGAAAATGCTATCCCATCAGATCTCGTCATCTTCTTTATTGCACACTTAAGGCCCTCCTAGCCACCATTGGGCCTTCCTCGACAAAGATACTTCATCATCAAGATCCTCTAAGGATGGTATAGAATCACAATCCGACTCATTGTTCCGTTTGACCCCACCACTGGCCCCGGCATCACCATGACTCTTTGTTCTGACATTGGCTTGCACATGACCCCGCCGCATTTAAAACACATAATATCACGATTCCGAGTAGTGAAAGAATCCTGCTTACCTTGATTTCCTTTGGTCAAGTTCTTGTTTTAGTTTTGTTTAGCTTGGCTATGTGGCTTCTCTTCCTTTTTCCATTGATTCTATTTCCATGTAGATGAACTTGGATCAGGTGTAGAACGTGTGTTGCTACTACTCCTCCTCTTGACTTGATTCTCAATCTTGATGACCATATGCACCATATCCTCCGACTCCACATAATGTTGCAATTCCACCAAATTTTGAATCTCTCGGTTTAAACCCACTAGAAACCTTGCCATGGTAGCCTCTCGATCTTCTTCAATATTCGCTCTAGCCCTTGCAACCTTCATCTCCTTATAATACTCCTCCACACCTCTACATCTTGCCTCAGTTTTGCAACTCACAGACACCTCTCAGAGTAGTAAGCTCAGACAAATCTTTTCCGCATTATTTTAGGGGAGGTGCTGTCCGATTTTCTTTTTCCTATCGGGCCTCGCTCGTGGTATTCTTTTGGCTCAGGGGGCTTTACTCTTTTGAAATAAATTCTTAATTATCCAAAACAAAAAAAATCCCTTCCGCATCACCCTTCATCTCTTCCCATGTTTCCTCCGACATTCCTTATTCCGTTCTTATTCAACACTAGTTGGTCCCACCACACTATGGCATAATCTCGAGAAGTCTATAACAAAGAAGCTTCACCTTCTTATTTTCGTATCAATGGTGACAATCAAAACCAACTCTACCTTCCTCTCTAATTCAAGATATGCCTCTGTGGTCATTCTTTCCTTGGAAAGATGAAATCATCTTAATGTTTCCCAAATTATTATCTTCCGATTCCTATCTTCTATGTCTACCCTCTATACTCCCTGCTACTAACAACCGAATCATAACCATTCTCATCTTCAAAGTCTCCTCCATCATACTCTTCTTCGTCTACCGGCGCCTCTCTTCTTGGCAAACCTATCGCTCTACGCCCGTGAGGGTCTCGTGGGTGCCTAAGCCAGCCCACCCTCCTTGAATTGCTCCAATCCACCCCTAAACATTCTCCCAGACTTCGCTAAGGCATACCGTATATTGAACTCACGTCAACGCCCCACTACACCTTCGCATGCTATTATTTGACATAAGGTCGCAAAACAAGGTTAGAGAAAGAGACTCCTCACAAATCACTTTCACTGTGGGTGTTTTCTCACCAAAGAATGATTCACTCATTCACTCTTGTTTTCACACAATATATTTGGCTTTTTCTCACTCTAATAATCTGACCACTCTTACCTTTTTCCATTCAGAATATCTCTTCTAGTTCTTTTGGAACTAATCAAACAAATCAGATTTTTTCGCAAAATTCAATCAAAAACCTATCAAAGAAGAAAAGGACAGGTTGGTGGCATTAACCAATATTCAAGCTTTCCTTATTTATTTTTTATACTATGGTGGGGATTGGATTGCTAGAAACTAGAATGATGATAAACTTATAGGATTTTTTTTTTCCGGCTTTTTTTTTTTTTTTTTTTTTTAACGGACCCTTCTTTACTCTCGTTTTTTTTTTTTTTTTGTTAACTCAATGGACTGTTTCAAAAGGAAACAAACAAAGTTATATCTAATCAAGAATGAAGAACCTTGTGAGTGATACCAAATGATACGACTTTGGGCCAACTTGTGAGGAGACTGATCGAATTAGCTCTAAGAACCGCCTAGTATTCAAGCCGATGGATGACTGCAACCCGTTGCTTATAAGGAAGCAAGAACCTTGGTATATGAGGACGCCTCAATCTGATGGAGATCTGATTGATAAGTCTATGAAATGAAGACGCCACAATCAACTCATGGTGTTTGATTGATAAATCGATAGGATGAACGCCACTAAAAATCCTAAGGTTCAAAAGTTCTTGAGAGAACCAAAGAGAAGATAAACTCAATTTTATTAATCAGAACTTCTATATAATTACATTATAAACATATTTCCCATATAGGCTAAGAAAGAAAATAAATATCTAATGTGAATCTTTAACCTAGACTTCACCTAAAACAAATAAGGAAACAAATCTAATACAACAACTAAGGAAAATAAACTAAAGAAAAATTAATCTTAGTAAGCAAGCCATACAATTTGATCTAGAAACCTTCCAAATACAAGCTAGATTCTTCAAAACTTGAATTAGCATATTGAATGCACTCTTGATCTTCTTCCTTTGCTCTCAAACTTTCCATTTTTGGAACTTTAATCGCACCCAGAAGTCATGCCTTGATTTTGAATCATCTTTCCTCAGAGAAAAAAAGATTTGTCCTCAAATCTCATTGACCTCAAATGGACTTTAAATTTTTTTTTTTCTTTGAAAATTTGATTTTTTTTTTTTTAAATAAAACTTAAATATACAACCTAGCAAGAACTTTTTTTTTTTTTTTTGCTGACGAATCCTTTAAAAAAATTGGGATGGACGATTCAATAAAAAAGAAACAAACAAAAAATTATATCCGATCAAGAATGGAGAAAAATCAGACTTGGGATGGAGTAGATAATAGATTATGAATGAAATTGGGGTTGAATGGAATCTAGAAGGAATGGAGGAAAGTGGTGACTAAGATGGTTCGGACAAAGAAAAAAATAATAATAATAAAAGATAGGCAACAAGAAAAAAAGAACCTCGTTGCTTCGATACCAAATGATACGAACCCTGGCAACTTGTGAGGAGACCCGCGATCGAATTAGCTCTAAGAACCGCCTAGCGCCGATGGAGTCTTCTAAAACTCTCTTTCAAATCCTGGGCTTGCCTTTCCCTTTCCTCCCTCTCTCCCAACCCGCTGGGAGAAGATAGAAGTCAAGTAAGATATCTCCTACTACACCAGTCCAATTCTAAGGTCTTAGGATTACCCTTAGTCACCTGATCCATCCACCTGATTTCCTCCAATCATGTATTGCCACATGTCACTTCCGGGTCCCACTTAAGCTATTTTGTTTGACTAGCTCTCCACTCGACACGCGGCCTCATCTTTGAGCCACCTTAAATGCTTCAAGTGTCCCCAAGACTACTCTCGCGCTCAAAAGCCGTGGAATTCCGATTGGTCTCAGACCACAAAATCTCGATACTTGTGATAGCCTGTGATTGAAGGGACGATTCCAAACCTAAGTCCGTTTCATCATTCGAGATTTAGAAAAATTCCGGATTTTGACCGAAATTACCATGTTACCCTTTCTTGAAAATTCGAATCTTTCGGGGCTTCACATTGAATTTTCCGGGGTTTCACAATGAATGTTTGAACAGAGTTTAATTAGGCTATTCCATGTATCAAGGAAGGTCAGGAAAGTGAAGATCTTTTTATTGTCTTTGAGAGAACCCTTGTTTACTTAAATTCTTACTTATATCTACTTCCCATTATAACTTATTTATTCTTTTTCTTTTGACATAGAGATAGTGTGTATAGACTGATTGAAGGATAATTTTGACTCATTCTGCTGTTATATGTTTGGTGCTTCTTTTGAAGTAGTTTTTTTTTTTTATTAATCAGAAATGTTGATAGAAATGTTCTCTAAGCTAAATTATCCAAAAAAAAAATGTTCTCTAAGCTAAGCTCTGTGCATTACAACTAAAAATTATGAGTTTGTTTTTTATATGAAGACTGCAACCTATGGTGGGGATATATACTAATTTATGTCAAATTGGTACACCTAATTGTGTGATAAAAACACTTTTGTCTTTCATTATGAATAAAGATAAATGTCAAATAGTTACTCATTTTCAACAAAAAATGCATTAAAAGTATGCATGTGATGAGTAAATAACATGTTCTTCGGTCATATTTGTCATGGAAGGCAATTTTATCAATGAAGGAACTTATTGTCTCTACAATCTTAGCTTTCTTTTTTTTCATAGAATACATTTTCTTTATTATTATTGCTGTTGTTCGACTACATGTTTCCAGGGGTACTGGCCGGGTCCAACCGCTCCAACTAGCATGGCCCTAGCTTAACTAAGGACCGTAGGGATAACAAATTTCAATCTATGGGCCTGCACGTATTCCTTCTCTACTACAAAGCCCAATGTATATCCCCATCCAGGGAGGGTATATATAGCTTGGGCACTGCGCCTCTTGCCCAAGTAACCCCTTTAAAAAGGCATCCAGGTGACCTCTCCGAACTTGAGTAAGAATAAGTCATGTTCATAACTACCCTGAGGGTAGTCGAACATTCCTTGGGGCGGAAAGTATGGGTGACTGGGCCACTTAAAAGGAAGAATGGGTCATAACGCACAGGAAAAACGCCACCTTCCCCTTCTGTGTAGGAAGGGGATCATCTACTTTCCATGAAAGGAGGATCGCCTTCCTTGGGGATAAAACTAAGAAATCACAGAAGAAAAAGGTACTAGAATCCAAATCCAAAAAAGGAGAGAGCATTTGAATAGTCCTAATGGAAAAATCTAAATTAAGATCTGAGGGGCGAAGGGGGCACACCACGCGCTTTCTTATTGCTTAAGGTGTGTTCACGAGTTGGCTGATGCCCGACGATCCGTTGACTCGTAAAGTCTGTGAGACCACAATTGGCACCATCCGTGGGAACGCTACAAGAAATCTCATGTACGCATACGCGAGCTTGGGTACACCAATCCCATGATCTCCCATTCTCGCTTTGCAATTCCATCATTCCACCGAACCGTCGAGTTCATGTCGCCATGTCTAGAACTCACTAACTAAATTGTCAAGGATTAGTTTCTTCGTTGGCGCCAAGAGATAGAGGCGAAGCAAGAAGAATAGGCTAGACAGAGGACCAAATTAAGTGAACACGCAAACTGCCTGCAGCAGGAGAATGAGCTCGCGAACTCCGTCTCGAGACTAATTCCGGTGACAACCCGAAGGCCCGGCCCACCCTACACCCCAAATGCCAAATGCAATAAATAAGGGTAAAGAGCCAACCCTCGGAGAAAGTGATCCCCAGCGCACGATGAATTATCTTCCGCCGTGTCTCCCTCCTTTCCCGCTCACCACCCTGCACAACGCAGGTCGAGTCCAAAAGAGGCTCGCGCCAAGAACCAAATGATCCGGTCACGACGTGCCTGGCCGTACGAAGAGAGACCAGCAGAGATAGACGCCCTTCGAAATTGGCCCCTGAATATATGCCCATCCGACCCGGGGGCATGGCTCTTCAGTTTTCGCCCGTGAATCATCCACCGAGGTAGCCTCCCCCGCCCGACTTCGCGCGCCGCCATTCGCTGCGTACGATGGCTCCACTGATCCGTAAGACCATATGCTACATTTTAACCAAACAATGATTCTTAATGCAGGTAATGACCGTCTCATGTGCAAGGTATTCCCAACTACCGTGGACCCGTCCGTCTGGGCCCACAAACCCCGAGAGGATCTATAAACTCATTCGACAACTGTGGGACAAAGGCTTCATTTCAAAGACTCTTATGTTCGACGACAGAAGGAAACATCGCCTTACTTCCATGCCATCCCTGTCGGAAAGAGGAATTTATCTGTGACTTCACTCAAGATTTCAAGCCGTCCAACAAATTGATATTTACAAAGATAGACGCGGTCCTCGTCTACAGTTCGCCTACTACCCCTTTCTTTTAGTCTCTATCCCTGGATCCTCCCGCAACAATGGAAGAACTATATCGGCTAGAAGATAAGTATTCCACACTGGAGGATAGTAGTTTACCAGACAGTAATGATAACTGCTCAGAATAGCAAGGAAGCCACTAAGGGCCCACCCGAACAAAAAGGGAGCCAGAAGAAGAATCAGAAACCCTCTCAAGAACAGGCAGACAAAAAGAGGGATCTTCCCCAATTCAACCTTCTTAACATCCCTTATGACCGGCTCCTACCCCTCATATGGGACCATCCTGATTTTAAATGGCCCCCACCAATGAGGGCAACCTGCACCAACACCTGGCCTTTGCTAAAAGGGACATACCACAAGGACCATGGCCATGAAACTAACCACTACCAGAGCCTAAAGTTCCTGATATAAAAATTGATCTTGGCTGGGCACCTCGAAGATTACATTCTGGAGCCTACCGAGGAATGCAGATGACCCCACTTCCGATTGCATATCAAGTAGGGGGCAACACTCCATCCGAATCCCCTACGACCCATCAACTTCATATTGGGAGGCCCGGCCGATGACCAATACCAATCCAAACGACAGAGAAGAAGAATGCTCCGTGCAATCTTAGTAATGGCCCGGATAAACACCGTCGTACCCCGGGAAGTAGCGCAACAATTCAGCTAGTTGACGGCCCCATATCCTTTCCTCCTATAAACCTGACCAAGGTCATCACCCCTCATTATGATGCACTTGTACTTACTTTGTGTATTAACAATTTTGACGTGCATAGGGTTCTTACTGATCCCGATGAAGAACAGATTTCATAGATCTTTCCCGCCTTCCAAAGAGATGAAAGTCCCGCTCGACCGTCTTGGGCCTACGCAAAAGTTTTATCCGGGTTCAACTAGGGCCACCACACCGACGATGGCGATATTGTTCTTTTCATGTGGGCCCGTGAACGCTAAAGAAGTATTGTTTTCTGCAGCCAAGGACCCGGGCCCATAATGCTATCGGGTCAGTCTCGTTACATGCTATGAAAGCGATACCCTCAACCTATCACCAAACTATCAGTTATCTAACTCCATTCGGACAAGTCGACCTCTGGGGGTGTGCCCAATTAGCTGTCTGCTAGTGTTACTCGATTCGTGCCACAAGAGGTGCATCTAATCAACAAAATCTATATCCTGGGGCCTCTCTAACGCCGTGAAGAAAGCTACTCCGCAGTATAGCTGGTCTAGGTCAACATGTGATGGGATTTCTTTATACAAATGATTTGCAATGAAATCAAAAATGGTGAATTTGGTTTGGATTTTAATGTGGTGATAAAATGAGCTTCCCAAAGCCAATATTTATAATAAAATGAGCAAAAGTCCTTTTCAAAGTCATGAAGGGTTGATTTATACCCAACCTCATTACAAATTACCAAAACTACAAATCCAACACTATTACAAGGAGAATTTGGGAAGAAATACAAAAAGGAGAACAAAAAGGTCAAACGGGCAGCATGAAGGAAAGGGCAGGATGAATAGTGGCAAGAGCTGTGAATAGTGCTGCATGATGAACAGTGTCGCAGGAACCAAATTTCGCAAGTGCTCCAATTTCTTCACTTTTTGCTATTCTTTCCTTTTGGGATCTGATCTACAACGATGAGTTCAACTCGGGTTCTTCGTGTTTGAACTGACTCGATAATTTTTTCCTGATTATCTTGCAAAAACTACAAAATTAGCCACAAAATGCGATCAGTAGAATAGCAGGGACCTTAATGTGCAATCAAGTTAATTACGCCGATTAGTACACAAAAGTGCTCAAACCCGTAATAAATAGGTTCAAAATACACTGGGGCACTAATCACACTTCAACCTACACATTGCTAGTCCCTTTAGCAATGAAAGGAAGAAAGAAAGAGCATACAAAACAAAATCAAAAGTATGTTCACAAAAAGATATTTCAAAAGGTCATGGAATGAGTAAATGCCTAACCCTAAGTAAGAATCATCAAAACCTAGCCCAATAAACACTGAGAATGAATGCCATACAAAATCGAGCATCAAAGAGCCTCCTTCTCAAAGACTCAAACCAGAACTTCCCCACCAAAATCTAATTGTTTGTCTGATCACCCTCAACAATAAACTACCAAACTGCACTCTCCCCCCAACCAAGCCATTACCACAACCCAGCATGCTAACCAACTTAAATAGATCAGACCCACTTATTCCACAACTTCTTTTTCTCTCTCATAGGGTGAATAAGAATCGACCTCACCACCATGTAATGGGGATCCACCGATGACTCTCAACCAATTAAGGCTTTAGGGCACCAAGTCATAAGGATCTTTCGACCACTAACTCTTCAGGCTTCACCATGGACTTCGAATGATTTCGAAACTCCAGCACCTACAACTCGCTAAACCTCACCCATCCACCCATGTAGCGAGCACTAAGTCGGTGACACCCAACCAGTTGGATTAGGGCAACGAGCTTTAAAGGCTTTCGCCATACCCCCCTGACCGCGCCCGGCTTCAAGGCAAAGCTGGTCGCGACTTTCTCTATTCTTCCTTTTTCTTTTTCTTTTGCTTTTTCTTTGTTTTTGGAAGACACATCGTCTTCTATTCATAGGGTCCTTAACCTATTACAAGTGGGAACTAAAATTAGGTAGGTTTACAATGTTTAGGAGGCAGGCAAGCCCACCCTATTGTTGAAACCTAATGTGCATAGTGTGGTTAGCTAGAGGTGGAAGAAAAAGGAATGAAAGCAATAATAATTCAACTAATCATCCAATTACTAGGCATGGAACCAATCTAACATCAATAGAATTGATAAGCCAATTTTTCACCAGGTTAGGCAAACCATAAAAAAATGGGTGAAAAATGGGGTGCAATTTGAATTGAAAAGTGCTGTATAGTATAAATGTTCATGAAAAGGAAAACCGCATAAATACCAACATACAAAATGGGCTTGCTCAAATAAGGATAAAATATAAATGTACTTAATTTCCCTTTGCTAATCCTCCTCAACCAAATGTCACATTATCCGCACAAAGGCTCGATTTAATCTATCTGGGGCTTCAAATAAAACAAGTTGTGAGAAGAAAAGCAGAGAAAAGTTCACCAGTTTGAGCATTTTGAAAATTACACCTTCATAATAATTTCAAAAGTGTTCTTTCTAGCTATATTGGATTCTACACTCTCTAAGTTTTCCAACGGTACCAAAAACGCCTAAAACAGAGTTCGAATGAGAAAGTTATGAGCGAAACAAAATGAGGGTGTAGCACGTTGCGAAAATTCGCAAGTTGCGAAATTTTATTTTATTTTATTTTTTTCAATTTTTTTAAATAAATAAATAAATAATAAATAAATAAATATATATATATATATATATATATATATATATATATATATATATATATATATATATATATAAAATAATAATAATAGTAATATATAAAAAACAAAATAGTGCACAATGCAAAGAAAACCAATTTCAACCTCGAATAAGAAAACAGTTGCGAATTCTCAGATCAAGGGAATTTCTTTTGTATTTTTTTGCCTTATGCTCCAAAAATTAAGCAAAAAAACATGCGAAAATAAACACAAGAAAATATTTTAAAAATGCAAAAAATTGAAAATTAATCTAAAAACAAAGATTAACTAAAAATTAAAGAAAATCTAAGAAGAAAAACTAAAGAAATCCCCCACAAAGCTCGCCGCCTGTGGCTCGCTCACAAAAGGCGAGGTCCCAGTGTCTGACTCCTCCCGGGGACACTGGGAATTCCCCGCAATGGGGAGGCTTACCCATTCTGAGTTCTTCCTGTGGGCCCCAGGGGATTATGGGATGCGTAGTTTTAATCGATCACCCCTCGGGTTATCAAAAAAAAACTAAAGAAATCAAAATAAAATAAGATAAAATGAAAACAAAAAGTGGGGAGACTGTGCTCCCCCATACCAATTCCTTAAGCCTTTAGAGGCTGCTGGAACTGGCAGAGCTTAGAAATGCCGAGGTTCGAGTGCTCCAAATCCGAACCAGCACCCGAACCATTCGCTGTGCCATGCAACATCAGCAGCTGCCAAAGTCTTGGATGTAGTGGCAAAGGCTCTAACAGTGGCCACTAATTTTCTAATGTTGTGCGCGACAGCAAAGCATGATGTGGGGCGGCTCAGGGTAGGTGTTTCTGGGGGGTGGATCAGGCTACAAGTGTGGGCAGCGATGTGTGACCGAGTCGCAGGGCAAGGGCAAATCGTCTTCTCGATGTTCTTCCACCGCTCTCACACCGCCTTCCTCGCTTATAAAGGGGCGATTTCTTCTCTCTTCTCTCTTCCTCAGTTAAGTGGGTAACATAAAATCATCAGAGTGAGGCTCGAACTTGCATGTGTTTTTGTCAGAGGATGTTTCTCCGCGATGACTCCTCGGCCGCCTTCGTGATCATCTGGCCAGGACGACAAAGAAGTCAGGACCGGAGCAGGGGGAGCTGACCACACATGGCCTACTTCTTCCAAAATACTTGGATCCAAAAAAAGGTACCCACAATGGATCGGTTTTTCAGGCTGGCCATAGTGGAGTGGCCCGGTCCGGAACGCGCACCTCGGAGGTCGTCACTACCACCGATGCCGTCAACGATGTGGCAGATCAAGCAGATTCTGGCGCAGCAGGTACCAACATCGGCCCGATCGCTGTCTCTAGTGCATCCTCCTCAGATCTGCAAGATATTGCTCCTCAAAGAATCATACCGTATCGATTCGCTAATGCGCTGACTCGAAGGACTCTCTCCCATGGCGAAGTCACTAACTCCAAAGATCATCCGGAAGCACGAGGATAAAGAGAGCTAAGACCGGAGCACGCAAGAGCTGGGTACTGTGGAAATGGGTATGAACTGGTCCGAGGTTTCCGCGGGGAAATGGGTACGACGCCGCCCTAGCGACACTATGGCCAAGATTTGTGCTCACTATGCACTCCGCCGGGTGATCGGTGCAACGATGGCTTCATACGGATCAGGCTCGTGAGCTGAAAAGAGCAGAGTTCCGTGCTCCTGGGTGAGATAGTGAGGAAACACTCGAGGCAAGGTGAAGCTGTTCAAGAAACTCGAAGACTCTCGTTTTCAATGCTTGTGAAAATTGTGGTCCGCCATAGCTTCTATAGCCACATAGTGCCGATGGGAAGCCATAGTCAAACTCTTCCATGAGGCTGAATGGGGCTGGGCATTGAGTACGTGGAAGCGTTGTTTGTCGATAATTTCTCGATAAACGCTCTTCCGTCTCGGTGCGCCTGCCAACAAAGCGTGGGCAAGAAGGAGATGCCCGACACACCACAACCGAATGAATTGCATTTTAGATTCAGGACCCAGGTCAGATCAAGCATGAACTCGACCTCGCACCTTGCAGGAGACCTTTCATATTACTTGGTATTAGCAACCAAGTATGGAGAAAGTAACATCTCGCCTATCCACTCATCCCAACTGGGTCAAGTTCCTACAATATTCTTCGAATATTGGACAAACGCTAATTCAGGCCACAATAGGGTGATCTCTGAATCAACAAAATTTATACCTAAGTTCCTCCTACTGGCTCGTGAGCCTTCAAGTTACCTGCAAAGATAAATGTTCAGTAATCTTAACACTGGGATGGGTTTCATCCCCATGAATGACTTGCATCAAGAAAATGGTGAGGCTTTTAGTTTGGATTTTTGGATTTGCTCAAAACAAAGGTGAGTAGTTTGGAAACCGGGACAATCGTAAACTAAAGTGAAGTGAAAAGGTAACTCGAAGATTTAGGTCACTAACTTGATAACATGTGGCAACAAGTGTCCTCTGCTTATCCATTATGACACAACCTATAGTCCAAGCCATAATCGGATCTTTGTTTAACTAGCAAACCTAACCCTAGAATCAATTCCTACTTGAGTCAACACAGTAAAGGCGCATCTACAGCTCTTTTTAGTTTGAAACCCTAATATCTCAACATCATTTCGTGGCTCGTAAAGGCTATCTAAAGAACCACAGACATCTAGCAATAAGTATGCACTGTGGTCTCAAAGCATGGTAAGTATTGGCCAAATTAATAATACATTAATGGTATCTAACCCTAGTTTGAGAAGATGGGAGCTATAAATACAAGACTAGATCATTTAACACATGAGGACAACCTGCAACTGCCCACAACCAAGCTAGCTACCTTCCTCTTCAAAGAAAAGAGGCTGACAAGCATCTCTTGAGTTGTCATCCTCAAGAGGGTTGTTTGGTAGCCTAGAAAATGAGAGAAAGAGGAGAGAAGAGAGAAAACCAAACCCTAAATGTAAAGTCACGAGATATTTACATAAAATGAAAATCGTGCTGCAAGATCGCCCCCCCAAGTTTCTTAGGTTACAAAACTAAGGGGCTTATGTAGACCAACCCAATGTATGAAAATACAAGAAAGCCTAACATTTTGGCTAAAATAAGGACAAGGAAGTAATACACCAAAATGAGGCCTGGGCTTGCATTAATTACAAAAAGGATGACAATGCAAGAGATTTCGCTAGGTAAACACCTTCGCTATACCTAGCTTAAAATTTCTAGGGTAGCTTAAATCAGACAAAGGATAGCTTAAATCAAAGAATTTCGCTATAGGCACTCCGGCAATTTCGCTTAGTTGAATAAATTTCACAATGCTAGCTTAAATTTTTAAAGATAGCGAAATGTGTAATTTCGCTTAGAACAAAGGTATAATGAATTTTGAAGCCTGAATAAATTTCTCAATTTCGCTAGGATTGCTAAATTTTGCTATGATTATAATCTGGGCAATCCCAAATAAATTTTCGTAATCTTAGCTTAAATCTCTGGTTTGCATATTTTCACTGCCGCACACGTATCCTCTATCGCATCATTTCTTCTCACTTTGCCTTCATTCCTTCATTGAATTTTGAGATGTTTGAAGGCTGATAAATGAGTTCAATCTTCATGGTTCAGCACCTATCTCGATATTGAACTCTCAAAATATGCAAAACCTTAAACAACCAAAATATCTCTAAATCCAAGATAAGTGATATTAAGAAGACCTCGAACACTTCCAATTGGCATTATTGACATGATTAGTGCGCAAAAAGCACTCAAACCTATCCGACATAAAAAGCTCAAAATAGCGCTTTTCGTACTAATCACAAACACATGTCTGCACATCAAGAAGTATTGTTGGTATTCGGGCTCCACCTTGATTCACTCAACGAGAACTGCACAAAATTATCCTCGCTTAGGATATGTAGAGGTGGGGTCGCATTGCACCCCCTAAGTCTCGTGCTCCCGGACAAGGGTAATGGCAAAATATTCACTATAAGAATCGAATATCCTCGGGGTCTTACAATGCCGCCCGAGCAAGCGATTTGGCCAACCCGGTAAATCACAAGTTGTTAGTGGACCAAGCGAAAATGTCACCATTATTCCTGGGAACAATGAGTATGAGGCTGGGGTTGAGATGTTGGCTGATGATAAGAAGGATACTCAGGATACGGGGGTAAGGAAGAAGTCAACAGGTAACATCATTGTTATTACATATGATGCGGTTGGCACAGTAGCAGGTAAGATTGTGGATGCAATCAAACCGACCGGAACGTATGCTGATGAGGTAATTAGCTTGGCTAATGAAGTTGTCAACCATCCTAAGTTTCATGGTAATACCTTCGAATGTCTAGCCTAAAGTGATAAGAGACAAGAAATCCCATAAGTGTCATCCTGTGTCCATCCTAACAATACTTCTGAATTTTCTGATACTTCTCCTATTCTTGACACGTTCAAGCAAATAAAGAGAGTTGATGAGTTCACGCCTGTGCCAATTTCTAGGAAGAAGTCACAACAAAACGAACTTGGCTAATAAGGTGATCCAAAGGGTTAGGGGTATGCACACATTCCCAATGGTTAAATTCGCTTCATGGAACATAAGGGGTTTGAACGACCCCCTTAAGCAAAAAGAAGTGCGTTCGTTTGTAGAGTCCCAAGCTCTTGATTTGGTGTGTATTTTGGAAACCTAGGTGCGAGCTTCTAACAAGGACATAATTTTTTTTTTTTTTTTTGATGACCTAGGGGTGATCGGTCCGCTTACGCATCCCCATAATCCCCTTAGGGCCCCTGGAGACAAATTCGGTAAGCCCCCCATTTATGGGGAATTCCCCCAAGAAACCCCCGAGGCCTCGAACCTGGACCTCCGCCTTTAGGAGGCAGGCCAAAGGCCAATCCAGTCAGAGGGATACAAGGACATAATTTTCACATCTATATTTCCGGGATGGAGACTGCTTCATAATTATGATCATGCTTTGCTAGGCAGAATCTGGATATGTGGAAATCCTGGTAAGGTTAGCATTGATATTATCCACTCTATGGACCAGGCAATACTATGTCACGTTACAGCTCTCAAGGACAACTACTCATTTTGGTGTTCGGCCGTATATGCTTCGAATAACTACATTGATAGAAGGGTGCTGTGGCGTCACCTTCAATGGTGATCCAAAGGGTGTTTCAAATCCATGGTTGCAATAGGCGTAATTTCCAACACCACCAGTTTGTCAATGAGAAACTGGGGGGTAATATATCTGTGATACTACTATGAATGAGTTCTGACTTCCAGTGTCACACCCCTGATCACTGTGATTTTTTGTTATTTTACCATCTTTTTTTTTTTTTTTTTCACAACTTGAGTCTCTAACATAGGACTCTTTCAAAATCCAACACTTTGGTATGGGTGCGGCTACCACTAAATTTCGCACACCATATATATCAACTCCAGATTTCCTCAAAACCCGAGTCCAAAACTCCACTTGGAGTAATCGCCTAGAAACGTAATTAAACTCAACTCCGTGTCTCAAAACATATATATACATATCTCTGTACCGAGGTAAGTCCTCAAATTCCAACCCCAAGACTATTCAATACACTTGATCAAAATAATATTTACACAAAATCCAAAACTTTCTACAAAGTGTCCCAAACTAATAGCCACAAGCCAAATATACAATGACCCATGATCGATATGAACTGTCTAAAATATACAGTGTGAACCTCCACACAACACTAGATGTTCCTCAAAATGTATGCCCAACCACCAGCATGCTAAGGCTGACGCACAATTCCCCAACCTCCAAAACCCTGTAAGTCAAACTCTCAAGTCAGCGCAAATTTCGGTCTCGTGACTCCGCATCTAAGGTGGAGGAATAATGGGGTGGTCTCATTGATCCCAGTGAATCCCATACCGCCATGCTTATAAAAAACATTTCAAAATACAAATAATTCAACACATCTCAAAACATGAGCATTTTCAATTAATAGGTTGATGGAAACAAATGGATGCAATACTACCACGATCTCGAATTTCATCGCTGACTCTGGCCACCCAGGACTAGCCGATCATCCTCGAACAACGACAAATTGCTTCGACTTACTACCTGTGGATATGCCCACATCCCAGATAACTACAAATTGCCGGGACTTAACACCCGTGATGGCGCCCACATCCCGCATATCCGTGACCTTCGACTACAACCCAGGACTAGTCATGGGCCCCGCGGTCCACTACATCAATCCTGACTCACATTGGGCCCATACCCATGTCATGCTGAAACAATTTCACAAAGCATTCATCCACATGGATATTTAAAACATGATGCCCGCTTAATTCAAAGAATTCCATAAAAATATACACATTTATATATATCATTAGAAAATCACACAGTTCAAGCATGGAATGGTACAGAATTTCAGCAAACCATGGTATAAGCAGGAGAAGGTTACAAGATCCCCTACCTTCCTTGGATTCAAAAATCCACAAGTCTCCCCAAGGAAGTCAAAACCGAGGCTACTCCAAAGGATCTGCAATTAACAAGTCATAAGATTTCTTAGCCTCAAACAATCCAAGTTGCGCTAAAATTACCCAATTGGTTTATTACTACTTCACCACTCGAATCACACATATTCTTATACCTACCAACATAAACCTTGATCCTTCAAGAGCACTCTCTTTTACACTTACTAATATCAACATTTAACACCCCTTATTAGGGTAACACAAACAGCACACACAACACTTGTACCTTGTTTCAACCTATCTCAAGACCCCCTTTTTTTCTTTTTTTTTTCTTAACTACCATTTTGACCAGCCATACATGTTTTTTTTGTTCACTATGGTCTTCCGACCAGAAGTTCTCCACCCTTAGCTTCCATATCCTCTAAATCAGGTCATTCGGACTCGAATCAAGAGTTGCGTGGTTTTTACACTCTGACCTCCCCCGAGACCACTTCCCTGGTGACGTAATCCGTGTCCCTACTACCCTTACTTGAATAAATTACGGGAACAAATGAGCCATAATTTTGGCCACACTTTCATGAAGTTACGCCCCTATGTGGCTACTTTGAGAGGGATTTTGAATCACCCAGCTTGGATCAATATAACTCAACTTATGACTCAAAATAGGACTGCTTCCATCATGGGACAGACCAGATTCACTTTCAATCCTCAAATTCAAGGGTCTTATGGTAGGATTAGTTCTGGTTGTTTCTAGACATTCGAAGGGCTAGGTCTTCGCTTTCTCCAACTAGAATCATCCAGTTCGGAGTTCTTAGCCAACTTATGCCAAACACTGTCATGGATCAAGGGGAAAACTGACGCGACACCTCGACACACACACACACATGTCATCTTCACAAAACTGGTCTTTTACAATTTAGTGGTTCCACCAAACACACTCTTTCATCAAATCTAGGTTAGGATGTAATCCCAACAAAACCCTAGAATATAACCAAAGTCCATAAGAAATACAACTAAAGCCCAAAGATCATGTTTACATACCTTAGTGAACTTTTTCCACCAAAAGCCAAGCTTCCTTCCAAGCCTTTCTCCTCCTTCTCTCTAGCTTCTCTCTCTTAGAACTCTCTCAATTCTCTAAATTTCCAGAATTTTCCACTTCCTAGCAAGAAGTTGGTCTTGCATCCAAAAAACCAAGAGAATTATTTGCTTGGCACATGGCAAGCCTTCTCATGCACTTGTCATGTGTCAAGATCTCCTACCATGCATATAAGGAGGCGGTCATGCCCTATGATGCCACATAGCCTCACAAGGATATTACACTTTAGTCCTCTCCACTAACAAGTTTTTCAAAGTGGTCCTTCAAGACATACTTAATTTCAAACCCTAACAAAACCACTAAACTTACTTAATTGCATAATTGACCCACATGCCATAAAAATGCAATCTAACACACTTTGCTAATCCTCTAATTAAACCAACCATTAAGATGGCTAATCTTAATCACAATTTAAATATCATAGGCATAAGTTGCATTTGTTCTCAAAATCCTTACTAATATAAATAAACATATACAAGGTGTTTACATTCCTCCTTACAAGAATTTCGTCCCCGAAATTAAACCGTACTAACCTCGTGAAGAGTCTCTATACTTTCAAGACCGCTTCTAGTTCTATGTACTCTTCTTTCCACTCCATGGTGTTCTATAACACTTTCACTAGGGAAATAATTTTGTTCCGCAACACGCTGCCTCGCATCTAGAATCTCTTGGCCGCTCTTATATTTCAAGGTTCTCTGCACCAGCTCTTGCCAATCTAGGGGTATTGTGGAGAAACATCCGGCTCATACTTCCGCAATAATGAAATGTGAATACATCATGTATCCCAAACAAGCTGCGGCGGAAGAGCGCGGTAACTACCTCTCCAACTCTTTGGAGAATCTCAAATGGACCCGATATTGCCTAGGGGTGATTTCCCCTTTTACCCAACGAAATATTCCACTGCGGCGACACTCGAACACATGGTCCCCAGCACAGGAAACTCCTAAGGGTCTCCTCCTATGGTCGGCATAACTTTACGCGCTCACATCTTTGCGAGAGCTGTCCACGAATCACCCTTATCTTCTACGTGGTTTCACGCAACTCTGGACCAGCTCAGTAGCCTCTACGATTCAGTCCAGTACGTAAAGCGTCACATGACCTTCATAAAGAGCTTCATATGGTGCCATCCCAATCTTTGCTCTGGAAACTATTATTATCGCAGCTGTCAGGAGAAGATGGTCCATCCAACTCCCTTGGGGTCTAACACACATGCTCTAGCATATCTTCGAAATTTGAATCACTCTCGGATTGCGAGTCGATGCGAGGGGTGAAATGATGTACTCAATCTCTTTCCATTCCTAAAACTGCCATGGCGCTAGAATCGGAGCGTAGAGCCTCGAGTCTCCGACCTGATGGAGAGAGGTACACCATGTAACCTCCGCGATCTCTCACATACAACTTGCTCCAAGTAAGAATAGAGTCGAGTGGTCACTTGTGCTTTAAGAATGTCTGATTTAATTAATGGGTCCCTTGACTCACCAAGCACCATCTTACCACCGGTGAGTCTTGGGCAAACGGAGTCCACCGAAGTCCATCGTCACATGATCCATTTCCGTGCATTGTGCTTGGGCTGCAACTGACCACTCTTGGTCTCGGTGCTTTCGACTTTCACTTGTTGGCTAGCGTGTCGAAACGCGGAGATGAAACTAAGCTCGTGCCTCTTCATCCCATGCCACCAAAATTGGCGCCTCGAGTAGTGGTACATCTTTGTCTCACGGGATGTCTGAGTGAGCCAGGAGTGATGAGCTTCCTCATCACCTCCCCTCTATATTGTGCATCATCAGGCACAAGCAATCGTTGAGGAAATAGATTCCTCCATTTGCATAGTCTCACGCCCAGTCATCCTGGCTACCACTTGCGACGTGTGCCCTCAAGCTTCTCCTCCATACGAGCTCCGATGACTCTAAAAAAAGCGTTGTTGAGCTACCGACGTATGAAAACATGCCTTAGGCTCATCAAATCAAAGCACGGGTGGAACTCAGCGATGTAATCATACATCTTCCACTCGTAAGCCATCGAGCAGAAAGGATGCTCCTTGATTTTCTACCGAGGCATCGCGACCACATTGCTTTACCGGGTGGTATTGCAAAGAAAAGTCAAAGTCTTCAGATGTCTCCATCCACCTTCTCACTTTGACATTCAAATCTTTGCAACGTAAATATATACTTCAAACTCTTGTGGTCGAGAGAACACTGAGCTTTCACCATACAAGTAGTGCCACCATAGCTTTAGGGGCGAAACACTACTATGATGACTCTAAGTCATGCGTGGGTGATTCTCTTCATAACATTCAGTGCCTAAACTATGGCAACCACTCTACCTTTTGCATAAGTACACACCTGAGCCCACCCTTAAAGGCATCTGAGAAGAACGTGTACTTTTCGCTCCAACGGAGTAATCAACAGTGTTGTGGTCGATCCCACTTTTTAAATCTGGAAAGACTCCTCACACTTAATGGAGTCCAGGTCAAAGCTCACTCCATACAGTGTTAATCCTAGTCATTAGACATGCAACCCTGGAGAAGTTCTCAATAAATCGATGGTAATAACCAGCCAATCCAAGGAAGCTACGTATCTCAAAGACACTCTTGGGTCGCTCCCACCTCATCACGGCCTCGACCTTTGCCGGATCCACTGAAATACCTTCCTTAGACACCATGTGCTTCAAGGCCCAGTTTCTTGTAACAGAAATCACACTTCTCTAGTTTGGCATACAAGCGATTCTCTCTCGGTACCTGTAGTGTCAGCGCAAATCTTTGCTCATGTTAAACTCGACCCTTGGAATATATCAGGATGTCGTCCACAAACACTACCCTGACGTCGAATCACGGACGATATATCTATTCATCATATCCATAAATTAGTCAATCCAAAGGCATGACAACAAGCTTCCGAAGTGTCCATACCTCGTGCGGCAGTCTTGGGATATCGAGTCCGTCTCTCGGCCGATGATACCGGATCTTAGATCGATCTTGAGAAATGCGAAGCCCGTTATTTATTCGAAGCAAATCCTGATAGGAAGTGGGTACTTGTTCTTCACCCAGATTACTCATTTAACTTCAGGTATCCACATAGCAGTAGCGTTCGTCGTTTCTTTTCACAAACAATCTTTGGAGCACCCCAAGGCGAGGTACTGGTGGGATGAACCCCCTTTACCACCCTCTGATTCTTAATTTGTAGGTTGACTCCTTAAGCTCAGCCCGGGCCATCTAAATGGAGCTATTGAAATAGGATTATCTTAGGGATACAAATGGAGTGGAGAATTCCATCTCTCTATGGGGAAATCACGAAACTCATCGGGAAATACATCGAGCAAAGTCACACACTTGTTGGATCCTGATCCACCCTGCCTTCCTTTTACTCTCCCAGGCGTAGTAAAAAGTCTTTGGCCCCATTCTTTCTCATCAACTTTTTCTCCATCTCTTTCAACGATCGAGTCTGACCAGCCCCTAAATCCGCATAGAAGCTAACACGTGACCCACAACCAATCTGGAAGGTCACCTTGCCAGCTTCAGTCTAGGGCGCATGATGTGGGAGCTAAGCGATCCATTCCACAATCCGTCCAAACAACGCCATATGTAGGGTACTAGAGTGATCATGACCGTATCTGACATTAAACACCTGACACTGCCATCCCCATAGCTTCCATCATGCCACCCATAGGTGTCTCAACAAACAAAGGACAAGAGTGGTGCAATCTCTACAAAAGTCGAAATGGAGCAAGAGTAGATATAAATGAGCGTGATGCAGAATCGAAGCGACACATGTGCCCAGAGTGCGCTATAACCTGAAGCCACCTTCCGCTAGCACATTAGGATGCGGATCATTTGTCACAGCGGGCTACGCTCACGAGCCTTGGCCCAGTAGATGCGGAGTCTTCCCTTTCTGGAATCCTACCCTTGGAGGTTGTCCTCATGAACTCTGTGAATGGTTTCCTGGTCGAAATTGACCTTGAGGAGGTTGGGTGTTCTGCCGTATCAACAGGGCACCACCTCCTCCAAGTGTCTGTCTTCCACTCATAACACGTCAGGAGGCCCCATGTCCCAAATGTACTCCCAGCGGCTTTACGTTGTATGGGCAGCGTAGGTGGACCGTTCATCCTTAGTTGTAGCCCTCTTATCCCTTGACTGAAGTCACCAAACACAGGTACTTGCTCTTTGCTTTTGTACCTCAAAGTTTGCTCCCTCTCCAATAGTAGAATCGTGCCACCACCTCCTTTGTCAGTCTGAAGCATGAAAGGAACCACTGAGCAGAGATGTTCTGACCTCTTAAACCCTCCTGAAACTTTGAAACTCTCTCATTTAACAAACTTGCCGCCCATCTTTGTGCATACCCTAGACAACAGAGTAAATTGGGAGGCATACTGGCTCGGTCGTAGCCCCTGTGGGTGCACGAAACTCGATCTCTTCTATCTCATGGCCACGGGAAAATTGCCCAGCCGAGTAACTCCTCAGCTGAGTCCACCCATTGTGTGGCACATCATGGGTGTTCTTAACCATAATCCCACCAACTATCAGCCTCGTCCCTCGACATAAGGGCCCCAGAAAACTCAAGCTCCCGAGAGACTACAGACATCTAGAATCTTCACTTCCCACTGGCAATGCTCGACCTCAAAGTGTACCACCCGAAACGCGGGGGAATAAGTGCCTTGAAATCCTTGATCAACACTTACGTCCATCTTTAGCGAATGACCCTCGGAGTAACGCCCGCAGCTCTCTCGGCCCCATCCTCTTGAAGCTGGTGAAGAAGGATCTCCTGTTGTCGGCCCTTTGTCGTCCATTCCTTCTTCCTCTATTCATTGTCTATATATAAGAAAATAGACAATCAGTTATCATGATGTGTCATAATTACGAGAACCGTATGCTCTAGGGTTCTCGGCTTATCAATTTGTCTGACTATGCAATCTTCACGCTATTGACCTAAGCGTCTTGATTCGCTAACAATTGCACATGGTATAAGAATCATTACACACTAGCCAATACTATGGCAAAAATCCATACAAGCATTATAATATCTAAACTCATTATATCATGCTTGTAATCACCTGTATGTTATCCCACATAATCTCGGGTAAACATGTTATCATAAAATACCTTCAGCTGGTTATCATTCTTTGAGCCTTATACCATACCGTATGAAAATCATATCATCACCCAATAACCTGATCCTAGCACTAAAAACCCAGCTCTCATCATCATAGCTTAAAGTGTGCTGAGAATCCTATGTGTACCTGTGAATTTTCCTTTGTCTCCCCGAGTTTATCCACTTTATACGATACGACTTGTCACACCACACAGTTCCACGATTGTGATTTTTGTATTACCATCTTTTTTTTTTTTCTAGCAGGTCTTAACATAGGACTCTTTCAAAATCAACACTTTGCATAAAAGAGAATTTACCACTAGCCACACACACCATATATATCAACTGTATTTCCTCAAAACACGAGGTCAAACTCAGCCCCGGAGTAATCGCCTAGAAACGTAATTAAAACCGACTCCAGGTCTCAAAACATATATATATATAAATGCGAGTGAAGTCCTCAATGAACCCAGTATTCACTTTTACTTGTCCAGTGTATTTACACAAAATCCCAAAACTTTCTACAAAGTGTCCAAAACTAATAACCCTGAAGCCAAATATCTGATGACCCGTGATCGATATGAAGCTGTCCAAAATATCTGAGTGTGAACCTCCACACAACACTAGATGTTCCTAAAAATGTATGCTGACCACCGGCTTATCGCCAGTGGGTGCACAATTCAACCTCCAAAACCACACCAAGTCAAACTCTCAAGTCATCTTGTTTGGTCTCGTACACGCATCTAAGGTGGAGGGGGAATAATGGGGAATTGAGTTCGACAACTCAGTAGTGAATCCATAACAAGCCATGCTTATAAAAACATTTCAAAATACAAAATAATTGACACATCTCAAAGCATGAGCATTTTCAATTAATAGGTTGATGTGAAACAAATGGATGCAATACTACCACCATCTCGACCCTCGCCGGTGACTCTTTTGGGCTTTCACCCGGACTAGCCCGATCATCCCGAACAACGACAAATTGCTGGGACTTACTGCCCGAGTGCCCATCGGTCATAACGCGACAAATTCTTTGGGACTTACCACCGGGATATGCCCACACATCGATATATGCGCTGACCTTTACGGGGCTGACCCGGGGGACTAGTCGTAGTCCAGTGTCCACCCATCAATCCGGACTCTCACAGTCCCATACCCATGTCATGCTTTAAAACAATTTCTAAAGCATTCATCCACATGGATGTATTTAAAAACATGATGTACCCGATTAATTCAAGAATTCCATAAAAATATACACATTTATATATATCATTGAAAATCACACGAGTTCGAAGCATGGAGATAGTGCGAATTTTGACAAACCATGGTATAAGCGAGGAAAGGTTACAAGATCTGCCTTCCTTGGATTCAAAATCCGCAAGTCTCCCAGGAAGTCAGCGAGGCTACTCGAAAGGATGCACGCAATTAACAAGTCATAAGATTTATAGCCTCGAACAATCAGGGTTACATAAATTACCCGATTGGTTTATTACTACTTCACCGCTCGAATCACACATATTCTTATACCTACCAGCATAAACCTTGATCCTTGAGCACTCTCTTTTACACTTACTAATATCAACATTTAACACCCCTTATTAGGGTAACACAATTAGCACACACAACACTTTTGTACCTTGTTTGACTATCTCAAGACCCCCTTTTTTCTTTTTTTCTTAACCATTTTGACCAGCCATACCGTTTCGTTCACTATGGTCTTCGACCAGTTCTCCTATCTCTTAGCATTCCATATCCTCTTAAATCATCATTCGGACCTCGGAATCCCAGAAGTTATGGTTTTACACTACGACCTCCCGAGACCATTTCTGAGGACCCGAGAATCATGCCTCACTTCACCACTACTTTTGGCGAAATTATGGGAACAAATGAGCCAAATTTTGTCACACTTTTCTTCATGAAGTTCTGCGCCTTGTCTTGGCTACTTTGAGAGGGATTTTGAATCACTCCCATTTGGATCAATATAACTTCGACTTGTATTTCAAAATAGGAATGCTCCGGAACATGGGACAGAATCTGTATTTGACTTTCAACTTCATATTCAGGAGTTCTTATGGTAGGACCCCAGTTCTTGGTTGCTAGACATTCGAGGCTAGGTCTTGACTTCTTCTCAACTGGAATCATCAGTTCAGAGTTCTTAGGCAACTTATGGCCAAGAACTTGTCATGGGGTCGGGGAAAGCGGACAGCACCTCCCTTGGACACACACACACACATGCCATCTTCACAAAGCGGTCTTTTACAATTTAGGGTTCCGCCAAACACACCTTTCATCAAATCTAGGGTTAGGATGTAATCCCAACAAACCCTCGAATATAACCAAAGTGCATAAGAGAAATACAACTAAAGCCTCCAAATATCATGTTTACATACCTTAGTGAACTTTTTTTCCACAAAAACGAAGCTTTCCTTCAAAAGCCTTTTCTCCTCCTTCTCTCTAGCTTCTCCTCTAGAACTCTCTCTCTTTCTAAATTTCCGAATTTTCCACTTCCTAGCAAGAAGTTGGTCTTGCATCCAAAACCAAGAGAAATTGGTTTAGGCACATGGCAAGCTCTTCTCATGCACTTGCCATGTGTCGAGATCTCCACCATGCATATATGAGGTGTCATGCCCTCATGATGCCATAGCTCACAAGGATATTACACTTTAGTCCCTCTCCACTAACAAGTTTTTAAAAGTGGTCCTTCAAGACATACTTAATTCAAACCCTAACAAAACCACTAAACTTACCTAATTGCATAATTGACCCACATGCCATAAAAATGCAATCTAACACACTTTGCTAATCCTCTAATTAAACCAACCATTAAGATGGCTAATCTTAATCACAATTTAAATATCATAGGGCATAAGTTGCATTTTCTCCCCAAAAATCCTTATGATATATGAAACATATACAAGGTGTTACAGCGATTATCACCATTCAATCTTGGATGTTCCTTTCTTGAGGCTATGTTACGTGGATGAGCCCCAGCGAGAGGGGTAAATTTCATAGCTAGGAAGTTGGATCGTTGTCTCCAAAATGAATATTGTTTGGATATGTTTCCCAATACAATAACGGAAGTCCAACATCCTGGGTTATCTGATCATTGCCTCCCCAGTTTGCAACCTTAATGTTAGGCCAGGTTCAGCGTAGGAAAAACCCATTCGGAATTTTTAATTTCTAGAATTTGCGACACCTGGCGTTCCTTGAGATAGTGAAGGCGTGGAAAGTGACATGCACGGAACTCCCATGTCGGATTGACTCAAAAGCGAAAGAGTGAAGGCTTCCCCTTAAGTCGTTCAATTCCACTCATTTGCGTAAAAGTGCGAGAACGTGTTGTGGATGCAGGAGACATTGAACGGGCCCAATGCTGTTTGAACAATCGCCGATCGATCTTTGTTGGATAATGAGAGAATGTTTAAAGAGCGTACCATGATTTAGCCTATGCCGGAGGTTCTGAGCAAATCTAGTTCAATAGCTCGATCTTGGGAGACGAACACGAGTTTCTTCTGGCCAGTCAAGCCACGGAATGCTTGGAATGCGATAAAAGTCCTGGCACGGGGAATGGATGCGAAGTCGAAGACCCGGTGGCTATCAAAGAGGAAGCAGTAGGCTATTTCAAAAATATATTATGTTATGATGGTCCATCTAATGTCCATGAGTATTTGGATAACCTAGATGGGTTCGTTTAGACTCCGCATCATCTGGACACGTTGAAAGGTGGAATAACTCATGAGGAGATCAAGAAGGCCATGTTCTCTATAGATGATTACAAAGCCCCAGGCCCTGATGGTTTCTCAGCACTTTTTTTCAAGGCAGCGTGGAGTATAATTGGGAGTGATGTAATTGGCCGGTGATCTCATTCTTCATCTGCCGGTTACGCCGGGAGATTAATTGCCTGGTGTGCGTTGGTGCCCGAAGGTTCCTAATCACAGTATATGAGCGACTATAGGCCAATTTCTGTTGTAACCGCAGGTATATAAGTGCATATCAAAGGTATTGTTGCGAGTTAAGCGGTGCATCCACACGAGATTATAAGCCCTTCACAATCGGCTTTTGTGAATTAGAGTATTGGAGTAATATCCTTGTGCAAAGCTTATGATCAACTATCATCGTGACAATAGTCCTCCAGTGTGCTCACAAAGTTGACATTAGAAGGCTATGGCACAATTAGTTGGAGTTGTATATTGGGTATTTTATCGGTATGGGAACCTCGTTTCTTATGGAATGTATTAAAAGCATTGCATCCGCTACCCACTTCCTTCTACATGTCGTAAATGGTGAGCTAAATTTGGGTTTTGCTGTGGCGTGGAGTTAGCAAGGGACCCCGCCATCGCCTTTATTATTCACCATCATTGATATGGAGGCCTTTTCCAAATCCTTATCGGTGTTGCCAGCAAGCGAGTATCGATTTCACCACAAATGTAAAAATCAACAACGCACTTAACCGGCGGATGATATTTTAATTTCTTTGGTGGGAGGAAATCCGATTGTCAAGTTATCATGGATGAATTAAACGAGTTTGAGAATTCTCTGTTTGCATTGAATAAGGAAAAGTGCCATATTCATTCTTGCAGGTAAATGGTGATGTCAAAACTGATTTATTGAACACCACAGGTTTTAGTTTAGGGAGTTTTCCTATAGGCCGGGTGTGGTTTCAACAAGGCTATCCCCTTTGTATTTGTCAGCGCTCTGGTTAATTATGGCGAGAATCGGTCTTGGGCCCAAACGAGGCGTTATCTTATCTTGATAGGTTGCGGCTGATTGTTTGATTTTATATAGTATCCGGATGCATTAGTTGCGATCGTTCATTATCCCTAAATGCACTATCTATAAGATTGACAAACATTGGCCGGTTTGCCCAGTGCGAAAACTAGGGAATACTCATCGAGCGAATCATATGGGGTCAGGTGTGTCTTACGAGAAGGAGGAGGAGGGTTTGGGTCGTGCATAGTAAAGACTCGAATGATGCTAACGTTATGAAACACATTTGGAATTTGTTTTATAGGAAGGATTCATTATGGGTGGCTTGGGTGCGGAGGATGTATTTGAGAAGCGGGAGTCTTTGGTGTGCTAAAACCCCTTCGATTTGCTCGTGGAGTTGGCGTAAACTACTTCAGTTGAGAGACAGGATCAGGCCCTTCATAAATCACAGGGTGTGTAACGGCAAGGGGACATTTTTATGGCATTATTTCTGGAACACGGTTGGTCCTCTCCTCCCTTACTATGGAGATCGAATCATATATGATTCTGCTATTCATAATAACGCTCATGTAGCTGAGGTTATTGGTGATGGTAGGTGGAATTGGCCTATTGCGAATTCAGCTGACCTTATTGCTATCAAGAATAGTTGTGTATCGTGCTCGTCTTGATGTCTCACAGAGAGGGATATTATTTCGTGGACAGCCCTTCAGGGAATTCATTGTTGCTCGACATGGAACCATTTTAGACCGAAAATGCCGGTGGTCAGCTGGCATTATATGGTTTCCCCAAGCTATCAGGAGACATGCATTTATTGTTTGGATGGCCATCCGGGGCCGGTCAGTTGCATAAGACAAACTTCTCCAAGTGGGATTATGATCGACTCTATATCATGTGTTTTGCAGGAAATTTGTCTTGAAGACAGGAATCACTGATGTGGTTTATAAATTCACTTCTTGGTATTTGGTTGAGATTTTAAGGTTATGTGGGAACTCGAGATCAGGAGTGGGAGAATGAGTTCTTGTGGAGTAATTACAAGCGGGGAAGTCTTTTTGCTCTATTACTAAGAGGATTGCGTGGGGTTCTGCCATCTATATGTGGGAGTGCAGGGCCAGTAAAGTTCATGAGCATCTTTTATCCCGGCTGATGCTATTTTCATCTCATGTAATGATGTTTAAGACTAAGAATATCTAGTTTCAAAAGGTTGTGGATAATCTGTGAGCAGATCAATGTGTGAGATGGTCAGCCCTCTTTAATATTCTTGTACAATTGGTCGTCTAGGTGATTGATGGTACTTATAATAGTTGGTTGAAATTTGGTCTGTTGGGTCGTGGTTGCCTTTGTTGAACGTGGGCTGGTGATGGGGTGTGTTTTCTCACGCGCGCTACAGTTTGTGGGTATGAGTTTTGGTTGATTGTGTGGTTTGTTGTTGGTTGTTTCGGTGATGCACTTTTCCTATAATTTTAGGGTCTTTGTCAGATTTTCTTTTCCTTTGGGCCTTGGGACCGTGTATTCTTTTGGTTTGTGGGGCTTCGCACAGGAAATAAATTCTTGTTATCCCGAAAAAAAAAAAAAAAACAACTGACACACATATCTGGATTCGAACTGACCCTTGATTGATTTAATAAAATCCTCTATAAGCCCCTGGTGTGGCTGTTGTTGACACTGCTCCTCTACCATGGTGTCACTTTGGCACTCTTCCTCTAGTGGACATTGTTGCTGATCAATGAGGTTTTCAATGGAGTCTTGGAGGTTGTCCCATTTATGCTCAAAGTCAATTTTCAGCCCATCTAATTTCTTGTTCAAATTGTCTTCCAAAGTGACAATTCTCTGATTCGAATGGGCTTTAATTCCCTTCTGATTTGCCACAAAGTCATCCACCATCTAGGTAGGTCCAGTAAACGTTCAATGGGGATTAGTTGTAGTGCATTTGAGAGTGGCTGAGGGTTGAAGCATAATATGGAGGTTCAGGAGGTGCATATTGTGGAGGTCTTGGTTCCCATGAGGAATTTGTGTGATTCCCCCAACTATGGTTGTAAGTACTACCATATGGTGAACTCATCCATTGGTTTCTATAGTCCCTCATGGACCTATATTCATTTGATTCGTCTCCACGGGTTCTTTGACTTTGCCATGGTGGTTTCTAATCCCTTATGAGACATATATACTAGGGTTTTACCCCCACATACATCTTGACCCGTCTTGTCCCTCTTTCCATTGGGTTCAAAATTCAACCTTGATTAAACTCCTATCACGGAACACGAACCCACATAAACAAGAACAAAGCAAACACAAACAAGGAAAAAAAAACAACTCCACAGGGGTAAAAGTTAGTTAAAAACAAAGTAAAATGAAACAAAAATTAAACACCTTGAAAAGACTAAAAAGATATATATACAAGAAAATTCACTACGAACTTGTGATGAGGATCGCAAGTGTTCAATGGAATCATCATTCGCATGGCACCATCCGACTAGCAGCGCCATTGATTACGTGCCTGATGGGTGTGTCGAATCAGGGTATATCTAAATTCCTCTAATGTCGTATAAGCTACTTTGCGTGTCGCGATTCTGGGGTCGAGCAACGAGGATGGGTTTTCTTTATACAAATGATTTGCAGTGAAGTCAAAAATGGTGAATTTGGTTTGGATTTTAAGGTGGTGATAAAACAGTGAGGTTTTGGGGTTTAAAATTGAAAATAAAAACAAGTTAAAATGTAAAATAGAACTCCTTGAAGTGTTTGGTCACTGAGGTTGAATTCCTAGGGCAACTGATGGTTTCCAGGGTCCTTTCCTCGCGTTGGGGAAGATGACCTATAGTCATTTCCCGAACCGGATCTTCATTTAGCTATAAAAATTGACCTTTAATAAATATCCTTTAAAAAAATGGCATCGGTGGCGTCAGGTGCTCTGATCATTAAGCACAAATCACCTTATTTCGCACCTGATGGATCATAAATGATAACTAACAAACATCAATGGATCTAACATTAGCATCAATAAGCTAAAAGATTACCTAGTAATAACCATTCAAGGTGACTCAAAAGGATGAAAACTTTAAAAGTTAAGCAGGGAGGAAACAGTGATGGCGGTGGATACTGCGTGGCTTATGGAAACACTAGGTATGCCACACAGTCACCCTTACCCGGCACCTTCTACTTCAAGAGGAGAGGTTTAGTCGCTCTCCTTTGAGAAAACCTTCTCAAAGGGTGTTTGTAAGGAAGAGAAAATGAAAAGCGAGAGAAGAGAGAAAGCGAGCTACACGAAGCTTCCCGAAAGCGATATTTCTGATAAAATGAGCAAAGTCCTTTTCAAAGTCTTGGTTGGGTTGATTTATACCCGACCTCGTACAAATACCAAAAAACTACCGTCAACACTATTACAAGGAGAATTTTGGAAGAAATACAAAGGAGAAACAGGTCAGCAGACGCGGGAAGGAAAGGCGAGGATGAGCGATTAGCGAAGTGTGAATAGTCTTTGCATGATGAAACGATCTTGCGCGGGAACCAAATTTCGCAAGTGCTCCAATTTCTTCACTTTTTGCTCTTCTTTCCTTCTCACGATCGATGCGCAGCGATGAGTTGACTCGGGTTCTTCGTGTTTGAATTATTTCAGTAATTTTGGCAGTTATCTTGCAAAAACTACAAAATTAGCCTGAAAATGCGATCAGGTAGAATAGCAGGGACCTTAATATTTGAATTTGGTTAGTGCGAATTAGTACACAAAGTGCTTTCCGAAACACATGAAATAGGGTTCAAAAATGGCACTTTTGGACGCCTAATCAGGTTACCAATATCTGTGCGGGCGTGAAAGATGAAACCTCGGCGGCTCACCCCGAATTCCAGCCCTCGCAATAAATCACGGGATTAAGCTGCAGCCCGCGTTGTGGAAGATAGGGAATAGTTGGCAGTAGATCCCTTGGAGTCCATACTTATTGCGAGCCCGGTAGGTACACCTACGTTAGTTCCCTCCTTATAGAAGAGGAGAGAGTGTAAATACGGCCAAAGTACTACGAGCTACTTGACATGTGTTAAGCGGACCCATTGGATCTGTGAGAATCGATCCTATGCATGCTTCCCACAAGTTAATTATGGTTTGATTCGCCAGACCTATCAGCAGAGGGTAAGGTGCTCCCACCCGGACCGCCACCAAATTATCCATGCCGAAGTGAATAATCTTCTGAAAGTTGGGTTTATCCATACCCGAAATGGCTTGCCAATGTGGTGGTAGTCCCTAAAAAAGGGGGCAAGTGGAGGGTATGCGTAGATTACACGGACCTCAATGACGCGTGCCCCAAGGACATCTTTCCTTTACCTCGTATAGACCATATTGTTGACGCATCATCCGAGCATGGCATGTTGTCCTTCCTTGATGCTTATTCTAGGTACCATCAGATCCCCATGCATCCGCCTGATGTAGAGAAAACATCTTTTATCACCCCCCACAGACTCTTTTGTTATAATGTAATGCCATTCGGGTTAAAGAATGTCGGTGCCACCTATCAGAGACTGGTAACTAAAATGTTTCAACCGCTGCTCGAAAAAACTATGGAAGTATACATCGACGATATGTTAGTGAAATCCAAGGAGCGCCCGGATGACACTACGCATCTGCAACAGGCATTTGAGCTCCTCAGAGCATATGGCATGAAACTAAACCCTACTAAGTGTGCGTTCATGATGACTCAGAGAGGAATAGAGGCCACCAGCTCGGTTCGGGCTATTTCCAGATCGGCTCCTAGCTTCAAAAGGGGATGTAATTGTGGAAACAGATTAGGCTTGCACAGGCGATTTATTTCAAGGTCCACAGACCGCCTTAAACCTTTTTTTGCCACCCTCAAGGAAGCCAATCGGGTTAGATGGAATGAAGAGTGCAATCGGGCTTTCACCCACATCAAACAATACTTAGCGAAACCACGATTCTTCTTGGTTCGGACCTTCGGTGAAACACTTTTCGGTATATTTGGCGGTCGAAGTAGCAGTGGTCTTTATTCAAAGAAAATAACGACAAGTGATGAGAATCAAAGCACAAAGGATCCGTGATGCAGGAGCTCTTACAACATACATTGGGAATTCAAGCTTCATTCTAGAAAATTCATATTCGGGAGGTTGTGAAACCTTGGAGACACCTAATATATCTCTATTTCCAAGTGTTCTCCAAGTCAAAATAGAAGTTCCTTTATTTAATTTAGAAAGTCTATTTTTCTAATCAAATAGGAGTTGTTATTTTTTTTAGAAAAGAATTGCTTCATATTTGGTGATGATTTCTTTGCTATTTTGGAGGCGATTTATTCTTTGGTTTCTTCTTATTTTGGGTGATTTATTCTGATTCTTGCTATTTTAGGAGTTGATTTGGTGTAGATTTAAGAGATGATTGGATTCCTGATTTGTACATTGATTTGTTCCCGATTTCTTTGCTAATTCTATTACTAGACCTTGTCCTAGAGTATAGTTTCCTTTTCTCCTCCATGGATGTTTCAAATATGTAGTGGTTTAGGAGAAAAATTATGTTAGTTTTCTTCTAGTTTTGGCAAAATATCTTACTTTCCTTGTGGTGAATATTTAGTTTATATTCTTCATATTTTGGGCTTATTCAAAAACATTATCTACATTGCAGAATTCTGATTAATAAAATTGAGAGTTTATCTTTCTCTTTGGTTTCTATAAGGGAACTTTTGAACTTCTTCGGATTGCACAGGTGAGTTTCATCCTATCAACTTATCAATCAACATTTCCACTTGTTGAGTTGTGGCCTCATTCCATAACACATCAATCGGATCTCTATCACTGATTGTGGTGTCCTCTTATACCAAAGTTCTTGCTTCGCATAAGCATGGGTGAGACCATCCATCAGCGAATACTGGGCGGTTCTTAGAGCCTAGCCGATCGTGTCTCCTCACAGGATTGACGGGGTTCGTATCATTTGGTATCAAACAACGAGGTTCTATTTTCTTGTTTGCCTATCTTTATTATTATTATTTATTTCACTTAAACCATCTTAGTCACCACTTTCATCCGTACCTTAAAAATTTGGTTCAACCCCAATTTCATTCACAACCTATTATCTACTTCATCCCAAGTCCGATTTTCTTCATTCTTGATCGGATATAGTTTTTTATTGTTTCTTTTTTTTTAGTGTTATCCATCCCAAGTAACAAAAAGAAAAAGAAAAAAAAACAGAGAAAAAAAAAAGGAAAGTAAAGAAAAAGGAACCAATTGAAAAAAAAAAAGTGCAGAAAGTAGGAAAAAAAAAAAATCCCTATTAGTTTATTATCATTCTAGGCTTCTTTGAAATCAACTCCCCACCATAGTATAAAAAAGTCAATAACAAAGAGAAATTTTCTATCCTTTTAGTGGATGATGTATTTATTTTCATGCCATCAACAACATTATGGTTAAGATTCGAGGCGAATCTTTTACCGAAGAAGAATGATGAGAATCAAAGCATAAAAGGATCGAGGCCCTTCACCAGCTCACGAGGTATGTATAGCGGTGCGGGGACATTTTTATGGCATGATTTCTGGAACCCGGTTGGTCCTCTCCTCCCTTACTATGGAGATCGAATCATATATGATTCTGCTATTCATAATAGCAGCTCATGTAGGCGGGGTTGTGGTGACGGTAGGTGGAATTATTTATCAGCGGTCGGGTGACCTTATTGCTATCAAGAATAGTTGTGTTGATTATCGTCTTGATGCCTCACAGGAGGATATTATTTAGGACACTAGCTCCTTCCGGGAATTCCTTTGTTGCTTCGGCATGGAACCATTTAAGCCCGAGCAATGGGTGGTCGAATTGGCATCATACGATATGGTTTCCCCAAGCTATCAGGAGACATGCATTTATTGTTTGGATGGCCATCCAAGACAGATTGGTTACTCAAGACAAACTTCTCAAGTGGGGTCTGACCAACTCTATATCTTGTGTATTTTGTCGGGCTAATGTTGAAGACAGGAATCACTTGTTCTTCGGTTGCCATTTCACTGCTGGTATTTGGTTGAGGATTTTAAGGTTATGTGGGAACTCTAGAAGGCCGAGGAATGGGGAGAATGAATTCTTGTGGGTAATTGCTACCAAGGGAAAGTCTTTTTGCTCTATTACTAAGAGGATTGCGTGGGGTGCTACTATTTATCACTTGTGGAGACAATTGAATAGTAGAGTTCATGAGAACATCTTTTCTACCGTTGATGCTATTTTTCACCTCATATGTAATGATGTTAGACTAAGAATATCTGGTCTTCAGAAGGTTGTTGATAATTCGGTGAACAGATCAATGTGTGAGAGATGGTCCTTTCCTCTTAATATTCTTGGCCATGGTGGATCGTCTTGGTGATTGATGGTACTTATAGCTGGTTGGGGGCTGGTATCTGATGGGCCCTTGGTTGCCTTTGCCCGGGCTGTAGGCGGGGTTTTAGGGTGTGTTTTTCTCTGCCCGGGTGTGGGTGTGAGTTTTGGTTGATATGCCATTGGTTGTTGTTGGTTGTTTTGGGCTGATGCCCCTTTTCCTATAATTTTAGGGGAGGTGCTGTCCGTTTTTCTTTTACCTTTTGGGCCTTGGGCTCGTGTATTCTTTTGGTGTGTGGGGCTTGGCCCTTTTGGAAATAAATTCTTAATTATCCAAAAAAAAAAAAAAAAAGCACAAAGGATCCGTGATACAGGAGCTCTTATGACATACATTGGGAATTCAATCTTCATTTTAGAAAATTCAGATTCGGGAGGTAGTGAAACCTTGGACACACCTAATTTAGAAAGTCAAAGTCAAAGTAGAAGTTCCTTTATTTAATTTAGAAAGTCTGTTTTTCTAATCAAATAAGAGTTGTTATTTCTTTTTAGAAAAGATTTGCTTCAGATTTGGTGATGATTTGCTGCTATTTTGGGATTATTTATTCTGGTTTCTTTGCTATTTTGGAGCTATTTTTTATTATTATTATTTTTTTATAACCAAGGGGTGATCGGTCAACCGCATCCCTGTAATCCTCAGGGCCAGGAGGAAGCGAAGCCGGGTAAGCCTCCCAGTATCTTGAGGGAATTGATCATCCCCAGGGAGACTCAGACACAGGACCCAGCCTTTTGTGAGCGGGGCCCTAGGCCAAGCGAGCTCCTGTGAGGGGATATTTGGAGCTAGTTCTACGATTTACAATTATTTTGGAGTTGATTTGCTGTAGATTTGGAAATGATTAGTTCACGATTTAAACTGTTGATTCAGTTGCTGCTAATTCTATTACTAGACCTTGTCCTAGAATTATATAGTTTCCTTTTTCTTCTCATTGGATGTTTTTAGTATGTAGTGGTTTAGGAAAAAGTATGTTAGTTTCCTTTCTAGTTTTTGGCAAAATATCTTACTTTCCTTGTGGCCGAATATTTAGTTTTTATTCTTCATATTTTTGGGTCTATTTAAAGGCTTGTTATCCCTACATTCTTCAGATTACAGATGAATAAAAATTGAAAGTTTATCTTTCTCTTTGGTTATCTCAAGAACTTTTGAACTTATCGGATTTTTTCCTTGGCGTTCATCCTATCAACTTATCAATCAACCTTTCCATAGTTGATTGTGACGTCTTCATTCCATAGACTTATCAATCAGATCTCCATTACCGATTGTGGCGTCCTCATATACAAAGTTCTTGTATAAAGAAGCGGTCGTGGTCATCATCCAGCGAGAATGTCACTAGGGGCGGTTCTTAGGAGCTAATTGATCGGGGTCTCCTCACAAGTTGACGGGGTTCGTATCATTTTGGTATCAGAGCAACAGGTTCTATTTTTCTTGTTTGCCTATCTTTTATTATTATTATTATTTATTTCTTTGCCCAAACCATCTTAGTCACCACTTTCATCCATACCTTCTAAATTCCGTTCAACCCCAATTTCATTCACAACCTATTTTCCACTTCATCCCAAGTCCGATTTTCTTCATTCTTGATCGGATATAGTTTTTTATTGTTTCTTTTTCTTTTTTTTTTGGATAATTAAGAATTTATTTCCAAAGAGCTAATACACAAACAATCGAAAACAAGACTGGGCCACGGAGAAAACAACAAATGAATGACACCTCCCTATAAACATAGGAAGGGCATCGGCCGTCTGAAACCACCGAGATGTAGGACAAACCAACAAATAAAACCAAGCCCACATCCGGGCGGAGGAGAATGAAACTAAGAAACCGGACCCCACATGGGCCAGCAGAATAGACAGCCAAATAAAATCAAGCCCACACCGGAATGAAAGGAGAGACAAACAAAATCCGCCTGGCCAGAGATAGGGAGCGAAAAAGCCTGACAGGGCCTGGTAACAACCAGCCAAGGGGACCTTGAGGAAACCACACAATCAACCAGGAGCCCTGAGCAATAAGCATTGACATAGGGTAAGCCTTGTGGACCTGACTGAAAGTCAGTGCTTTACCCATACCATGACCCCCAAAGTGATTAACACCACTTAGGCAAACAAGCTTGACGGGCGCGTTCTAACCGAATCTCCCCATTTGGTAGATTTCGGCCATGTGGTCGGATAAACTAAAAACCATAACGGCGAACAATGTCGGCAATACCCAAATAGAGCAATCTGCCCCACGACCACAACATCCTTCTTGCCGGGAAGGCGAGAAAGCGGCCAGACCTCCCTCTTGAGAGAACCTTTTACCAATGCCGGCGAGGGTATGCGGAATGTCAGAACAATAATTAGGTCCCTCTGACCCCAAAGGGTCACACGGTCCACTAGTTTCGCGAGGCACAGCGGCGACGGTGGTCGAAGGCTAGAATTATAATCACGAATGCATCCGGACGAGAGACCTTCTGGGATCTGGATGAGATAGCGGATCACCGGGCCCGCCGGAAAATCTTTCCAGCCCGAGCGAATGGAGTCACCCTTGGTTATCAAAAAAAAAAAAAAAGCTCGATCTGAGGCAATGGCGGCGGTGATTTTGCTTCGGCGCCTCTTTGGTATTTTAGTGATATCGGAGATGGCCGATGCTTCTTGGCGATCTGCGGCGATACCGGCGATCACGTTGGTGGCGGCGCATCACGACTCTATTTGGGAGACCAATACCGGCGATCCTCTCATAGCCCACTTTAGCAGTACCTGTACCAGTAAGGATCGGCGGGATCTCAATCTCCAACACCCCAAGGTCAAGATGGGAAGAGCGCGTACGGTCTCCAATCTCATATCTAATAGGGACTGAGCACAGTGGATCAGAACCTTGTAGATCTGAAATCATGGCCGTGGTGTTAACTCCGGCGACAAATGGCGGTGGCGCGGGATCGGCGGTGTGCCGCGACGTGAATGCGGCATCGGCTCCGCGGTTTACCGACAACAATGGCGTTTTTGCCGCCGGCCTCTTTGGTTTCGGCGGCAAGGGCGATGGAGCTGCATTGGCGGCGGAGGCACGTCCCGAACCCTTTTGGGGATCACGGAAGCCGTGAGCCGCATCTCGAAACACAGGCTGGGCCCCATCAACGGCCTCCGCCGCCGGGAATGGGAACCCGGCTTTTGAACCACATGATCAAGCAGGGACCGGAGATTTGTGAAGAAATTGAAGAACAGAGGTTTGCATCAGGAACCTCTTTACGGGGGAGAGAGAGGGAGACCCCTTCTCCGATCTCACCCCGTTGTCACGTTTCTTTTTTTTTTTTTTTAGTGTTGTCCATCCCAAGTTACAAAAAAAAAAAAAAAAAAGGAAAGTAAAGAAAAAGGATCCGGTTGAAAAAAAAAAGAAAGTCTAGAAGCCGAAAAAAAAAATTCCTATTAGTTTATTATCATTCTAGTTGCTGGAAATCAACTCCCCACTCTAGTATAAAAAAAAAGTCAATAACAAACTGAGAAATTTTGTGTCCTTTTTACCGTGGAGGATGTGTATTTATTTTCATGCCGCCAGTAACATTATGGTTAAGATTCGAGGACGAATCTTTTCGAAAAAGGGGGGAATGATGAGAATCAAAGCACAAAGGATCCTTGATGCAGGAGCTCTTATGACATACATTGGGAATTCAATCTTCATTCTGGAAAATTCATATTCGGGAGGTTGTGAAACCTTGGAGACACCTAATATATCTCTATTTCCAAGTGTTCTTCAACTCAAAGTAGAAGTTCCTTTACTTAATTTAGAAAGTCTGTTTTTCTAATCAAATATTTCTTTTTAGAAAAGATTTGCTTCAGATTTGGTGATGATTTGCTGCTATTTTGGAGCTGATTTATTCCTGGTTTGCTGCTATTTTGGCATTGATTTATTCCTGATTTACTGCTATTTTGGAGTTGATTTGCTGTAGGTTGGAGATGATTAGTTCTGATTTGCCATGATTTGTTCAGGTTCTTTGCTAATTCTATTCATGACCTTGTCTGAAATTATATAGTTTCCTTTTTCTCCTCATTGGATGTTTTTAGTATGTAGAGGTTTAGGAAAAATCAATATTTAGGTTTTCCTTTCTAAGTTTTTTGGAAAATATCTTACTTTCCTTGTGGTAGAATATTTGGTTCTTGTCTTCATATTTTGTTTATTTAAAGAACTGTATCTACATTCTGATTCTGATTAATAAGTGAAAGTTTATCTTTCTCTTTGGTTATCTCAGAACTTTTGAACTTATCGGTTTTTACGTGGCGTTCATCTATCGACTTATCAATAAACCTTTCCATAGTTGATTGTGGCGTCTTCATTCCATAGACTTGTGTCGGATCCATCCTTGCGGTGTGGGATCCTCCTTACCAAGGTTCTTGCTTCCTTTTAAGCAGCGGGTGTGATCATCCATCAAGCGAATACTAGAGGTTCTTAGGCCAATTCAATCATGATCTCCTCACTAGTTGACGGGGTTTGTATCATTTGGTATATGTCTGAATCCAGTCAACTAATGAGAAGAACATGATGTCTTAAAGAATGCTATTTTGAACCCTATTTTTAATAGGTTTTGAGCGCTTTGTGTACTAGTGTTGTAATTAACCCGATTTACATATTAAGGTCCTATTATTTCAGCAGTCGCATTTTGTGGCAATTTTTGCAGGTTTTGTGAGATAATCATGCCCAAAAGTGTTGGAGTCGATCCAAGCCGCGAAGAGTCGAGTCAAACTCAACATCATAGATTAGAGACTAAGAGGAAAGAAAGAAGAAAAGTGAAAAATGAAGCGGGAAGAAAATGGAAGAGCGGCGAGAGCAGTGGCCAATGGAGCGATGGCGCGGAGAAACTGGACTTTTCGCTAGGCTAGCGAAAATTCACTTGTGGATATGAAATTTCTCAGTTCGCTATCTCTTGTGGTTCGTAGCTAGCGAAATGTCACTATTCCTAAGCGGAAATTATGCATTTTTCATTTACTCACAGAGTTAAGCCAAGCTAGCGAGAATTTGGCTAGCTAAGCGAAATTGCCCTTTGCCTAAGCGAAATTCATGGTTCGCTATCTCTTGGTGATTCGCTACTGGCGAATTTTGAGCATAGCGAAATCCATTGCCTTGTCATGCTTTTGTAATTAATATAACCGACTTCAATTTTTTAGTGTATTACTTTCTTGTCTCACTTTAACTTGGCATTGTTGGGCTTTCTTGTATTTTCACACATTTGGGTTGGCTATATAGCCACCTTATAAGTTTGTAACCTAACTTTGTCTTTGTTAAATATCTCGCGCAGCTTTCATTTCTTCCAGTTTTCTCTCTTCTCTCTCCTCTTTCTCTCCCGCTTTCTTGGTTGCGAACACCCTCGAGGATGACAACTTGGAGGATGAGCGGCTAAACCACTCCTCCTTCTTGAGTAAAGAGGCTTCTTTGGGGTGAGATCTTTGGAGTTCTTCGGTGGTTCCCCTGCTTTTCATGCAGCAGGTTTGTCATTTTGGTTCCCAAATCACAACTCTAGGTTTAGCTTTTGATTTACTTTCTTAGGCCAATACTTGGCAAGCTTTTAGGGTTAGTGTATTCTTAGCTTTAGATACACTAATATCCATTAGTTGCCCTTTACGAGCCGGTGGGTTAAGGGTTAGGGTTTCAATGATGATTGCATAACATTGAATGTTATTGATTTGTATTTTCTCCCATGCTTTAGAATCCAGGTGCATATTGAGTGGGAGATGTCTTGTGGTTCTTTGTAGATGAATAACTACGAGCCTCCTAAAATGATATTTATATGTTAGTGTTTCTCAAATTAGGGTTGCATAGCATTTAATGTTATTGATTTGGCCAATACTCTCCATGCTTTAGGATACGATTGCATAATTAGTGATGATGTCTTTGTTCTTTAGATGGTCCTTTCACGAGCCTAGAGATGATATTGAATGTTAGGGTTTCAAAGCAATTAAGGGCCGTAGATACATCTTTACACATTGATGACTCAAATAGGAGTTGTTTCAGGAGTGATGTTGCTAGTTAAACATAGATCAGGTTATGCCATGGACTATGGGTTGCATGTCATACTTGAGAATGCTGGG
This sequence comes from Tetrastigma voinierianum, assembly GCA_016808115.1. Lineage (NCBI taxonomy): Eukaryota > Viridiplantae > Streptophyta > Magnoliopsida > Vitales > Vitaceae > Tetrastigma > Tetrastigma voinierianum. Next base: position 246,896 of record JAEQBH010001075.1, on the reverse strand, counting down.
GACCTCTCGGTTAACCTAGGACCTTAAACCTAGTGATGCTTCCGAGGAGTTCTTTTTCTTATTTTTCTTCATTTTATTTTTTCAGTTACTGAACCATCCACTTCCTGTTTTTAACCAAACCCCAAATCCAAATTTAATTCACCGGTTTGATTTCATTCAAATCATTTGTCTGAGAAAACCCATCCTGTGTTCGACCCTAGACCGCTATCTTTGCGGTAGCTTGACTACGGCAGTAGGAGGAACTACGGATACAAATTTTGTTGATTAGCTCGCACTACTTGTTGGCACGAATCCAAATGGCGCCGTTGCGGGGATGGTGCCTAAGTCTGAATGATGACTTGATGAACACTTGTGATCCTCGTCACAAGTTACATTGAATTTTTCCTTTATTGTTTCCTTTGTCAGTTTTTTAGTTCATTTCACTATATATAAAAAAAAAAAAAAAATATCTGCGGAATTGTTTTTGGTGTTGCCTTATTTCTCTGCGAGTTGAATTTCGATGGAGTTTGAATTGTGGCCAATGGAAGAGGGAGGCGATACGGTGAGTATTCGGTGGAGAGTAACCTAGGGCATATATATGACAATGAGAGGCTATAGAAACCTTGCATGGCAAAGTCAGCAACATGTGGAAGGCCCCAGTGAAAATAGGTCCATGAGGGACTACGAGAGACCCGATGGATGGAGTTCACCGCTTATGGTAGTACCCCAACCATAGTTGGGGAATCACCTGAAATTCCTCATGGGAACGAAAACCTCCACAATATACCTCCCGAACTGCATTACTTTGTTTCTCGGCGACAACAACCACCACCTTTATCCCTTGTTGAAACAAACATCAGTTGTAGAACTTAAAAACAGTGGACAGTTTAAATAGAAGACAAGGGTAGTGGCGTCAGACGTCAGCGAGACGATTAGAGGCTCCTTAGTCGAATTAGATGGGTTCCAAGTAAAATTGATCAAAATTGGACATCTTGCAGGAATCCATCTCAAAGCTCCACCAATCAATTTGTTCATCAAGGAGGAGAATTTGGAGGATGAGTGCTTGGCGAAACATTTGGTTCAGGAGATGGCTGCCGGCCTCGGGGAGGAGTTGAAAGTGGGTCGGCGAAGCTCTGGCGCGGATGCCCTAGAATCAGGAGTGTTGCTTTTTGGTCATGTGGGAGGAAAGAAGAAGAAATCTTTATACATTGAGAGAAGAAGCGTGGATATGAAAGCGATTGAAGGACCCAGGCCCATCATTCAGCAAACCCCCATAGATTTGGACTGCGCCGCGCGAATCTGAAATACCCGCTATGATAGCCCCTTCGATTGACAGTATATATATTCTACCTTCACACTTTTGACCCATACGCAGCAAAATCAGCACATGCGGCACCTTCTAACCATAAGTCAACCCATCACTTTGCATGCCATACAAAACTTCAAGATATTGGTAGCTATGTATAAGTTTGCCCCTTACATCAAAGGCTGCTTGACTGCCTATACGGCATAACCTGATGGTTAGTTCGGGTGTCGGTTCGGGTTTGGAGCACCTGGACCTAGGCATTTTTAAGCTTCCCTCCCCCACTTTTGTTTAATTTTTCTTGTTTGTTTTTTATCTTATTTTGATTAATTTATGTTTTTAAAATTAATTTTGCTTAAATCTCCACAATTTTCCATGTTAATTTTGCGATTTGTGTGCAAATTTTGAAGCATAAATGCAAATTTGAAACACGGAATGAAGAAATCAACAACTAGGGCGTGAGAACTTTTCGCAACCATTTATTATAGTGTAATCAAGAAAATTCGCTATATAGAAAATTGGGCAAAATTTACTTCAGCTAGCGAAAAGAATTTTAGCTAGCTTGAAAATTTGTGTGAGTAGCAAAATGCAAAATTTATTGAAACGGTGTCTAGCGAAAATTCTTGTGTCTAGCGAAAGTGAAAATTTCGCTAAGATTGCTAAATTTTAAAACAAGATTGCGAAATTTTCGCAATCGGCAATTTTCGCGATCTGGCGAAAATCCCCGCGGTTTGACCTCGATTTTGTTTTTTGGCATAACTTTTTCATCCGAACTCCGTTTTAAGCGTTCTTAGTACCGTTGGAAAGCTTAGAGAGTGTAGAATCCAAATATGGCCAGAAAGAACATTTTTGAATTTTTTGTGAAAGTGTAATTTAAAAACGGTCAACTGGTGCTTTTTCCCTCTTTCTTCTCCTAGCACATTTGTTGAAGCCCCGAAGCGGAGTGAATAAGGGGTGTTGATGGAAGCTTGTAGGGTCTCCTATCCAGCAATGATCACATCTTATCATGGAGAGTAACACTTCCTTCTCTAATTTCCATTCGAGGCCATTAGGACAAGATGTTTTGGGTTGGGGGAGAATTAGTAAAGGAAGTGGATTTTGTTATGTTTTGTTATCATTTTTGTTCAAGCCCATTTGTGATGTTTAGTGGCTTGTTGGGTTCCTTTTCTATAAAATTTGTATACAAGCGACACTTTTTCAAAATTTGGACCAGTTTTGTAACCAAACTTTTGTGGTTTTGTAACACGTGGTTTGAGAAAAATTGAAACATCCATTCTATTGATGTTGGGTGGTTCCATGTAGTTGAGTGAATGATTAGTTGAATTCTTATTGATTTCGACCTTTTTCTTCCACCTTTAGCTAACCACACACAAAGCACATTAGATTTCATTGATAGGCTAAAGCACTGTGCAACCTCCTTTATTTTGCATAACCTACCCTAGTTTCATTCTAGCCTTTAATGAGTTAGGACCTCTGTGGAAAGAAAAAGAAAAGAAAAATGAAAAGGAAAGAAAAAGAAAGAAAGACTAAGAATTGCAACGCTTTGCCTTGAAACCGAGCACGGTCCGAGAGGGGTATATGGTAGCGCTAAAGCCGGTGCCACTAAACCTTCCTTTGGTTGAGTCTGGAGCTTAGTGTCGCTACATGTAGATTGGATGGGTGGAGTTTAGCGAGTTGTAGGTGCTGGAGTCTCGAAATCATTGAGGGATTGAAACTGAAGAGTTAGTGGTTGAAAGATCCTTATGACTTGGTGCCTAAACCTTAATTGGTTGGGGTCATCGGTAGAATCCACAGTTACATGGACTTTAGTGAGGTCGATTCCTCGACATTGCACCTACCAGCGCTAAAAGAATTGTGGAATAAGAGGTGGGTCCTGATACATTTAAGTTAAGTTAGCATGCTGGTGTTAGTAGTAGCTAGGTTGGGGGGAGAGTGCGAGTTTAACGGGTTTATTGTTGAGAGCTAATCGAATAAACACTTAGTTTTGAGGTGGAAGTTTCTAGTTGATTCAACTGAGATGGAACTCTTTTGATACTCAATTTTGTATTGTATTTATTCTTTCATGATAGTTATTGGACACGACTTTGATGATTCTTACTTAGGGTTCGGCATTACTTCTTCACAACCTTTTTGAACTACAACCTTTTTGTGCACATAATTTTGTTATCTTTTTGTATGCTCTTTCTTTCTTTCTTTCATTGCTATGGGACTAGCAATGTGTGAGTTAGAGGTGTGATTAGCATTTTGAAAAAGTGCTATTTTAGTTTATTTTTAATAGGTTTTGAGCGCTTTTGTGTACTAGTGTTGTAATTAACCCAATTTACATATTAAGGTCCCTATTATTCCACGATCGCATTTTGTGGCAATTTTGCGGGTTTTGTGAGATAATCATGCCAAAAGTGTTGAGTCGGTCAAGCACGAGAAAAAATTCGAGTCAAACTCGACATCATAGATTAGAGACTAAAGGAAAGAAAGAGAAGAAAAGTGAAGAAAAATGAAGCGGGAAAGAAAATGGAAGAGAAGCGCGGGAACAGTGGCCAATGGAGCAGTAGCGCGGGAGAACCTCTGGACTTTCGCTAGGCTGAAATTCAGCGTGGATAAGCGAAATTTCTCAGTTTCGCTATCTCTTGTGAATTCGCTAGCTAATGATGTCACTATTCAGCAGTGCCGTTTTCCTTCACTCACAGAATTTCGCTAAGCTAGCGAAATTTCGCTATGTAGTGCCAGCGCCTGGCGAAAATTCCATATTTCGCCTTATCTCTTGGTGATTTCGCTACTGAAAATTTTTGGTATAAGCGAAATCCTTTATATCATGCTTTTGTAATTAATGCCAATCGACTTCAATTTTGGTGTATTACTCTCTTGTCCTTTAACTTAGCCAAATTGTTAGGCTTTCTTGTATTTTCACATTTGGGTTGGCTATATAAACCACCTTATAAAGTTTGTAACCTAACTTTAATCTTTCGGTAATATCTCATATGACTTTCATTTCTTTTCGGTTCTCTCTATCTCTCCTCTTTCTCTCCCTTTCTTGGTTGCCAAACACCCTCAAAGGATGACAACTTGGAGGATGGCGATAAAACCACTCCTTCTTGAAGTAAAGAAATTTCTTGAGGTGAGGTCACTTGGAGTTCTTTGGTGGTTCCCCTGCTTTTCATGCGTGAGGTTTTGTCGTTTGGTTCCCAAATCTTCAACTCTAGGTTTTTAGCTTTTGATTTACTTTCTTAGGCCAATGCCAGCGAAGCTTTTAGGAGTTTATGTATTCTTAGCTAGATACACACTAATATCCGTGGATTGCCCTTTACGAACCCTTTGAGGTAGGTTAAGGGTTGGTTTCAATGATGATTCTGCCATTAGAATATTAAACCGAGTTTGGCCAATACTCTCCATGCTTTAGGATTCAGTGCATATTGAGTGAGAGATGTCTTGTGGTTCTTTAGATGTCTTCACGAGCCTCTAAATATTTATATGTGAGTGTTTCTCAAATTAGGGTTGCATAGCATTTAATGTTATTGATTTGGCCATCTCTGTGCTTTACGGATCGTGCATAATTAGTGATAGATCTCTTGTTGTTCTTTGATAATTCTTCACGAGCCTCTGAGATGATATTGAATGTTAGGGTTTTAACAGTAAGGGGCCATAGATACATACTACATGTTGGCTCAAATAGATTGTTTCAAGGGTGAGGTTTGCTGATTCAGCCACCGTCCGGTTATGCCATGGACTATAGGTTGCATGTCATAACGCCCCGATCTTGGGGACCTCTCAGTTAACCTGGGACCTTCAACCTAGTGGCCCAATGCTTCAAAAGGGTTCTTTTTCTTATTTTTCTTCATTTTATTTTCAGTTGCAAACCATCCATACCCACATTTTAACTTAAACCCCAAAATCCACATTTAATTCCTGGTTTTGATTCATTGAATCATTTGTCTGAAAACCCATCCACGTGTTCGACCACACAGACCGCTATCTGCGGTAAGCATTCAGTGGGAGAATACGGATACAAATTTTGTTGATTCAGCTCACCCTACCGTGGCAGAATCAGCATTGGTAGTGCTTCCAGGAAGAACCGCCTAGTATTCAGGCTTGGATGGATAGCGCGACAAGTTGCTTATAAGGAAGCAGTGCCGCCTTAGTATATGAGGATGCCACAATCGATGATGGAATCAGAATAATGAGTCTATGGAATGAAACGGCACAATCAATATGAAATTGATTGAAGTAAGTCGATAAAGGATGAAACGCCGGGGAAAAAAATCCAATAAGTTCAAAAGTTCTTGAGATAACCAAAGAGAAAGATAAACTTTCAATTTTTATTAATATGTAATCTGAAGAATGTAGGGATAACAAGCCTTTAAATAGGCCCAAAAATATGAAGAATATAAACTAAATATTCGGCCACAAGGAAAGTATGATATTTTGCTAAAAACTAGAAAGGAAACTAACATACTTTTTCCTAAACAACTACATTCTAAAAACATCCATGGAGGAGAAAAAGGAAACTATATAATTCTAGGACAAGGTCTAGTAATAGAATTAGGAGAAAATCTTGAACAAATCAGAAACTAATCATCTCCAAATCTATAGGAAATCAACTCTAAAATAGCAGTAAATCAGGAATAAATCAACTCCAAAATAGGAGCAAACCAGGAATAATTGACTCCAAATAGCGACAAATCAATACTTAAACACAGAAGCAAATCTTTTCTAAAAAGAAATAACAACTCCTATTTGATTAGAAAAACAAACTTTCTAAATTAAATAAAGGAACTTCTACTTTGACTTGGAGAACACTTGGAAATAGAGATATATTAGGTGTCTCCAAGGTTTCCTAACCTCCGAATCCCGAATTGCTGCATGATTGAATTTTAATGCGTGTGAGAGAAGCTCATCTGGATCCTTGTGCTTTGATTCTCATGAGTCAGAAGCGGTGTTACTACGTCAGAAAAAATCCTAAGCCGATGGGACCGGTATAGTAACCTTGAGTAAGTAGCCTTAGACCTCCAGTAGCGTAAGCCGCGTATTTCTAGAGCACATCCATTGTGGTATTAACCGACCTCCCTCTCATGCCATCATGGCGGCTTTACTCTGGTAAGGTAAACTCTTGGCGGTCGAACTAGCTGATATGGCATCGGTACAAACCAAGTGATACAAACCCCGTCAACTTGTGAGGAGACCTGTGATCAAATTAGCTCAGAAGAACCGCTCTAGCGTCGGCTTGGATGGATGACCTAGACCCGTTGCTTATATGGAAGCAAGAACTTTGGTATATGTGAGGACACCCTGTCCAGTGATGGGAATCCGTTGATAAGTCTTGATGAACGCCACGGAATAACCGATAAGTTCAAAGAGTTCTAAAGACTAAGAAAATTTAAACTCTCGAATTTTATTAATGCTAAAACCCAGAATGGGATAACAAAGCCTTTAAATAGGCCCCGAAAATATGAAGAATAGAAACTAAATATTTGGCGAAAACAAGAAAGGAAGCTAACATACTTTTCCTAAATTAACACATAAAAAATGTCCATGAAGAAGCAAAAAAGGAAACTAGGTAATTTAGGCTAAGGCTTGAGAATCAAATTAGCATAATCTAGAATAAATCCATAATAAGTGACACCAAAATAGCAACCGTCGGGGAACAAAATCAGCGTGAATCGAATAATCGGCTACGAAATCAGCAAAATAAGCGGCAAATCAATACCAAATCTATAACCGTCGGCTCAAAATAACAGCAAATCAACACTAAATCTGCAGCAAATCAACAAGTCAAAAAACACCTTGGCTTTTAGTCCAAGTTCGGATTTAATTTGATGATGTGGACCATCTATGTTTCCTTTTTGGGGTTGGACACACGAGCTTATTCCACGTGGGCATCTCGGTTAAAACATCAGGCTGTTTGGTCTCGCTAGTCCTAGCTCGTGTCATAGGATTACAGTGGGACACAAATGAGTCCACACTCATTGGGAGAAAATCTAGCTTATGCATTGTCATTGATGCACTCAAGGACTTGAAAGGACCATCGCCATTAGGGAGCAACATGGATCGCCTTTGTGCTTTGATTCTCATCCATTCCCCCTTCATCAGAAAGATTGGTATTGAATCTTAACCATAATGTTGTGAACTAAAATCACGGGAACAGCGCATGGACTCAAGCTCTCTCTCACATATCCCTTTTCCATCAATTCACTAACTTGCTTTTGGAGTTCCTTTGTCTCAAGGTTACTCTATAGCGGGTCGATTCGAATAAGTAGCACTAGGGACAAAATCAATTTGATGTTCAATCCCTCGGATAGGAGGTAACCCTTTGGAATTTCCTCAGGAAAGACATCTTCAAATTCCTGCAAAAGAGAGACAATGAACTAGGCAAAGAAGTGTCAAGTTGGTTAGTATTAAAAAGTGCCTCTTTGTACCAAAGTACAATCATAGGCTTTGTTTAGAACAAATGCTCTCTTAACCTCGCACCACTTGTAGAAGTGGTTTTTCTTTCATTTTGTTTCAAATTTTTAGTCACTTTCTTTTTGTCACTCTCTTTCTTTTGCTTACTCTCTTTTCACACTTTTTCTTTTGTTCACTCTTTTTTTTCACTCCTTTTCTTTTGTTCACTCTCTTTTTGCAACCTCACTTGATCTTCATAAACTCGACTTGGTGTCAAAGGAACAAGAGTGACAGTCCGTTGGTTGTGCATGAACGAGTACTTATTGGTGAAGCCGTCATGCTTAACTTTCCTATCAAATTTCCATGGTCTTCCTAACAAGTGCCCGGCTTGCATTGGAACTACATCACATAAAACTTCATCTTTGTATTTCCCAATGCTAAAAGAGATTAACACTTGTTTATTCACCCTTACCTCCCCACTATCATTCAACCATTGCAATTTATAAGGTCGAGGATGCTTACTTGTTTGCATTTGTGACACCCCAAAACCCGGGGGTCTCATCGACCTTTGTCAGCACTTTGAAGTCTATGGAAGTAGATCGATATCGGCTCTCACATGTCTATCTGAGACTCATCCACACATATTGAATTCATAAATACACAAAATAACTTCATACGATCATTATACAAAGCGTGAGTTGTAGCACCTAACTCACATATATGGTACACAAATACGTGCATTAGAACGAGCGGTGATTCAATATACCATGAGGATATGCATTCTGATGGGTTCTCATGCATATCTGAAACACATCAAGGCCACAACCTGGCCCTCTTCTCAACTGTTGGCCTCTAAGGAGCTTCGTCTATCCTTACGTGACCAGTACCTGAAAAAAAAAAAGGGTTCCCAAGACGGGGGTAGGCTACGCTCGGTAAGAGCCAAACCTACAGGGCTGCTTGCTCTAGGTGCACATGCAAATGATAATTGCCACAGTCATAAAAACAACACAATTCATGTAGACATGTTGTCTATCCTTGGAAAAAACAATGTGCCAAGTATGAGACTGACCTCTACATGCCCCATGTATCGGGTCAACCCACTTGGAGCCAACCACCCGATGCAAGTGCCAATGGGAGAATCAAACAGAGTTAGTCAGGCTCCCGTCTTGATACCATAGTCTTTGCAGTATTTATTTACTCTTCCTTCTTGTGTCTTTTTGGGCAGGGCTTTCCGAGAGTCTCACCGCGGGTCTGCCACACCCTCCGACTGTTTTTCGGGCTTTCGGTGGATCTATTTTGTCTAACGGAGTTTTGAGCTTTTTCGCGGGGGTATCTATCCCTACTTGTTATACTGGAACACATTTCATTTTCCATTTTCATTTAACTGCAGGTGATTTCCATTTGGACTTCGTCTATTCGAAACCCACATAATTCGGCACCAACTGCAGGTGCCATCGATATCATGTACACACCCATGTAATACGGTGTTTTCTTTATGCGCCAATGCAATGAAATTGTGCCACTGCACTCAACTCATGCCCAATGTATGAAGACCCCTACATGGACATTACGTGTATGCCATGAACCCTCATGTGTGTCTGGCCGGTTCATATATTCAGTTCAATATCAATATACATGTAGTCATATTAATATTCCACATTCAATTAAATACATCGTATGGCATCATTCCCATAATTCTTAACATCACTTAGACAAGTAAATGCTCCAGGCTCATGTCTCAGTGAGACATGGCACCTCGATCCACACAGCTGCAACATGCCAAGACATGGCCATGTTCAAGCTCAAACCAATACAATCCAAATACATTTGGGCACATTTCAAAACACGATGTCATCTCTTAACGAAGGTGACACTTGATCAACAATCCCCAATGGCTTTAAATTTAAGCCTCATTCTATCATAACTGGTTCTAGAGATTTACCCCATAATTCACCAAATCCATGAATTAAAACTGATCTAAAAGCAAGGAAAAACAGTTTTGGAAACACTTGTTTTTAACTCGGTTTTCAAACGAAGACGAAGCGCATGAGCTGATTCCCATTTGAATGGTGCAGTACAAAGGAGTCGTATTTGGGCGGACCTATTCAAAGAAAGTTTCTCCCTTTAAGTCCTAGTTTATCCGGCCAACTTGGATCCCCGCTCAATTCCGATGTGTGATGGCCAAGTTATGGCCAAAACATCTGGGGGTTTTAAGGAAAGAAAAACTGGGCAGCATCTCCTCTACAACATTTACCCTAAACACGAAATCTCCTCCATTAGGGTCACAACAAAACTCAACCAATGCCATTCCCATGGCCCCAAGTGTAACACCTGGTATATTAATATATGTTTTGTTATATTCAGGTAAGGATTTTTGGGGAGCAAATGCAACTTATGCCCTATGATATTTTAAATTGTGATTAAGATTAGCAATCTTAATGGTTGGTTTCTAGTAGAGGATTAGCAAAGTGTGTTAAATTGCATTTTTATGGCATGTGGGTCAAGTATGCAATTAGGTAAGTTTAGTGGTTTTGTTAGGATTTGTAATTAAGTATATCTTGAAGGACCACTTTGAAAACTTGTTAGTGGAGAGTAAAGCGCGAATCATGCTTGTGAGCTATGTGGCATCATGGGGGCATGACACCTCATATATGCAAGGTGAGCTCTTGACACATGGCAGAAGTGCATGAAAGAGCTTGCCATGTGCCAAGCAAACCAATTCCTCTTGGTTTTGGATGCTAGACCAACTTCTTTCTAGGAAGTGGAAAATTATGGAATTTTAGAAAGTGAGAGAGAGTTCTAGAGAGAAGCTAGAGAGAAGGAGGAGAAAAGGCTTGAAGGAAAGCTTGGTTTTTTGGTGGAAAAGTTCACTAAGTTATCATAACATGATCTTTAGGGCCTTTGTTGTATTTCTATGGGACTTTGGTTATCATTCTAGGGTTTGTTGGGATTTCATCCTAACCACTAGATTTGATGAAAGCTGAGTTTAGTGGAACCCTAAATTGTAAAAGACCGGTTTTGTGAAGATGGGCGTATGTGTGTGTGTGTCCAAGAGGGTGTTAATCCGGCTTTATGACCCCATGACAATGTTTTGGCCATAAGTTGGCCTAAGAACTCGAACTGGATGATTCCAGGTTGGAGAAGAAGCCAGACCCTAGCCCTTCAGATATCACAGAAACTGACTAAGAACTAAACCTACCATAAGACCCTTGAATTTGAAAGGGTTGAAAGTCGGTACAGATTCTTTCCTTGTTACGGGCGGTTCTTTGTTGCAGTCATAAGTTGAGTTATGTTGATCCAAATGGAGTGACTCAAAATCCTTCCTCAAATAACCTGTAGAGGTAACTATGAAGAAATTATATTTCATTTGTTCCCATAATTTCGTCAAAGTAAGTGAAGAGAGGAGCCGCAGTTAATCACACAGGGAAGCAGTCTCGGGGAGGTCAAAGGTGTAAAAACCATAAACTCTTGATTTTGAGGTCCGAATGACCTGATTTAAGAGGTTGTGGAAGCTAAGATATAGGGAACTTTGGTCAGAAGACCACAATGAACAAAAAACATGTATGGCTGATCAAAAATTGTAGTTGAGAAAAGCAAGGGTCTTGAGATAGGGTGAAAAAAAAAGAATTACAAGTGTTGTGTGTCTTTGTTTGTGTTACCCTAATAAGGGGTGTTAAATGTTGATCTTAGTAAGTGTAAAAGAGAGTGCACTTGGAGGATCAAGTGGTGATAAAGTAATAGACCACTTGAGTAATTTTTATGTGACACGGATTGTAAGAGGCTAAGGAATCTTATGACTTGTTATTGAATCAACTGGAGTAGCCTCGGGTTTTGACTTCCTTGGGAGACTTGGATTTTGAATCCAAGGAAGGTAGGGGATCTTATAACCTTCTACTTGTACTATATGGTTTGATGTTGTAGAGTCTGTACCATTAGGTACTTTGGTTGTGTGATTTTCTAGTGATATATAAATGTATATTTTTAATATATGTAAATCTTTGGATCGCGGTACATGATGTTTTTTAAATATCCATGTGGTTGGAGATGCTTTGTGAAATTGTTTTAAAGCGCATAACATGGGTATGAGGCGTGAGTCAGAATTGATGTAGTGGACACGGGACGATGACTAGTCTGGACATAGTCGAAGGTCACGAGATACTCTGAGGATGTGGGCATATCCTAGGTGGTAAGTCGGCAATTTGCCGTTGCGGGATGATCGGCTAGTCCTGGGTGAAAGCCCAAAGAACCAGCGATGAGGGTTGAGATGGTGGTAGTAATGCATTCATGTGTTTCCATCATCAACCTATTATTTGTAAAATACTCATGTTTTGAGATATCTTGAATTATGTATAAATTGAAATGTTTTTATGAGCATGGCTTGTTATGGGATTCACTACTGAGTTGTCGAACTCACCCCCATTATTTCCCTCCACCTTAGATGCAGTCTGAGACCGTATGACATAAGTTGGACACACGGGGTTTGAGGATGGAAGTTTGTATGCCAACCTTAAGCTTATTGGTGGTTGAGCATACATTTTGATATATATTTAGTGTTATGTGGATATTCCCACTTGTATATTTGAATGATTGGTATCTTTTTGTGGATCATTGTATATTTGGCTTGTGGGACCCTTAGTTTTGGAACTTTGTGTAAATGTTATTTTGATCAAGTGTAAGTGTATAGTTTTGGGTACATTGAGGAATTAGTGCAATGCGGAATATGTGTATGTTTAGAGACACGGAGTAGTGTTTTATTTACGTTTCCAAGTGATTACTCCAAGTGGAGTTTAGACTCAAGTTGTGAAAAAAAAAAATCCGGTGGTAAAATAGTAACATAAATCACACCGGTGGAATTTGGGGTGTGACACAAAGAAAAGAAAATAACCAAATAGGCAAGGTCCATACCTCTTGTAGTGTGTGGGATCAAATTTGGGTCCTCGACCTACATGACAAATGCGTGGATTTGCGGCTCCTCCTCCTTTCTCCCTTCCTTTACACCTTTTAAAGTTTCACTTTGCTTTCCTTAGCCTATAACTTCTGGTTTCCTCTCTTCCTCTCTATGGCAGTCTAACCAGAGAGAACTCCTTGGTTATGATTTCTCCACTACGCTGGAGCCAGTTCTCATGGTGTTTGACACATGGTGCAAGCCGTGGCAAGTGTCACCGGTACTGACCATGCATGACATCCATTTAATTTGCATGCATTCTAGGAGTATGACACTTGGCCACTTAGGTGCTAAGTGTTCCCCAAGCTTGGTGCCATGTGGCATGCACTCGTGCCACGTGTCACCGTGATTGGCTGTCGGAGCCTCGAGAATCTGCATTAAAAATCCGGTATGTCGAGATTCGGCGTAGTTGTTTGGATTGACTAGATTTGTGAGATGATTCTAGCGGAGTAATCCAGTACGATCATCGAGGTCCTAGAGAAAAATCTAGGGTTTGCCTATCACGAATCCCGAGCCAAAATTCACCAGGTCGCTCATTTTCAAAAGAAAAAAAAATACACTTTTCCCGGGTTTCATAGCATTCCTAGTTTCTACACCATGGTTGTGCTAGCAACATTAGTGCAACTTCCCCCATCAATGATCACACAACATACCTTATTTTGGATGTGGCACCTAGTGTGAAAAATGTTATCTCATTGCATCTCGTCATCTTCCTTAGATTGAACACTTAAGCCCCTCCTAGCCACCATTAGCTCTCCTTGGATAGCGTACTCCTCATCATCGGCATCCTCTAAGGATGGCATAGAATCACAACCTGATTCGTGGTCTTGATTTCCTTGTCTGGTCACCTCTTGTTCTTGTTCTATTTTGGGCTTGGCATTGGGTGGCTTATCTTCCTTCCTCCATTGTGATTCCTTCAAGTGGATGAAATTGACTAAGGTTCGAACGTGTGTTGGTCTTGTCCTAATAACCAGGAAATCGGGGAACAAAATCAACAACAAATCGAGACTCAAATCGGCTCAAAATAACGGCAAATCAACACTGTCAAACAAATCGCTCAAAACCGAAAAGCAAATCAACAAGTCAAAAAACGCGGATTTTAGTCGAGTTCGGATTTAATTTGATGATGTGGACCATATGTTTCACTTTTGAGGTTGAACACCCCGAGGCTTATTCACGTGAGCATCTTGGATTAAAACATGAAAGGCTTCTTTGAATCTCTTAGTCCTGGCTCATGTCGTATGGCCAGAAGTGGGACTTCAAGCGAGTCCCACCTCATTAGGAAGAATCTGGCTTGTATGCATTGTGAATTGATGCGCTCAGGACTTAAGGATATCGCCCTTAGGGAGCAACATGGATCGCCTTTGTGCTTTGATTCTCATCACCAAGGCTATCAAAAAAAGGGTAGGTGTTAGCTAACTTCATTGCTGAGATCCCTGGGCCTAAAACACGCCCTGAGAACTCGAATTAATGGACACTTAATGTAGACGCCCCGTCAAGGAAAATTGGAGCATGAATTGGTCTACAGTTGAAAACACCAACTGGAGAAAGGATTGAACAAGCAATCCGGTTAGGCTTCAACACCTCTAATAATGAATCAGAATATGAATCCCTTTTATTCGAATTAGGCTATTTGTTCTTTGTATCTACCCGACAAGCTTTTGTTGAGTGACTCAGAGTTAGTCGTCAGGCCAGGAGTCAACGAAGAATTCAATCCCGACCCTCAATGGCAAAATATGTCTCCAGGGTAAAACAACGCTTGGGCAGTTTTTCGATCTAGAAACTTGAACATGTACCCGGGACTACAACGATAAAGTAGATGTCTTGGCCGCGGTGGCCGCCTTTCTTGCAATAACTGAAACAATAATCCTGCCCATCTACTATCAGTCGTTTTCCTCTATCACTACCTCCCAAGTAAGCCAGGTGGACGAGATCACTCCCTCATGGATAGACCCCATAATACATTACATCAGCACGGGAGAGCTCTCTAATGAGAGCGATAAGGCCCACAAGATACAAGTCCAGTCAGCTAGATTCTCCTTGATAGACGGGTAATTGTTCAAACGATCCTTGGGTAACCCATATCTGAAGTGCTTGACACTTAAACAGGGCCAGTATGTGTTGGTCGAACTACATGAGGGAATATGTGGCAATCATCCAGGCGACAGAACTCTGGCACACAGAGCTCACACTTAAGAGTATTATTGGCCGACCATGAAAGCTAATGCGGCCGATTATACCAAAAAATGTGACCGCTACCAACGACTAGCTCCCATCTTGAAATCACTAGTGCATGACGGATCTCCATATCTCAGCCCTTATCAAGGCTCCACCGCCGGGCCGTAATACCATTGCTGTGGCAATCGACTATTTAAGAATGGGTAGAAGCCGGCGCCTTTTTCTTATCGATCAAAGACAAGGACGTTACCCAGTTTATCTGGAAAAATATCGTTTGTCGTTTCGGCATCCCCCGATCAATTGTATCTGACAACGGTCCCCAATTCAACAATCGGGTATATCGGAACTTCTGCCAGGAATTGAAAATAAAGAATTTGTACTCCACTCCCCGGTATCCACAAAGCAATGGCCTAGCAGAAGCATCCAATAAAACCCTGTTGACTGCCTTGAAAAAACGGTTGGATTTGACTAAAGGTAAATGGGTGGATGAACTTCCCAGGGTACTTTGGGCTTATAGAACTACTACAGATCACCGGTATATCCCCGTTTTCAATTACTTACGGGATGGAAGCCATAATCCCTACTGAAATTGGCATGCCTACCATTCGGAGCGACGTTTCCGAGCAGGAAAATGCAGAGTTGGTACTCAAGGACTTGGACATGGTCGATGAACAACGAGAGATAGCAGTAGTCCGCATAGCATCCTACCAACGCTGCCAGGGAAATTCTTACAACATATGGGTGAATCCTCAGATGTTCCAACCCGAAGACTTAGTCCTAAGAAAGATATTCGAAAATACTGCTGACCTCGTGGACGAAAAGTTCTAACCCAACTGGGAGGGTCCATATCTCATAACTCGAGCCGGCGAATCCACATCCTACACTTTAGACAAGCTTGACGGAGGGTACCTAGAATGTGGAATGCCATGCATTTTAAAAAAGTCACAAAGATAATTCAACATTTACATATTTTCCATTTTTTCATCAGACAGTGGTCAAAATTAAAAAGCCCGATGGCTCAAGAATGACCTGCTCAGTCATAAAGGATTCGTACAAGTAATGTGGGTGCCGGAATCAATGTAATTTATACATAAACTCCTCCCATCGGGCCAGAGAAATCACCGCAACATGCTGGCACTAGGATCGAACACCTGGACGTGGTTCGCCTTACAAATGATTTGTATAATGATTCAAAATGGTGAGGCTTGTTTGGATTTTGATTTGTATAAAAGTGTGGTTGTTGTCACTATGCTAATCGAAGGTAATTCGAAATAAAGTCGTAAAAAGAAGACCTAAAGTTTCGGGGCCACTACTGGTATGATAGGGTTAAAGGTGTCTCGGTTATTTCCCTCGCATTAGGGTAATGACTCCATAGTCATTTCCAAAACTGATCTTGTTTAACTTTAAAAACCAACCCTACCTTCCTCTTGAAACATAGCATTTATCGAGCATTAATTGTTCCCGATTGAAATCTAGCATTTAACCTACCCTCGATGGCTCATAAATGACAACTAATGGATGTCAGTGTATCTAACATTAAGAATACACCGAACCCTAAAAGCTTGCTAAGTATTGACCGAAGAAAGTACATCAAATAGCTTTTAAACCTAGTTTTGAAAGTTTGAAACATAAATACCCATAACTGCTTCGTGAAAAACAGAGGATCGGGATGATAAAAGACTCCTCAAGGAAATGCTCTCTAGGAATGTTCTGCTTGTCGTCTTCGCATTGATTCTGCAGAGATGATAAACTCGGTGGTGGGGACAGGAGTTAGTGGGGGGTTGACCACGAGTGGTCGGCTGACCCAAAAACAAAACTGGGCTCCTAAAAAGGTTACCCACACGATAGAGCTCCGAATCCCATGGAGATCTCCTGTGCTGGGCAGGAGTGCAGGCCATTGGATCGGGCGAGCGATCATCGGAGGTCGTCACTAATACCGGCGATTCGAACGATGGTGCAGCTCATGCCGATCCTGTTATTGTAGATCCCATGATGAGAATCAAAGCACAAAGGATCCGTGATGCAGGAGCTTATAGAAGATTCATTAGGGATTCAATCTTAATTAAGGAAAATTCAGATTCTGGGAGAATGTGTGAAACCTCGAGACGCCGAATATATTTCTGTTTCCAAGTGTTTTGAGTTTTATTACTATTTTGATTTGGAGTTGTTTTATTTTAGAAAGATTTATTCTCCAAGTCAAAGTAGAAGTTGCTTTATTTAATTTAGAAAGTGTGTTTTGCTAGGAAAATAGAGTTTTATTTCTTTTAGAAAAAAGATTTGCTTCGTGATTTGTGTTGATTTGCTGTTGATTTGGTGATGATTTGTTCCTGATTTGCTGCTATTTTGGAACTGATTTAATTGATTTATCGCTTATTTTGGAGCTAATTTGTTCCCGATTTACGATTTTTATCACCAAGTCTCATTCTAAAAGTTATCTAGTTTCCTTTTTGTTTTTTCGCCAAATATTTACTTTCCTTGTGGGCCGAATATTTAGTTTCTATTCTTCATATTTTTGGCCTATTTAAAGGCTTGTTATCTTTTGTATTCTTCTGCTTTAAGCATTTATAAAATTGAGAGTTTCCAATTTCTCTTCGTTCTTTAAAGAACTCCTTTAACTTATCGGTTATTCCGGCGCCCATCAAGACTTATCAATCGGACTTCCATCACCGATTGTGGCGTCCTCACATATACCAAGATTCTTGCTTCCATATAAGGTCAAGGTCATCCATCCAAGCCGACATTAGAGCGGTTCTTCCGAGACTAATTCGATCACTGGCCCCCACAAGTCGATCAAATTCATCATTCGCATCGCAGCAAATGTGCTCCCATTTTTCCTCGGTTTGCCTATCTTTTGTTATTATTATTTTTTCTTTTGTCCGAATCCATCTTAGCTTTTCACCGCTTTCATCCATACCTTCTAAATTCCGTTCAACCCCACTCTATCTACAACCTATTATCTACTTCATCCCAAGTCCGATTGTCTTCATTCTTGATCGGATATAATTTTTTGTTGTTTTTTTTTTTGTAGTGAATGTCCATCCCAAGTTAAAAAAAAAAGGAAAAAAGGAAAGTAAAGGAAAAAGAACCGTTAAAAAAAGGCCGAAAAAAAGGGTCGAAAAATCCTAAAAAAAGTCGAAAAAAAAAAATCCGGAAAAAAACTACAATTTTTTTAAGTATATCATTCTAGTTAAGTTGGAAATCAACTGGCCCATCATAGTATAAAAAAAGTCTAAAAAAATATAATTTTTTTAAGTATATTATCATTCGCTATTGGAAATCAAGTCCCCATCATAGTATAAAAAAATAAATAAATAAAGCTTGGAATATTTTTATTATTTTTTGATTGAATTTTCTGAAAAATCCATTTTGTTTGATTAGTTCCAAAAGAACTAGAAGAGAAATTCTCTAAGTGGAAAAAGGCAAGAGGGTCGATTATTAGAGTGAGAAAAAGCCAAATATATTGTGTGAAAAACACGAGCGAACCGAGTGAAACCCGTGGAGCGAAAGTGATTTGTGAGGTCCTACTTTTTTTTCTCTCTTAACCTTGTTTTTGGCAAAAGACTATGTCAAAACAACAAATGGATCCGAAGGTGTGGCGGGAGGCGTTGACATGAAGTTCATTATGCAGGCCTTAACTAGCGAAGTACAGAGAATGTTTAGGGCTGAATTTGAACAATTCCATGAGAGGGTGGAGAAAGCTTCGAGCACTCACGAAACCCCTCCTGGGTCAGGCGTAGAAGGAGAGGCCTGCAAGAAGAGGGGCGTAGACGAAGAAGAGTATGACTCGAGGAGACTTTGAAGATCTAGAATGGTTATGATTCGGGTGTTAGTAAATGTGGAGGTACTGGGGAGACATAGAGAAGATAGGAATCGAGATAATAATTGGGAAACATTAAGATGAAGATTCCATCTTTCCAAGGAAAGAATGACCCCGAGGCATATCTTTGAAAGGGAGAGGAAGGTAGAGTTGGCTTTGATTGTCACCATTATTCTTAAAATAAGAAGGTGAAGCTTGGTCAAGTATGTAGTTCTCGTGATTATGCCATAGTGTGGTGGACCAACTAAAGGTTGAATAAGAGATAATAGGGAGCCACTTCCAAGTGGAAACATGGGAAGAGATGAAGAGGGTGATGGAAGGAGATTTGTCCCTGACTTACTACTACCGAGAATTGCAGGAACAAGCTGCAAACCCGAGGGCAAGGTAACCGGGCGTGGAGGAGCATTATAAAGAGATGGAGGTCAGAACGGCCGAGCCAATATCAAGAAGATCGAGGGCTACCATGGAGAGGTTTCTAAATGGTTTAAATCCTGAGATTCAAAATGGGTGGAATTGCAACATTATGTGGAGTCGAGGATATGGTATATGGCCATTAAGATTGAGAATCAAGTCGGCAGGAGGGGCGTAGCAACACGTTTCTATACCTAATCCAAGTTCATCTACTTGGAAATCAAATCAATGGATGAAGGAAGAGGAGTCACCCAAGCATAAAACAGAACTAAAACAAGAGGGGAACAACCAAGGAAATCAAGGTAAACCCAATTCTTTCACTACTCGGAATCGTGATATTATGTGTTTTAAATGCCAAGGCAGGGGTCATATAGCAAGCCAATGTCTGAACAAAAGAGTCATGGTGATGCGGGACAATGGTGATTGAAACAAACAATGAGTTGAATTGTGATTCTATGCCATCCTTAGAGGATGATGATGAGGAGTATAGCCAGCCCAAGGAGAACTAATGGTGGCCGGAGGGCCTTATGTGCAAGCTAAAAAAGATGACGAGGATGCAACGGATAACATTTTTTCGCTAATTGTGCCACGCTCCAAACAAGGTATGTAGTGTGATCATTGATGGGGAAGTTGCACTAATGTCGCTAAAGCACAACCATGGTGGAGAAACTAGGAATGCAAAACAAGTAAGCATCCTCGACCTTATAAGCTGCAAATGGTTGAATGATAGTGTAAGGTAAGGGTGAATAAACAAGTGTTAGTCTCTTTTTGGCATCGGGAAATATGAAGATGAAGTTTGTGACGAAGTTCGCATGCCGTACTTATTAATAGGAAGACCATGTAAAATTTGATCGGAAAGTTAAGCATGACGTGTTTTCACTTAACAAGTACTGCTCGCATTAACTAACGGACTGCAAGCATTTTGTTCCTTCGACACCAAGTCAAGTTTTGAGGAAGATCAAGTGAGGCAAAAGGAGAGGAACAAAAGAAAAGAGTGAAAAGAGAGGAACAAAGAAAAAGTGAAAAGAGGAGATGGAACAAAAGAAAAGAGTGAAAAAGAGAGGAACAAAAGAAAAAAAGCAGTTAGAGTGAGCAAAAGAAGGAGAGTGACAAAAATCAAGTGACTGAAAATTTAAAAGAAAAGAAGAGAAAAACCAATTTCTATAAGGGCAAGTGAGGTTAAGGAGAGTATTGTTCGTAAACAAGTTTATGATTGTATTAGACAAAGAGGCACTAATACTAAACTAACCTTATAACTTCGCCTAGTTCTATTGTCTCTCTTAAGTTTGAAGATGCTCCTTCGAAGGGTTTACCTCCTATCCGAAGGATCGAACATCAAATTGATTGTGCCTAGTGCTACCATTCTGAATCGACCGCGAGTAGCGAATCCCGAGTGAGACAAAGGAACCCAAAAGCAAGTCAGGAATTGATGGAAAAGGGATAGAAGGCCAGTGAGAGCTTCGAGTCCATTTGTCTCCAGTTGATTTTAGTTCCCATAAAGGATGGATCAAGTGAGGATTTGTATTTATTGTCATGCCATCCATTAACATTATGGCTAAGATTCGAGGACTAATCTTTTCGAGGGAAGCGGGGAATGATGAGAATCAAAGCACAAAGGATCCGGCGGATGCAGAGCTTCTTAAGATCTATTGTGATTCAATCTAATTAAGGAAAATTCGATTCTATATCGTGGAAACCTTGGTATTTAACATATTTCTCGTTTTCCAAGTGTTTTGAGTTTTATTACTATTTTGATTTGGAGTTGTTTTATTTTAGAAAGATTTATTCTCCAAGTCAAAGTAGAAGTTGCTTTATTTAATTTAGAAAGTGTGTTTTGCTAGGAAAATAGGAGTTTCTATTTCTTTTTAGAAAAAAGATTTGCTTCAGATTTGGTGTTGATTTGCTGCTGATTTGGAGAGCTGATTTGTTCGATTTGTCGCTTTGGAACTGACTGTTCCTCGATTTACTCCGCTATTTCGAGCTAATTTGTTCCCCGATTTGTCGATTTTATCACCAAGCATTGTCCTAAAAGTTATCTAGTTTCCTTTTTTTGTTTTTGGCCACAACATTTACTTCTTCCTTTGTATCGAACATTTAGTTTCTATTCTTCATATTTTTTGGCCTATTTAAAGGCTTGTTATCTTCAGATTCTTCAAGTTTTAAGACATAAAATCGAGAGTTTCAATTTCTTTGGTTCTTAAAGAACCCTTGAACTTATCTGTTATTCCATGCATGCTCATCAAGACTTATCAATCGGATCTCCATCACCACTTGTGGCGTCCCTCACATATACTGTTCTGCTTCCATATAAGCAACGGTCAAGGTCATCCATCCAAGCGACACGAGCGCTCTTCCGAGACTAATTCGATCACGTCTCTCAAGTTGATGGGTTCAGACATCCCATCGATACGTCGATTTATCCGCATCCATCCGACGGTGGGTTTCACTACTCTGAGTTCGAACTCATCTGACTTTGGAGCTCGTCAGAAGGATTACCATGGTCATGGAGGGACGTCTAAAACCGCCAGCAAACACTGCGAGCATGAAAAGAAGACCGATCTACGTGGATCACCCGGATTGGCTAGTTAAGGGTAAGGAGAAGGACGTATCCAAGTCCCAAGCAGAGGAGCCAGGAAGCAAAGGGCAGTGATGTCGGGGGAAATGAGGGGTATGAAAGGTGCCCAAAGAAAACTCGAGTAACCTATTTTCTATGCCTGTTAAAACAGGCGGCCCGCTAAAATTCTATATGCCACATAGTGTTGATTGGAAGATTGTTGCCAGACCTCTGGCGGAGGTGGTGAATGAGGGCATTGATATGTGGAAGGGCTGTTTGGTCATAATTTCGGATAAACGCCTGCTTCCTATCAGGACGGCTCTTTCGTGTAAACAAATGTGGGGCGTTAAAGGGATGCCCGACATTTCCGCCAACCGAATGGCTTTATTTCGCATTCGTGGACCCTGAGGCTCCTGGATTGGGCTCGCGGATTCCGACTATGGAACCCCGCGTGGAGACCCTTCATATTACGCATGGAAACTGTGCATGATACGCTATCATCCAATTTATCCACTATTCCAATATGGGTCAAGTTCTACAACATTCCTTTAGAATGGGACAAGCACATGTCTCTGGTACATTACAAGCACCGGCCGGGCATTCCACTTCATCTTGATTCACCTACCAAAACTGCATAAAATTATCCTTTGCTGATATGTATGAGGTGGAAGGACACTCCTGAGTCCGTGTTTATCGACGTGGTAATGGCAATTTTCTACGAGCAGAATCGAAAGATCCCTCGACTCCACAATGTCGCCTCAGATGCAAACGACGGCATAACCTGGAAAATTGTCAAGATCAGAAGGGTCCAAACAGTAGAATGGTATCCACTAATCCTGGGGCTAAGGATGAGATGGTGGCTGGTGACAAGAAGGATACGAATGATGCAGGGGATGGTAAGAAGGCAGGCGTGATCGTTATTATTGCATGATGTGGTGGTAATAGCAGCCATAGAAGCTGGGATGCGCTTGTGTGCCGAGGAGGAAATTAGTATGACCAATATCGGCTAACCGCTACATGGGAATACTTTCAATGCCTAGCTCAGAGGAGGAAGTTAAGAGGCAATGAATCTATAGAGACTCATGTGTCCGATCCTAATAAATTTGAATTCTCGGATACTTCCCCTACTCTTGACACGTTTACATTACAGTTATGGCGATGAGCTGACTTCACGCCCGTGCCAATTTCCGTGAAGAAGCTCAAGAAATTAAAAAGCTGACTTGCAACAAATGGTGATCCAAAGTGGCAGTGGGGAGGCAAACCATCCTAATGGTTGGGAATGCTCCAGCGGAAAGTTTGAGGGTGGTCGGAACGATAATCTTTAAGCAAAAAAGAAGCGCTCGCTTGTTTAGTTCCATGCTTTGATTGTATTGAAACTCAAAGGTGCAACAACAAGGATAGAATCTTTCTTCTATGTTTCCGGTCGGGCGAATGTCATAACTACGATCATGCTCTACTCGTAGAATTTGATTTGTGGTAACCTAAAAGGTTAACATTAATATCATCCACTTATGGATCAGCAAAGGTTATGTCACATTACACCATCAACAGACAACATTCTTTTGGTGTTCTAGCTGGAGATATTTCAATAACTACATCAAAGAAGGGCGTCAGCTCACCACAAAACCCATGGATGGTAATAGGTGATTTCAACAACAATTCGCATTCACAATGAGAAAACCTGGCACGGTTCAGACACGTGCCATGAATGAGTTCCATGAGTGCCTCGTTCAAACTGATCATGGATGTTCCTTTCGGGACCTATATTTACATGGATGAACCGGTATGTGGAAAACTTTATAGCTAGGAAGTTGACTGTCTCCAAAAATGAATCTCGCTTGATATGTTTCCCATTGCTTTAACGGAAGTTCAAAGATCCCGGGATTTGATCCGACCATTGCCCTCTGACACCAAATTTTACTGTCAAGCCAATTCCCGAAGCGCAGAAGATTTTCCCTTCAAATTTTTCTCACTTCGTGACCACCCCGTATTTCTCGATAATGAAGGTTGTGGAAGCTAGCAAGGGACTCCCATGTGGCCAGACCGGTCAAAACCGAAAAAGTGAAGGTTTTCCCCAAGACGCTGCTCAACTTCCATTCCTTTAGTGTCGCTATGAACGGTAGTGCGTATGCCAGGGAGAAATTTAATCAAAGCTCAATCCACTTTACCGAATAACTTACTGATCCTTTACTGATGGACAATGAGAGGAAGTGTTTAAAGGCGTACCATGATCTTGCATATGCCGAGGAGGGGTTCTTAAAACAAAAGTCTAGAGTCCAATGGCTCAAACTTGGAGATCAGAATACAAATTACTTTCACAAAGCAGTCAAGGCTCGGAATGCACGAAATTCGATAAAAGTCATAACATCAGGGAATGGGTGCAGAATTGAAGATCCGTTGGCAATCAAAGAGGAAGCAGTGCGCTATTTCAAAAATATTTTATGTGATGATGGTCCACAAAGTGCATATAGTACCCATGAGTATAGTGCTGGTGGATTTGTATGGTCTCCGCAACACCTGGATATATTAAAAGGTGAAATATCTCAATGACAGGTCGGTTGCGCCGGCGTTCTTGATATGACAACAGCCCTGTGCCCGATGGTTTCTCGCTCGCTTTTCAAGGCGCGCGAAGCATACACTGGGAGCGATGTAATTGATGCAAAGGATCTCATTCTTCAAATCAGGCAGCCTTCTTCGGCAGATAAATTGCACTATTATTGCTCTTATGCCCAAGGTCCCTAACCCGGAGTTTATGAATGATTATAGGCCAATCTCCTGCCAGGCACCGCTTGGCAAGTGCATATCACATTATTGTTTATGATTAATCAAGCAGCATTCCCGAGTATTATAAGCCCGCATACAATTTCGTGAAAGGCTCTGAGTATAGCGTATAATATTCCATACCCAGAGCTTATGATTAATTATCATCGTGATAAAGGCCATCCTGTGTACTAAAGTTGATATTAAGAAGGCTTATGACAATAACTGCTTGAGATTTATCCCGGTATCTTATCCTAGTATGGGAACCCCCCGGTATCTTTGGAATGTATTAAGGCCTCGCATCACTACCCCATTCTTCCAAGATTCCAGAAACGGAAAGCTTGGCTTAGCTTTAGCAGCGTTTAAGGCAAGGACCCCTTGACGCTATTATTTATCATTGTTATGAAGGCCTTTTCTAGATCCCTTTCAGTGGCTGCGTAGAGACAGGAATATCAATTTCACCCGAAATGTAAGGAAATTAATTTAACTCATCTAAGCTTTACGGATGATATTTTTCTATTTGCTGGTGGGACGAAGTCCAGTGTCCTAGTTATAATGGACGAAAGTTAAATGTATTTTGAGGAATTTTCCACATAGAACAAACAAAAGAGTGCAAATATTCATCATTCGGTAAATAGTGAAGTCAAGCTCCGAATTATTTGAACACCGATTCAAAGTTGGGGAGCTTTCCCTATGAAATATCTTGGTGTTCCATTGATCTCTACAAGGTCGCTCCCACCGTGGATCACGCCCTCTTCTAGATAAAATCACACACTACTGGATGTTGTGGCGCCTCTTATGCAAAGATCAAACTAATTGTCTGGGTCAGATAGTATCCAGCAAAGATTGGTGCAAGAGTTCACATCCCAAATATACTATTTATAAAAGATTGGAGCAGATCACAGGTTTTTGTGGGCCGGAAATATTGGGAATACCCATCGAGCCAAGATTAATTGAGCCGTGTCTACCAAGGAGGAGGGAGGTTCGGGGTCATGAGAATCAAAGACTACCGGATTCAATGTAATGAAACACATCCGAACTGCTTTCTAGGAAAGACTCGCTACGGGTGGCATGGTTAAGGAGGATGTATTTGAGACGCGGAGTTTTTGGTGTGCTAAACCCCGATTTGCTCGTGGAGTCAAGAAAATCGCACCGAAGACAAAATTAGCCCCATAAAACACAAGGTTTTAATCGCACGAACTTTTTATGGCATGATTGAACTGGTCAGTCCACTCCATACAAGACTGGCGGAGATCGAATTGTATATGATTATCCAAAAATAATGCTCAAGTAGCGAGGTTATCGATGATGGTGAGCGGAACGGCCCATCGCACTCACGACCCTTATCGACATCAAGAATAAATAAAAAGTAAAATTACTATCCGGATGTTTCTAGAGAGGATATTTCATTACTCGTCTCTTTCCTGGTTCACAGCTTAATTCAAATTTAACGACGCGAATCGAAATGCCGTGGTCACTGCATTATACGATATGGTTTCCCAAGCTATCGTGAGACATGCATTTATTGTTTGTCACCATACAGATAAAAAGTTGGCTACGCAAGACAACCGCTTCAACGGGTTTGACTAACTCCATATCATGTATCGCATTCTAATGTTGAAGACAGAAATCACTGTCTTCGGTTGCCAATTCACCCACTGTATTTGGTCGAGATACGCCTGGCGTTATGTGGGAACGCCGACGCTGCTTTAATTGTGAGAATGAATTATTGTGGGTAATGGCTACTAAAAGGAAAGTTTCTAAGTGCTATAACTAAGAGGATCGCGGGAAAGCAACACATTCATCATTCGTGGAGACAAATTAACAGAGTTTATGAGAACATCTTTACCCCCGTCGATGCTATTTTCCATATAATTTGTAATGACGTCGATTAAGAATCTCTAGTTTTTTCAAAAGGTTATGATAATCCAAAACGAACAAAGCAATGCAGAGGATGGTCCTTTCCTCTTAATATTCTTGGCTTCTATGGTTTGTAAGTGGTGTTTGATGGTTCCTTTGCTGGGCCCTGTCTCTCATTGGCTTACTGTTTTGCTCCTGTTGGGCGGTCAGGCTCGTCTTTACCCGATGTGGGGTGTTTTTTTGGCCTTTCACTTAGTCAGGGTTGGTCGTTTAGCCGTGGCCTCTTCCCATATTTGTGTGGGAGGTAATCGTCCTAATTCTTTTCCCTGGCCTCAGCCTCGTGTGGCCTGTCATGGGTTTTTGCTTTTGGAAATAAATTTTAATTATCCAAAAAAAAAAAAAAAAAACAGAGGATCACCCCGCAAACCCTCATCAACTGTAATCGAGCAACCCTCATCTTCAAGGTTTAGAGGGGCTGAGCCAAACATCCTGAGCTGTCATCCCCAAAGGGTGTCTGGTCGCTTAGAGTGAGAGAAAGAAGAGAGAGAAGAGAAAACGATGACCAAAACAGTGGCCCTCATGGAAATGCCTTCAATGAATAGCTAGGTTACAAATTGTCTATAAAATGGCTCATATAGCCTTACAAAAAGGTGAAAATACCAATTTATCCTAAATAGTATAATTACAAGTGAGGGTAGAGATGAAAAAAACCAAAATGAATGTTTGTATTAATAAAAATTACTATGAGAACATTTCACTATTAGGGTAAAATTCCCGCTTATGTAGTGAAATTAATTAGCATAGCGAAAAATTGCCATGAGCTAAATTCTGATACATAGCTTAAAATTTCGCTATTCTAGCTTAAATTTCCTCAAATTTTCTCCCCGTCAGATCCCGTATATTCCAACTTACATCCAATTGTTTTATCTTCAATTTCATTCCCGGCTTGATGTAATCGAATATAAATCATATGAACTCGGTGTAAATCAGCTCAACTTCGATATAAGCTGCGAGCTTGATATAGAGATAGGTTTATGAAACCCGCAAAACTACCACAAATGAAATTTCGAAACACAATCATTAGTACCAAAGGACCTACACGTGTCAATCGTTTAATTAATATGATTAGCGCCCAAAAGCACTGTGAACTTATCTTAAATAGTATTCAAAACAGCACTTTGGGTACTAATCACACTCTCTTAAATCGACACATTGCTAGTCCCAGAAAGTAAATACTGTAAATAATCAACAAGCAAAGAACAAAAAACATGTGAGGTCAAAAAGGTTTGTAAAAGTAATGCATGAAACGCTAACAGAATCACGAAAACCTAAGCTAAGACCATCTCAAAAGAATACACTATACCGCTGATCGACCAACAAGCTCTCTCCTCGAGGCATGAACTAGGCTTTCACAATAAGTTACGAGTTTGTTTGATCGTGTCCCGATCATAACCACGAACCAGACGCCTCCTCTAACCGAAGCGCAATGCCATAACCTTGCGTGTTAACAACCTAAATAGATCAGACCCGCCTTTATTACACAATTATTTTTGGCGTTTGTAGGGTGCAATACTGAGGGTTCGACTTCACCAAAGTCCGTAACGGATTAACCATGACTCCTAAACTGAAGGTTTAGGGTATCAAGCCAAGGAGGATCTTTCGAATTAATAAACTCTATAGGTTTCACCCCTGACCGAACGATTTCGAGCCTCCTCAAGCACCTACAACTTGCTAAACTTCACCCATCCACCCGTGTAATCTTAACACTAAGTTTCGGCGACTCCCAACCGAAGGCTTAGGGCACCGGGCTTTAAAGGCTTTCGCCATATAACCCCTCGGACCGTGCTCGTGTTTCAAGGCAAAGCAATGCGATTCTATTCTTTTCTTTTCTTTTTGCTTTTTCTTTTTCTCTTATTTTATTTTGGAAGACACATTGGCCTTCTATTCATGGGGGTCCACAACCTATTCAAGGGAGTAAACGACACTAGGTAAGGGTTTGCATTGTAAGAGGGGGTTTGGTGCTGATTCTTAGCCTATCATCGATACCTAACGTGTTTGCAAGTGTGGTTAGCTAAAGGTAAGAGACAAAGTTAAAAACAATCCAGAAGGTGACTATTCATCCACTTAACTCTATGATAGACCCTTCTAACGCCGACACCATTAGAAGGCTTCAGCCACTAAACAAAAGGCTAAACATTATGTATATACAAAAGTTAAGTAACATATAATAATAAAAATGTGGGGCAAAATAGAAAATGCAAATACCGCTATAAAGCTTTTAAGATAACCAAAGGGGGGCTAGTAATAAGCTTATCATAGGCTGAATAATAAATAACCCATTACTATTAGCTAATACATACAAACAAACAAATTCCATACAAGACAAGTATATAAATGATAAACTAAAAACAACAAAAGTATGAACAAAATCAAACATAAGTACTATAAATGCCACTTCCGACGCTAGCTCTCACCCCAAACCAAAGTATAACTATGTCTCATCAGCGGATAGGAAAGCTAGAGAAGGAAGTGTGACCACCTCACTCCCCGCTGGTGGTGTAGCAGAAACCGGTGGGATCGGTTACCGCGCCGCCACAGCAATATCCAACGAGGTCGCTTTAAACAACATCGTTGCGAGAGTGCTGTATAGGCTCACACGAATCCGTGTGGCACCGGGCGTGGCTCAGACCAGAGAAGAATATTCCGATTCTCGCGTGAGAGTGACCTCACTGAAGCCATCCGCCACCACGTCAGTTCGAGAAGCCGCTAATGATGCAGTAGTAGTAGCAAGTGCACGGACAATTATGCATATTCAGTGGCCCGTTGAATATATGTTTTGTTATATTCGTGTAAGGATTTTGCATAAATGTAACTTATGCCTATGATATTTTAAACTGTGATTAAGATTAGCCATCTTAATGGCTGAAGCCACTAGAGGATTAGCAAAGTGTGCAGATTGCATTTCTTATAAATGTGGTAAAATTTGCAATTATAAGTTTAGTGGTTTTGTTAGGGCTTGGAAATTAAGTATGTCTTGAAGGACCACTTGAAAAACTTGTTAGTGGAGGGGACCAAAGTGCAATATCTCAGAGCTAAGGGCATCATGAGGGCAAGACACCCTCATATATGCAAGATAGAGCTCTCGACACATGGCAAGTGCATGAGAAGAGCTCATTATGTGCCAAGAAAACCAATTCCTCTTGGTTTTGGATGCTAGACCAGCTTGCTAGAAGTGGAAAATTCTGGAATTTTAGGTAGTGAGAGAGTTCTAGAGAGAAGCTAGGAGAGAAGGAGGAGAAAAGGTCAAGGAAAGCTTGGTTTTTTGTGGAAAAGTTCACTAAGGCATGTAAACAAGATCTTTGAGGCCTTAGTTGTATTTATATTGACTTAGCTATATTCTAGGGTTTTGCTTGGGGATTTCATCCTAACCTCTAGATTTGATGAAAGGTGAGTTTGGTGGAACCCTAAATCAAAAGAATCTGGCTGTGGAAGATGGCATGTATCTCGTGTGTGTCCAAGGAGGTGCTGGGTCCAAATTTTCCCTTGACCCCATGACAGTGTTTTGGGCCATAAGTTGGCCTAAAGAATCCGAATTGATGATCTCAGCTGAGTAAGAAGCTCCAAGACTCCAGGCCCTTCGAATGTCAAGGAGTTAACCAAGAACTAAACCTTCTACCTATAAGACCCCGAATGAAAGAAAGCCAGCATGCATTCCCCGTCCCCCGTTCGGGAGCGCCTCTGCTGGGGTCATGTTGAGTTATATTGATCCAAATTGAGTGATTCAAAAATCCTTCAAAGTGTACCTTACACAGGGGAGTAATCTCATGAAGAAAAGTATGGCCAAATTATGGCTCATTTGAACCCATAATTTCGGCCAAAGTAAGGCGATGAGGGCATGATTCGTCCTTAGAAATACTTTATCGAGTGTAAAACCATAACACTTGATTTTGAGGTCCAATGACTTGATTTAAGAGGCTGGAATCTGAAGAGATAGGGGGAACTTTTGGACGTAAGACCACATGAACAAAAAACACAATGTGGCTGTAAAAACAGTTGAGAAAAAAAGGGAGGGGTCTTGAGATAGGTCAAAAAAGGGTACAAGTGTTGTGTGCTGCTTGTGCTACCCATTAAGGTGTTAATGTTGATCTTAGTGCTTTAAAAGAGTGACTCGAGGATTAAGGTTTATGGTCAGAGGTAGCAGAATTTGTGTGATTCGAGTGGTGAAGTAGTAATAGACCAATTGGGTAATTTAATAATCCTGATTGTTCGAGGCTGGCGAAATCTTATGACTGCTAATTGCGCATCCTTTGGAGAGCCGTGGTTTTGACTTCCTCGAGACTTCAGGATTTTAATCCAAGGAAGGTAGGGGATCTATAACCTTCTCCCGCTTGTACTGTGGGTTTGATGTCAGGAATCTATACTATTCAAGCTTTGACCGTGTGATTTTCTAGTGATATAAAATTTGTATATTTTTATATATATGGAAATCTTTGAATTAATTGGTACATGATGTTTTTAAATATCCATGGCTGGAATGCTTTGTGAAATTGTTTTAGCATGGATATGGTATGAGATCATGGATCGTGTGAGAGTCCGACTGATGTAAAGCGGACACGGGACGATGATCAGTCCCTGCCAGTCCCGTAAAGGTCACAAGCACGGGTTGTACACTGCGGTAAGTCCCAGCACTTGTCGTTGTTCGGGACTGATTCTGGCTAGTCCCCGGGTGAAAGCCCAAAGATCACTTCCCGATAAGGGGCCGAGATGGTAGTATCGCATTCACGTGCTCTAATTACCAACCTATTATTTGTAAAATGCCCATGTTTTGAGATATTTTGAATTATGTATAAATTGAAATGTTTTATGAGTATGGCTTGTTATGGATTCACTAATGAGTCATTTAATTCAACTCATTATTTCCTCCACCTTAGATGGTGTACGGTGACCACGTAGATATGAAAGTCGACCCGTAGGTTTTGAGGATAGAAGTTTGTATGCCAACCTTAGCTTGTTGGTGGTTGAGCATACATTTTGATGAATATTTAGTGTTATGTGGATATTCACACCGTATATTTGGATGAATTTGTATCTTTTGTGATTTACCAGATATTCGCTTATAGCCACTAGTTTTGGAACTTTGTGTAAAAGTTATTTTGATCAAGGTATGTATAATTTTGGGTACATTGAGGAATTAATCAGACCGATATGTGTGTATGTTTGGAGACCTGAGTAGTGTTTATTTACGTTTCTAAGTGATTACTCCGGCGTGAGCTTGTAATTCAAGTCAGGAAAATAAAAACTGTGGAAAATAAGAACAACCACACCCTGGAATTCGGGTGCGACAAGATTGACCGAAGTACGTGGTCCGTGGAAGAGCATCCGCGGAGGAAGCCAGCAAAAGTAGATCCGGCCAGATTCGAGAGAGCGAATCATCTCTAGGCGATGGCTTTATAGGCCACGCGATAATCCGTGGAGTTAGCCACAGAACTATCATGTGCCTAAAGTGAAGCAAAGGATATCCGCTTTCATAACCTCTAGGACGACCATCGATACGAACTGCATCTACATCCGACCTGAAGACCCCTGGATGTCATAGTATGATAAAACTCAAGAACCACCCGGGGATAGAAAACTCACTTTAGATATAAACTGGCAGCTTCTGCCTATGGTCCAAGTTCACTCTTCGTACGGCCCACCATTTTTATATTCGATCTCCACTGGTAAATGGCAAGCCTCACATAACCTAAGAGATACGGGACGCTTTTCTGTATTTGGCCCCAGGCGTCGTTCGTATGCCTGCAACGAGTCTCAAGCTTCCAAAGACCAATCCTTCCCGCTAGAATTAACAACTTTCATCAAGATGGTCTTTATTTTCTCTCGCCAGAGCTCCACTACCACCGCTCAGGATGATACTGGGTGGCTACTCAGGCTTAACACCATATTTGGATAAGAGGTTCTCAAATGGTTTGTTACAAAAGTGAGAACCCATCACTAATAATTGTTGGGAACCCTAGAATCTGGTATAAAATGTTCTCCTTCAGAATTTAAGCACCGCTTAGATCACCGCCTGAAGATAGACCGCTTCACCCACTTGACACGAGTCCACCCTCACAAGGGGATAAGCATAGCCGGGCTGAAGCAGGAAATGTCCCCATGAAGCCGATGCCCCATACATCAAACAACTTAACTACTTAAAACGGGTTCAAGGGCATCGCGACGACGGAAATCTTTCTCGCCTTTGGCACTTATCACACCGCCGCACATGGCTAGGCATCTTTAAACAATGACGGCAATAAAGCCCGACGCAACGCCATTGTTATTTTCTGGAAGCGAAATGCCCTCCACACGCACTGTCATGGCAATGGCTGAGAATTCCTTCCTGTTTTTCTTCCGACACACATTTCCGTATTATCTGATCAGCACAATACTTTAAACAAATACGCTCCTGTCAATAGTACATCGAACCCTTGCATGGAAAGAATCCCTGTCTTGTGCTGTCCACTCCACTGGTAACTCTCCTGTTACCAAAAAATTGGCAATGTTAGCATACCATGGTGCTACACTCACTATCAGTAGAGACTCCTCAGGAAATTCATCAAAGATGGGAGGGTCAGGTAATAGTAAAAGAGAAGAACCGAGAGATGATTGGCAACAACGTTTCACACCCTTCTTATTCTAATCTGATGTTGAACCTCTGTATAGCTAGAACCCATCTCGATAACTCAGCCTTGGAATTCTGCTTTGTGAGTAGATATTTCAATGCTGAATGATCTGTGAAGATTACAATATCTGACCCAATCAAATAAGACTTAACTTCTCTAAAGCACATCACCGCTAGCAATTCTTTCTCCGTATAGTGTAGTTTCTTCCAGCTTCTCATTTAACGCTTTGCCTGCATAATACACCACACATAATGACTTTCCCTCTATTCCCATCTCGAGAACCACTCCACAAGAAGGTTTAGCATCGCACACCAAAAAAGGTAGCTACTAAGGCTCTGCTACCGGTGTTGTAGTCAAATATGGCTGGAAGCTCCTCAAACTTCTCTTAGCATTACATCCCATTTCAAACTTTAAAATCTTTTCAAGGAGCTTGTAAGGCGACAGCAATTTTGAGAAGTCTCGAATAGACACACGATAGATGCTGCATGTCCTAAATTGTATGTAATCTTCCCACATTAAGTAGAGAATGCTTAATTTGAGATCAATTCTACCTTGGCCTTATCCCTTCAGATTCCCTCTCGGAAATTATGTGCCCTGACACTGCCCCTGATTTACCATAAAATAGCGGTTTTCCAGGTTTAGTACTAGGTTCTTTTCAATGCATACGTGGAGAGACAGTTTCAATGGGCCAGGCATTCATCAAAGCTTTCGTAGCGGTATGTCATCCATATAAACCTCCATAATAAGCTCCTATACTTATCTAAAATGCTAAGCATACGACACTGAAAAGTGGTAGCGGCATTGCATATATAGACCAAAGGCATCCTCTATAGGCATATGTACCAAAGGACAAGTGAAAGTGGTCTTGTCACGTCGTCTGCAGCAGATCTTGATGCGGAAATAACGAATGCCCATCTAGAAAGTAGTAGAAGGGATGTTGGGCTCTCTCTCTAGGGTGGTCCATGAGGTAAGGGAAGGCCTGATCCTTTAGGTCCTCGTTCTTGCCCAGTCAATACATACCCTCCAGCCTATAGTAAGTCGGGTGGGCATTTCCTCCCCTTTCTCATTGAGCACCGTAGTAACCCCTAATTTCTTAGGTACTACTTGGGTTGGAGTTACCCAAGAGTTGTCGGATATGGGGTATACCGTCTGACTTGTAGCAATTTCAACACTTCCACTCGTACCACCTCTTGCATATCTTGGATTCGGTCTCTTTGTGGGTGCAGGCCTTTTGATTCCTGCTACCAAGTAGATATGATCAGATTGCATACGGTCGATTTGATACTTTCGTCAGGGAGTCTTCCATCAGGTGCTTTCTTGTTCACGTAAGGAGGATTTGGAAACAAAGCCCCGACCTCACCCCATTGGATTGCTCAATAATGAAGAAATCACTACTTTGGACAATGGTACCCTCCCAAGAATGCATATTTCAATTCAGCAATTGGGGCTTAGATCTAGCATTGAGGACCACTAATTCCTCACTTCAGAGTCGTAAATTAGCACTTGACCTTTCTTCTCCATGGTCCATGCAGTAGGCTCACTTTGCCGGAAGCTCACATTGGGTCTTCATTCTTGTCAACCAACTCCTGTAATACATCATGCACAAACGGCTCTTAACCTTCTTCAAGAATGGCCTCTATTGCACACAAACCTACGCGCCATCCTCTGTTAGTGCATGCTTTTTGCTCGGATAGGAAAATATTGAACTCTAAGGTGCATATTTCAAAAGGTCAAGCGCATCACCCCATTAGGCCAATTGATGATGCATTGGAAGTGGCCAAAAATAGCGCCCGGGATGGTGTACATGGTTAGCCCCTCTTTGCGACAGGTTCGATTGTATCAAACTACAAAATCCTTTGGGTAGTAGATTTGTCCACGGATCAAAACATCCTCAAGCGTCCCCTTTGGTATTTTGATGGACCTATTGGCTAGAGACAAGGTGATAGTGGTTGGCAAAGTTCCACCTAGCGATGGCGGTACATGGAAAAAGACGGTAGATTTACTTGCCCCCCAAATCTAGTAATGCCTTTTCCACGCAGAAATCTTCTGTTCCCACGGGAGATTGTAGGACACCCAGATCTTTATACTTCACAGGGGTCTTGCACTCAATGATGGCACTCACTTATAGATCAAAAAAGATGCTTTTATTCACATTAAAGCCTATTTTCATCGTGCATAGGTCCTTCAAAAATTTTGCATCATTGAGACTTGCTGATCATGCTCGAGAAGAGGATGTTAACCTTAAGCGTAGTAGTACTTCTAAAAAATTTCAATTTGGTTAACTGAATTTTTTCTTTTAAAGTGCACATAAGGAAGGAGGGATTTTGTGTTTCACCTCTTCCCTTAACTGGTTGTTCTTCTCGGTGGATTCGACCAACTGTGGGAACTTTCTTGGGTAGTTACGGAATTTGTTGGTCTCGATTGTAGCACACTTCTCGCAGTTCTCATGACTTATGGATTCCTTGCGTGGGATCAGCGGGCCCCATCTCATCATTCCTAGGTTTAACAATGTGCAGGAAGGAATTTCCACTTTTCGGGACATACTCTTGAGTTAGACAACTGATGAACTCTGAGATTGTCATATTTGATGGAGATCTCGGGGAATCATCTTTGTCCTAATTTACATTTAGTGGGCTCTCTAACATTCATTTTCTGATTAGTTTGAACATTCAACCTGCTTTTGTTCCTCCACACAACTACAACTCGCTTAAATTCGTAATCACGCTTCAACAGAGTAAGGCGAGACGCCGCCGCGGCCGAGGGCGGAGCGCAACCGCCAAGCAGCTCCCTGGGTGCATATGCAGATGTTTTGGCTTCCATGATAGCTCGATGATTCCTCCACCGGTTATAGGCGCCATGGCGCGAGCATTTGCAGTGGCTTATTTCGACCCAAGATACGGGTAATGCTTTCGCATTATCCCTCATTGAAGCGAACAAATGACAAGGTTCCCGTGATGGCTACTGATCGACAATTAAAATGTGCCGGGTGAGATGCAGCAATTCATTCACCGCTTGCACCTCATGTTGATTTCATTCAAGCTCCTCCAACCTTTGAGTCAAAGTGGTCAATTTTGCTTTCATCTCCGTGTCTTCGGAAAGTGCATAAATGCCTCTGATTAGTGCCCAAAAAGTGCTATTTTGAACCCTATTTATTATAGGTTTTGAGTGCTTTGGTGGTACTAATCATTCTAATTAACCCGACGGCATATTAAGGTCCCTACTATTCTACCGGGACGCATTTTCAGGGCTGTTTTTGTAATTCTTTGCAGAATCAGCCAAATCACCGTGTCAATCCAATCATAACAAAGCTCCGCTGATTTCATCAATTTCATGGTTTTCATCAATTTCAATGTCGAATGAAGAATATCAAAGAAGAAGAAATGGAATAAATAAGAAGGTGAATAAGAGTGCCAGGAGCAACGGAACGCTGGACGTATCAGCCGAATATCGTACCTTCGCTATTAAGCTTGCAATTTTTACTATATAAATAAATTTTCTATGATAGCATTTCATGATAGCGAAATTTCGCTACATAATAGTTTCACCAGAATAAATCCTCTCGCTCCCGCTTCGCTTAAACGACTCTCATGGTTTTTCCTCCTTTCACCCTCAGAATAGCTTTCGCTTTCGCTTATTTTTGCAATTTCCCTTGCTCCGGTAGCCGCATATAAGCTAGGATTCAAGGTTTGTAAACGATCAATCACTTTAATAAATTTTAGAGAACCTTTCAAATTTCTCTCCCCTGCTTTCCCGCTTCTCTCGCTTCATTTTCTTCCCTTTCTTTTTCCGTTTTGGCAACTAAACACCATCCGAGGATGATAACTCGGAGGATGGTTTGCCAAAACCCTTCCCTCCTCAAGTGGGAAGGTCACTGGCGCGTGGATCTAGGCTAATTGGAGGTCCTCTGCTTTCACGTACTCACCGCTACCGTCCGTGTTCTCCCTAACATTAGTTAGATCCCTTCGATTCATGTCGAATGGTCGCACTTGGCAATCTTTTAGTGCTCATTTGATGCTTATTACTAGATCTGTGGATGTTCATTAGTTACCATTTATTACCCATTGTAATGTGAGTCAAGGAGACTGCTTCGAATCGACGAGAACATAAATTACTAAAGTGGGAATGCCATTTCAAAATGAAATTTGAAAGGCCATTTAAATAATGTAAGATCCTAGCTCGAAACGACTATTATTATAAGTCATCCTCCTAACACGAGGAAATGACCCCAGAACCTCTCAGTTGACCTTTAGAACCCAAACTAATAGCTCTATTAATTTTTAAGGACTTCTTTACATTTTATTTCATTTTAAATTTAGTTTGCCAACCATTACACCCCCGTTTCTTATCAAAACCCCAAAATCCAAATTAAAATTCACCCGCTTAAGCACTTCATCGTTAGTCATTTACACAGTTAAAACTCATCCCCAGTCAATTTAACCGCTATACCTGTGAGTAGCTTGCTACTGCTAGAAGAGGAATTCTGTATACAACATTGATTCTGATCCCTACTATGGCATCAATCAAAGGCGACGCGTCGGGATGGTGCCTAAGTGCATTTAATGAGTTTGGAACACTTCAGGATCCTCATCACAAGTATCGAGAATTTCTTTTATATTATCACGCTTTTTTAATTTCATATCACCAAAAAAAAAAAAAAAGTTTGCTGTAGGATTGTTTTTTGGTCACTATTATTGCAGGAATCCATTTTCAGCTGGTTAAAAATTTAAGGCAAGGCCAAGCATAAGTTCTACGGAAATCGATCGTGATCAAATGGAACCCCCACATGAAAGAGCAATATGCCGTGAGAGAAAACCCCGGGGCATACATGTCAACGAGGGATTATAACCTTCCATGGCAATGGTAGCAACCTCAGAGAGAATCCAAACCCACGAGGTCTGGGCGAGGGAATATGTAGACCAATGGACAAGTACACCCTCCTACAAAGATCTCAACTTACGCACCTCCTCCACATCCACGTGATGCCTTTGACCTCACCTCAACCACCACGTACCCAATCTCCCGCTTGAGCAAGCAATTCAAGACCTTACCAAACTGGTGGGTGATGTCAGAAGGGCAGACAACGACCCCAATTAAGCCAAAGAATTTGTATCAGGGAAACGAACAAAAAGATTAGATGTGCTTCGGGAGCGACTCGAGAAAAATCGAGCATCATGCAACATTCTATTTCTAAGGCTCACCATTCAGCGCATGGTCATCAAGAGGAGGAGAACCTAGAGGGAGAGGGTCAGACTCGACTCAGAGAAATTGATGCAAACCAAAGTGGAAGCTCTTTATGGAATCGCAACAGGGGAAGCAGGGGAGGTAGAGGAAAGAAGGTGGAAGAGCCCCAAGAACCTATCCTTCAACCAAACCCCATGAATTTGAATCCAAGGCCACCGCCTAACCCCCAAATAGCCCACTCCGCTGTACATACCGCCCCACACTTCAAGCAAAGAAACTTCTCCAAACCCTGAAGACTCGCTCCCAAAGCTCATGCTACCCACCCGTGTCGCACAACATTAGAAAATTAGTGGCCACTGTTAGAGCCTTTGCCACTACATCAAAAAAAAAAACAATGGCGTACCGCTTCACATCGCATGGCACAATGATGGTTTGCAATGGTTCGTGATTTAGAGCACCAACCCCAGATTTCTAAGCTCCACCAGCCTGAAGACCACCGACAAGACCTAAGCACTTGATTTGAGTGAATAAAGTTCACTCATTTTTGTTTTGATTTTTCTTATTTAATTTTGTTTTATTTTAGTTTATTTGGATTTTTATAATTTTTCTTCTTAGATTTTCCCTAATTTTTAAGTTAATCTTTTGTTCTAGCGCTTGTTTTCACTCTTTCTCGCACTTTTTTTCTTAATTTTTCAGATACTTTTTGCAAGCTGAGTGAAATTTTGAAGTCTGGATTGAAGAAATTGCAAGCAGCAGAAAATTTCACAATAATAGCGAAATAGAAAATTTTCAAATGAATTTTCGCTTATGTAGCTTAAAACTGCATTGTATGGTTCCAAGAAAAGACAAAGTACACTTCCTTTAAAAATAAAAAATTGTTGTTTTATTTTTTATTTTATTATTATTACTTTATTATTTTTTTTTTATTAAAAAATTTTTTTCGCTCTCACACAAAAATATACAATTTAATTTATTTTATTATTTATATTTTTATTAAAAAAATTTTTTATTTTTATTTTTCTTTCTCCATAAAAAAAAATTCTTCAAAATTTTTTTTTGTTTTTAATTTTAATTTTATTATTATTATTTATTATTTTTATTTATTTAAAAAATAAATAAATAAATTCTCTATAAATATAATATATTGCAAACATAATTTAAAATTTCACATGCGTAAATTTTCAAGCAGATACGAAAGCGAAATTTCGCTACTCCCGATTTGCCTTCCTCGATTTTGTTTACGATAACGTTTTCATCCGAACCCGTTTTTAAAGGTGCTTGGTACCGCTTGGAAAGCTAGAGAGTAGAATCCAAAATAGCCATAAATAACACTTTGAATCTTTATGAAGGTGAAATTTTAAAATTACTCCAACTCGGTCATTTTTCTTTCTTCTTTCTAACTTGTTCATTTGAAGCCCAAACTGAGTGAATGTCGATGGAAATCTTACGAAGTCTCCTATCCAAGAATGATCACATCTCTTCAAGGAGGGGGCAACACTTCCCTTCCCTAACTTTCCAATCCGAGCCCTATCATGACAATGAGATATTCGTTAGAGAGTTAGTGAAGGAAGTGGCTTTTGCCCTTATATTTTGTTATTTATTTCAGCAAGCCCCATTTTGTGATGTTCAAAGGGCTTGCCGGTTTTCTTTTTTTGTGAAGCCGTTATACTCATACAACTTATTTCTGCTCAAAGTCACCCATTTTTGTGTTTTGTCTAACTTCGTGGTTTGAAAATTGAAACTTTGTCCAATTCTATTGATGTTAGATCGGGTTCCATGCCTAGTTGAGAGGATGATCACTGAACTCTTGTTGCTTTCACCCTTTTCTTCCACCTTTAGCTAACCACACACTATGCACACAAGCCTCTTCACAACCTCGAAAAACCGCCTACCTCCTAAGCCTGCAATAACTCATTCTAGTTTCATCACCACCTTTAATAGGTTAAGAACCCCCATGAAAAGAAGGTCAATGTGTCTTCCAAAATGAAAAAGAAAAGAAAAAGAAAGAAAAGAAAGAAAGAAGAAAAATCGCAACGTCATTTCAAAACCCGAGCACCTGGCCCGAGGGGTATACGGCGAAGCCTTAAAGCCCTGGGTGTCTTGCCAATCGGGTTGAGCCACCGACTCAAAGGTTTCGCTACACGTGGACGGTAGAGTTTAGCGTTGTAGGGTGCTGGAGTCTCAAATCATTCAAGTCCTGGTGAAACCGAAGAGTTGGGCCGTCGAAAGATCTCCCGCGACTGGGTGCCCTAAGCCTTATTCGTCGGGAGTCACCTAGATCCCCATTACATGGACTTCGTGAGGCTCATTCCTCAAGACGGGCACTCTACAACACAAAAAAAGTTGTGGAATAAGAGGTCCCGACTATTTAGGTTGGTTAGCATGCTAGGTCAGCAAGTAATAGCCAAAGTCATGTGCAGAGCATGGCTTCATTTTTATCATTAGAACTAATCAAACAAACACTTAGATTTTGGTGGAAGTTTTTGTTGATTCATCGAGAAGGAAACTCTTTTTATACTCAAATTTGTATGGCATTCATTCTCTCAAGATAGTTATTGGACATGGCTTTGATGATTCTTACTTCAGGTTAGGCATTACTCACATTCACAACCTTTAAATACCATTTTCATATTGTCATATGCTCTCTCTTTCTTTTCTTCTTATTTCATTGCTATGGACTAGCAATGTGTAGGTTGGGGTGGATTAGTGCCCAAAAGTGCTATTTTTTGAACCCTATTTATTATAGGTTTCAGTGCTTTCGTGTACTAATCACTCTAATTAACCGAGATTTTGCACATTAAGGTCCACTATTCTATCGATCGCATTTTGTGGTCGCTTTTTGTAGTTTCGGTGAATTGGAAGCCAAATTGCCGTGTCAACCAATCATAACAAAGTCGGGTTGATTTCCATCACCTCATATGGTTTTCTATCAATTTCAACAAGTCGAATGAAGAATATCAAAGCAAGAAGAAATGGAATAAGGCAAGGTGAATAGTGAGTGAATAGGAGAACGGAACAAAGGATTCCAACGCGTTCGAATATCGTAAATTTCGCCACAAGCTTGCATTTTCGCTTATAGCAAATTTTCGCTTATGATAGAAAATTTTCGAAGCACATAGCTTAAAATTTCACCGTAGCGAAATCCTCCGCTCCCGCTTTTT
Organism: Tetrastigma voinierianum; assembly: GCA_016808115.1. Lineage (NCBI taxonomy): Eukaryota > Viridiplantae > Streptophyta > Magnoliopsida > Vitales > Vitaceae > Tetrastigma > Tetrastigma voinierianum. The sequence goes on along the minus strand of JAEQBH010001075.1, from coordinate 205,710 downwards.
GTTTAAACGACCAGCTTTTAGTTTTTCCTCCTTTCTACCCTTGTAATAGCTGCTTTGGTTTGTTTGGTACTTCGCTCTCGAGCCGCATATAAGCTTAGAGTTAAGGCTTGCAATGATCAATCACTTCGCACAAATTTTTCGGGGAGTGCTTTCACTTCTCAAGCTTCCCCTTCTCTTCTCGCTTCATTTTCTTCCCTTTCTTTCCATTTTCTGAGCAACCAAACACCCTCCGAGGATGACAACTCGGAGGATGGTTGGCTAAAACCCTTCCCTCCTTGAAGTGGAAGGCTGCTGGGTGCAGGATCTAGGCTACTGGAGGTCCTCTGTTTTTCACGCAGGTACTCACTGCTACCGTCTGTGTTCTCCCTTTAACATTAGGTTTAGATCCCTTCGACTCATGTTGAACGGTCGCATTGCAATCTTTAGTGTCATCTGATAAAGCTATTACTTAGATTCCTTGTGATGTTCATTAGTTACCATTTATTACCCATTGTAATGTGAGTTAAGGAGACATGTTTGAACTGACTGAGAACATAAATGGCCAATGAATGCCATTTTCAAAAGGAAAATTTTAGGGTTTAGTTTTTAAAGCTAAATGAAGATCCGGTTCGGGAAATGACTATAGGTCACCCTCCCCAACGCGAGGAAATGGACCCGAGAACCTTCGGGGCATCTTTAGGAACCTAAATCCAATAGCCCGACACTTTATGAGACTTCTTTTTACATTTTATTTTATTTAAATTTCAGTTTGGCTAACCATTATTGACTTCCAAGTTTTTATCAAAACCCCAAAATCCAAATTAAATTCACCGCCTAAGACTTCAATTATTAGTCATTTGCATGAAGAAAACCCATCCTTGAGTTCGAATCTCTTAGAACCGCTTATATCGCAGTAGCTTTGCTACTAGCAGGGAGGAATTTCAGATACAAATATTGTTGATTCCCGACTCTACCGTGGCACTCCGATCAGCCTCCCCTTCGTGGGTCAAGGCCTCATTTTTTCAAATTTCTCGATCGATTCGTCCCCATGCTTCGAGGTTTCGGCCACGCTCAAAAAAGTCCATGGCTTCATCCGGTTCTTGCTCGTAAAGTCCCCTCCACACACGGACCTGGGGTGAGTCGCTTCACGGCCGAGACATACCATCATAGAAGTGGGATTCACAGTTCATCCATGTATCAAAACCCATGGTGTGGACATGCACTGATGGTCTCCATGAATCTCTCCCAACACTGATAAAACTTCTCATTATCGTAGGCCGAGTAAGTGTAGATTTGCCTCTTCAAACTGTTGGTCTCGTTGTACTAAAAATTTTTCAAAATTACCATGAAGATCACCAATTTCTAATCGTTTCGCCTGAATTCGAGCCAAATCTTAGCCTTGTCTTTCAAAGGTCAAAGGGAATGCTTTGGGCTTAAGGTGTCCATGTCAACACACCTTCTTTAAAAGTCGCGGCAAACTTCCTAACTCCCCGATATGCATATATGGATTTTCACTTCATTCCATGAAAAGCTCGAAGCAGGGGCACCGTGATAGGGTCTCACTACCACATCAATGCCAGCGGTATGATGCGTAGCGTGCACTCACTCTAGGAGGTGTATGTGGTCCCTCATTGACTTATATGTCAGAGGATCTATCAGCTTCTCGCTGATCCTTGCGCAAGCCTTCAGTAGTAGGATCCATTTCGCTTCAACGTGTACACTCACTTGGCCAACTTGTTAAATCGGGTGTACTAACCTCGCACCCACCCGATATACCTCTATCCCAATGATGCATAAACACCTGTGACACAAAAAGAGACAAAGCAAAGAGCAACAACAGGGCTTGCCAAAAAGATCAGTGTTAGCTGAAAAATAAAATGGTTGTTATAAAAAAAACTTGAAATTCTAAACAATGAAATTCAAAAAGGTTTAAAAGGTCGCCAATACTTGTAATGAGGATTACAAGTACTCATTAACTCCTCATCTGTTATAAGGCACCATCCCCGGCAACGACGCCATTTGATTCGTGCCGCAATAGGGGTGCCAGAATCAACAAAATTTATACCTAATTCCTACCATTAGTAAACTACTACAAAGACAAGAGCTCTGTGGATCGAACACCGACGTGGTTGGCCCCACAATTGATTTAGTATAATGATTCAAAATGGGCGAGGGGCTATTTTTGATTTTGATTTGTATAAAAGTGTGTTGTTGCCACTATGCTAACCGAAGGTAATTCGAATAAAATGGGAAGAAGACTTGTTGGCCACTACGGTATGATAAAGCCAGAAGGTGTCTCAAATTATTTCTCAGATTAGTAAATGACCTATAGTCATTTCAAAACCTGGATATTTGTTTAACTTTAAAACCAACCCTTAGTACCTTCCTTGAAACATAGCATTTAATGAGCATTAACTCGTTTCGTAGCTGAAATTCACATTTAACCTACCCCGATGGCTCATAAATGACACCAACGGATGCCGCTGTATATAACATTAAGAATACACGAACCCTAAAAGCTTGCCAAGTATTGACCGAAGAAAGCACGTTAAATAGCTTCTTAAAACCTAGTTTTGAAAAGTTTGAAACATAAATACCCAAGAATCGCTTCGGGTGAAAAACAGAGGATCACCTGCAAACCTCATCAACCAACCTAGCAACCCTCCTCTTCAAGGTTTAGAGGCTTTAGCCCAACATCCTTTGAGTTGTCATCCTCAAAGGGTGTGTTTGGTTGCCTAGAAAGTGAGAGAAAGAAGAGAGAGAAGAGAGAAAATGAGGACCAAAAAACAAAATCCCTAATGGAAAAATGCCTTCAATGAATAGTTAGCATAAATTGTCTATAAGATGGCTTATATAGCCTACAAAAGGTGAAAATACCAATTTATCCTAAATAGTATAATTGCCAAAGTGAGGGTAGAGATGGAAACCAAAACTAGGGTCGTTTGTACACAAACACGAAGTTATAACATTTCCACTTATGTAGCTTAAATGTCAATACATAGAGAAAATTTCACTATTATTGCGAAAATTTCGCTATTATTGTGAAAATTTCGCTATGTAGCGAAATTTCTCTAGCATAGCAAAAATTCGCTATGTAGCGAAATTTCTCTAGCATAGCGAAAATTCGCTATGTAGCGAAATTTCCATACATAGCGAAATTTACCCAACTTCTCCTGCTTGCATCCTGCATATTCCAGCCTGCATCCAGCTTGTTTTATCTTCAATTTCTTCATTCCTTGGATGTAAATCGAATATAAATCATATGAACTCCTGTAAATCAGCTCAACTTTGATACGCTTTAGCTGATATGGTCAGGATGTGTTTATGAAACTCCGCAAAACTACCACAAATGCCCTCGACATACAATCATTAGTACCAAAGGGACCTACACGTGTCAATTGGCTTAATTAATATGATTAGTGCACAAAAAGTACTTAGAACCTGTCTTAAATGTGGTTCAAAATAAAGACTTTTAGTAATTAATAACCCAAGATGTGATAACATCTAACCGGTCAACATTAAAAGAATTGGGGACACAAGAAAACGACATGTCCAATTTCAAGATAGATAACATCTAACTCGTCCACATTAAAAGCCCGAATGGTGCAAAGAAAATGACCCTCTCGTTTTGTGCCCAAAGATGTATAACATCTAGCTTCATCAAAAGTAAAAAGCCCTGACGGCTGCAAACGACCTGTCCGACCCAAAGATAGATAACATTTTAACTCACAAATTAAAAGCCCGTGATGGCGAGTAATGACCTATCCGCCCAAAGGTAGATAACACCTACCGGGTCAACATTAAAAGCTCGATGGCGCAAGAAATGCCCCGGTTTAACTCAGATAGATAACATCTAACCGGACACTAAAAGCCTGGGGATAATTAATATGTTTAATGGCCTATCCGCCCAAAGCCTAGCGCCACTCTATATATGCCGCTTCCGCCGCAAAAAGAAGAAATTGTTTCATTCACAACCAAGTTCAGCATGTTTTAAAAAAAAAAAACTGAAATTAAGACGTACGGCGGAATGTCAAAATACAGTGAATGAAACAAAAGCTCGACCGGGAATTGCAAAGTTTGAGCTTTAGCCCTCGGCTCCGTTTGAAGGCTCCGAAAGGGTGTCCATTCCATCGATGGAAGCCAAAAGACTCGAAGCCGGAGGCTCCTCCCTACCAGCAGCGGCACCTGGAGGACCGGCCGAAGCACTTAGGGGGCATCGAGGGTTAACAAAAAACTCAGATGGAAACGGTTTTGACTTATCGGGCATCCCGACAGGGATCATGGGCTTGCTTCCGCATATATCGTGCGCAAAAGCGCAGTAGCTTTATCCATAGTTGAAGATCATGTCACTACTAGCATCAAATTTCGGGCTTCCATCGCCTCTCTCAGCCGCTTTGCTCGAAAGTCAGAGTTCCTCTCACCTACCACCTCCATGATTAGAGATAATTGCTCACCTGTGAACCGACAAATCTTCTGCTCCGCCTTTCGACAGGCCTCCTTCGTAGTAGGCAAGGTTTGCTGCAGCCAAGCCACCCGTCACCGAGCAAACTTCGAAACGGGGTGAAGGCGCACTGACCCGGTCAATTCAGATTCCATTCGCGCCCGGCACTAGTTTCGTCTCTGGCTTCAACCACGCCATCACCACTTCATGTCAGGCGCATCCCTTCCACCTCCGCCGAGCCGCCCTCTATCCACAAAGATCTCTAAATTTCAAGCTCCAAAGGTCGAAAGCACTCGGACAGCCTCCTTCAAAGAGGCATCCAACTTCCTAGTCAAAGCCTCAATCGACATACGCTTGAAGCTTTCCGCATCCCTTAACGCGTAGTTGAATTTCAGCCTGGGCGGCCATTTTTCTGACAGCGTGATGGCCTAAGCAGTTACATATTAAAATCACGGCGAGACATGACGTCAAAACCTTTTATGAGGATTACTACTTACCAGCCTTAGTCGACGGGACGTAGAAGTTCGCTGCGACCAAGATCCCGTCCTCAATTATCTATCGAATATCCTCTTACGCACTAAACGGAACAAAGAACGGACACTTTCGCCCACCCCACTGGCCGCACGGCATCCGTAATGGGTTTTCGGTACAAGTCGTCTAAACGACAAATGCGGACTCCTCCGCTGAAAGGCTTCCATCTACAGGATGATACGCTTGATGTCTTCAGGCTTGGGTACTATTACTTCCTCCATCACAAGAGTCGGGCCGCGTGGGGGGAAATAAGAATTCAACAGTATCCGATCGAGCAGCAACGACCTCCTACGCTTGGCTCGTGCAAGCTTGGCAATGTCCGGATGGCTTTCCGGCCAATCAGGAGGGTGGATCACATATAGAGCAGGCGGGATCGGGGTATCCACCCTTGGCTCCTCGAGGGCGACATCCTCTGGACCAAACTAGTCACTAGACCCCATCCGAGAGACTGAATGACGTATCGCCTGCACCCGAACCCCATCCGCTGGGAGCCGACTGATCCTTTCAAGATGATAGTTCTCCTACTCAATGTCGCGTGGACATCGCCCACAACATTTACGTAGGCCTAGAACATCAAGGTTCACCGCCACATCACAAAGAATGGGGTTCCTCGACATCAACTTAGACACTTAGAACATCAAGATGCAATGTCACGACATCAACTCAAGGCAATTAAGGTAGAAATTAATTGACCAATGTCACGGCATCAGTTGAAATGATCAAAACTACAGATGCAATGTCATGACATCAGCACGACACCAAAATTAAGTCACAATGAGCCAATGTCGTGACACTAGAATCAATCCACAACATAGTTGTTTCGATGTCGCGATGATTTCACGACATCGCCATGACAATAGTGCTAGGGCTAGATTTTTCTTGGACTTTTTCGAATGCCATAATTGGCACCTCATTTTTAGGGCTCAAGACCTAAGCCTATAAATAGAAACTCTTAGGGAGTATACAGCGTGAAGCTTCCAAATTGCCATCAAGTTTTTTAGCTTCGGGAAGAAAATTACATCATCAGATATATTTTCTTTTTTATTTTTTCTTTTAGTTTTTAGTTTGTTTCTGGATTTAGTTTTCTTATTGGAGTAGTGATCTGAATTGGGATTTCAAGCTAGATGAATGTAATTTTTCCGGATGAACTTCAATGGAATCTGGGAATTTTTCTGGAATTCATTTTTCTTCAGTTTTGATTACAATCTCAATGAATTTGTTTAATCAACTCATCAATATTTCCGGTGGATCCGTATTTGAAAGGCTAAGCTCCCTTTAGGAAGAATATGTTGTTGGAATTATTGTTTGTAACATTTTAATGTTATTTTGGGTATGAAAATTGTAATGATTTAACTGGTATTAGTTCTGAATATCAGTGTTTGGTAATCAGAAATAGTTGTATCATTACTCTGATTTTTAGGAATCCCTCTGATTGATACGGAGATGGACTACCTGATAAAAAAGAGCAGTCACTTGGGGTTAAAATACACTGATATTATTTGAACTAATGCACTCTTTGATCACTGCACATCACTGTGATGATCTGCTCGACCCAAGGTTCCTCCTGGGATAATAAGAGTGTGTCTTCTCGAGGCATAAGGATCTACTACTAATATACAGCGACCTCGAGAGGTTTCAATTAATCAGAGGAATAATCTCAAACTGTAGCCGAGATTCTAATCAAGGGGAGAAGGAATTCTTGTCTAATTGATGGTTGAGGTGCTAACTATTTTGTAGAGGGCTTGCACTATCCTGTCTATAAGGGCAGGCAATTTCCAGTCCTAAGATATGGCTGTGAAGTATTGAGAAGGAAAAACAGTCAAATCTTAAAGAGGATCAATTCCTACAAGTAACTTTTCAAACCCATTATCTAGAGATAGAAGTGTGGTAAGCTGGAAAGTGAAATGTGTGGTTTTAGGAGAAATCCATTGCTACACTAATTTGCTCTTTGACAATTCCAATGTTCATGTCCGATACTTTCTATTTTATTTGGCATTCCTAGTGTTATTTTAGTCCAGTGAACTCTCTAATCCATGTATTTTTTTTTTTTTGGATAAGTAAGAATTTATTTCCAAAAGGGCAAAGCCCCAACAAACAGTACAAGATCATTACAATAGCAAAATACCGTGAGAAACGAACTGGACAAAGACTCCCTAAAGTATGTGAAAAGGGCATCACCGACAAAAACACCAAAACTGAAAGTTCTCCCCCGTATGAGGGACGACTACAGCCACATCACTAAAGACCACCAATATCCGCCAGACCCCGCGATGCAGCCAACGTATTGTCCAACTAAAGAACCCCCAAGCCCACACCCCTAAGAAAGGAGAGATAAACCAAAACCCCACCCACAACCCGGGCATAGGCAACCAAGGATAACAACATAGAAATGCCCACAACAAGAGCACAAGCACCAAACCAACCAAGGTAACAACCCAAGGAAACCACCTAGCCACAACCCGGTCTCAAGCAACCTAGACTTGAAAAGTCGAAAGGTCAGAAACAAGAATACTTATTACCTCTGATGAGAATAATCTAAAACCGAATTTACAGTGGAATCCGCTTGTCTACGGACCACTAAGCCCTAACAACAAACCAATCGCCTGATAGGGACAAAACATAAGAACTCAAATCGGGCCAAACCAATGGCCCCTAAATGCATATTTCCACCACTTCCGCCGAACCATCTACCCGCATTCAAAGCTGACCTCGACTTCTCTCACCGACTGACAGAAAAATCCCGCCTATATCTCGTGACGCTGTGTCCCGCGAGGACAGAACACGGTGGCGAGGAACAGAGCACCGCCCTCTCAACCCCATAGACACTTCACCTCGTCGCTCTTCAAGCCCACGGCGCAAGAACACTCCAACCAAAACGGCCAAACGAGCGCGTAACCTAACATCGCCAGATATCGTCATTCCCACCAGACGATCGCAGACCGCTGCCACGGCAGGCGCCGGCTTTAACACTCCCGTGTGAACCATCGACCGATCTCCCTTGCCAACTGTCCTAAACGTCTCCGTCGCCGACGCCGACGACTTACCACTTCAACCACCGGGCAGATCCACCATTTACCGGATCCGATATCCAGACTGTGCCTAGTTTAACGGCGACCTGCACACCCAGACCCGCCCAAGGAGCAGGACTTCTCCGCCGACGGCATCACCCTGTCGTCCTGTCACCCAGTCGCCAACGCCGACGTCATACCATTTCCGAATCGGCTGCCGATTCCACCATCAACTGGATCTAGAGATCCAAGTTCATTCCCATTCACCGAAGCCCCAAACGACGGCAGCAGCTTCTTGATGCCTTCGTGAGGAACCAAGCTCACCGCGAGAACCTTCATGATCGGGCCCCCGCCGAGAAACTCTGACCTCCATTGACGCCCTCATCCAATGGATCTGAGAGGCAATATTCAGAACCCGCCAGATCCGATTTCCGGAAAAATGGGTCCCAATATTTGACACATGGAAACCCATTAAACCCGCGATTCACCGCCGGTGTCGCTAACACCACTTAACGCGAATGATCAGCTCTATCGCTGACCGCTAACCATACCGCTTCAACGACGGCAGCTGATTCCGGATCCACGGAATAATATCAATCCCCGCCAACGCTCACCATCACCAAACTCACACCTGTAGCTGTAAGTACTCTCTCGCCAGATAAACTGAACTCCTCGAAAAGGACCTAGAACCCACAAAAGGAACCTGCTCTCAGACTAAGAACTAAGATGCGCTGTCACGATCGAAAAATGCTCCTCGAAAAGGGACTATCCTAAGAAGTTGATCCACCATGAAACCCATGTTCCCTTGAAAGGGAACGAAACCACCTGTGAGGTTAGCACTGGGAACCCATTTCGCAAGGAGAGAGAGAGAGGGAGACCCCTTCTCCCATCTCTATTTGTTCCTAGGGTTTCTCCATAGAGAAAGGTAGAGGTTCCATAGATGGGCTCTTCTTCTCATCCCATGTATTTTTATAATTTCTTTATCTCTTTGTAGATTCTAATTTAGAAAATTCAACATATTCTAGAAACCAAAGGTTCAAATAGTGATGATCTTGACTAGTGAGAGTAGTTAATCTTTAGATTTTGAAATCAATCCTCATGGGAATGATATCTGGACTTAAAAATCCACTTTATTACTTGTATGACCTATGCACTTGCAATGATTTAGACCAAAATAAATTTTAATTTGCAAATTATTTTACACTCAGTAAAAAACAGTATTTACAAATGTTGTCAAACAAGTTTTTGGCATAACTACTAGAGATTGAAGAGTTTTTATAGTGACATCAGAAAACAATCAGTTTTTGGTCTATGGTTTGCTGCCGAGGATTGAAATGAAGTAAAGTTTAAAGATCAATATTCTTACCAAAAAGAAAATTGCTAGTTTGGACATTTTTCTTTTTACCTTTATCAAAAAATTTCAAAAATAGTTTTAATTGCAGTAGCTGACTTATCTACTGATATTTTATGAAAGCACATCATAAAATATTTATGTTATTTATTGATCCTACTGGACCCTCGGGCAGGCTTTCATTTCGTGAAGTTATCAAGATGATAGAAGACCATAAAACTTCTCGCCATTGTATTAATCAGTCAGAAAGAACACCTGATAACCCGAGGAAAGTAAGAGTCAAGCAAAGCAACAGATATTAAGAGATCAAGAAGGAACTTATCAAGATGTACCAAGAGAGAGCCAACTACAAAGGGCCTCAAAGACAGAGGGACCATGGGAGGATTTTTTCGAGGCTAGTCATCATAAATGAGTACTCAAGCATGAGCAACCAATTCTATCATCTGTGCAAATAACTTCTGAAATAAGCCCGCTCAATCACCATGGTGCACCAACATCAATTTACAGGGCATCCCAATGAGGATCCCAATGAGTACCTGGGAAGATTTCTAAGGATGACAAACACTATGAAACTAAATGGGTTAATCCCGAGCATTATCAAGCTGCGCTATTCCCCATCCCGAGGACGTGTACAGCCCATTGGCTCGAGTCACATATGGACGGCCGACATTGGGAGGAGGGTCACTTATGCACCAAACCCTCACCTGTAGAGAATAGAAATTATAGCCTTTAAACAAGGAGAAGAAGAGAGCCTCTACAATTCTTGAGTAGGTAATAAGAAATCATTAAGAGATGTCCAATACAATGGATGACCAAAACAATCAAATGGACATTTTCTATCATGCAATGAATTATTCTTCAAAGGAATCATGTATGCAACTTGCAATGAGTATCTAAAGAGGAAGAGGCCGACGAGTATTAACTAAATTTAATGAGGATTCGCTAAGAGCAACAAACTACAAAGCTCCAACTGAGACTTCAAGGAGTAGCAACAAAGTAAGAGGAGGAGGTATGATAGAGCTGAACAGGATGACTACTATGGGAGGCTGAGCCGATACCGATGAGTAAGATGAAGACTAAGAAAGGGGAGAAGTTTATTCAAGAATGCAAGTGGGAACAGAGGATGGAGAAGAGCATAAATGCATGATTGATGAGGGACTTGCTCATGAGGATCCCTAACAGGTGGAGGAGGCTCAGTTTGTGAGTGGTAATAGAAGCTAAAATTTCAAACGCAACAACAACCTTCCAACCTACTACACACCTGCATTGAGAAACCATGAGAATTTTTCCTATGGAAGTGAGTGCAACATAGTCCAAGACTAGTGTAGAATTATCATCAACAATATGCTCCACAAGGTTTCCAAGGGTAGTAGCAATAAAGCAGCCAAAGAGATGAGAACCAGTGCCAATGAAGGTCCTAGTCTTTGAGGAGCAGATGTTGAGCTTCCTATGAGAAAACAAAAGACTAATGAACATTCATGAAATTAAGCTCACAGCTGAAGAAAGATTCCGTAGAAAACAAAATTTGTTTCGTGCAAACACAATTCTCTCTAAGAAATCTAGAGACTCAGGCGGACACCGTTCTATCAATGCAAAATCGCCCAGTGAAATCCTTCCCAAGTGACACAAAGAAGAATCCCAAGGACTGTATGGAAATTACTCTGAGGAGTGGCAGAGAACTTTAGAAAAGAAAGGAAGATGATGAAGATAACTACGAGAAAGAAGTGCAGTTGAGAAACTGAAAAGAAAGCCGAAAGAATACAATAAACAATCGGGACGAAAGAAAGAGGAAAATCTATGGTGTAGCAAGAGCGCCTAGCTGGAGCAAGGGAACCGCAAAGAAAAGGAGGTTAAAGTCTATTTACCCCAAAGACTATCTCTCGTAGGTCGCAAAAATCAAGGATGGATGATCAATTATCTAAATTCTTAAACATGTTCAAGAAGATAGAGGTGAATATTCCTTTTGCTGAGGCATTAGCTCAAATGCCTCATTATGCCAAGTTCATGAAAGATATTTTGAGCAAGAAGAGAAAGCTTGATGAAGGAGTGGTGAGCCTATTAGCCACTGCAGTGTTGTGATCCAGAAGAATTTTCCAATGAAGCTACAAGATCTAGGCAGCTTCACCATTCCCTGTACCATAGAGAACTTTGAATTATGAAGAGCATTGTGTGACTCTAGAGCTAGTATTAACTTGATGCCACTATCTATTGTGAAGATATTGAGTTTAGGAGAGCTTACTCCTATAGTTATGACACTTCAAATGGCAAACATAACTATAGCCCAGCCATAGGGGATACTTGAAGATGTACTAATCAAGGTAGGGAATTTTATTTTTCTTATGGATTTTATGGTAATTGATATGGAGGAAGACAAACAAATTCCACTACTACTGGGAAGGTCATTCCTTACCACAAGAGCACCACGATGAGTGAAGGAATGAGAACCTAGCTTTTAGAGTAAGAGAAGAAAATGTACTCTGTTGAATCAAAGCTTGAAACGCCCGATGCACAATGTCGATCAGAAGAATGTGTAACGCTAAATCCCATTAGTCCTAAACTGATCTCTGATTGTAAAATTCAGAATTCAATGAATGAGAATGAGATGAATTTCTAGTATATTGAGGCTATTGATGTTAAATATCTAAATTCCACTCTTGAATTTAAAGAAACAGTACTCAGTAAAAAAACAAATCAGTATAGAACAGTCAAGCAGCAGTGAAGAAAAGGGGCAAGAAGTAGAAAAGAGTTATGAAGGAATTACCCAAACACTTGAAATATGCCTTCTTAGGAGCTGAAAGAGCACACCCTGTAATCATAGTAATTGGCTTGACAAGAGAAAATGAATAGAAAGTGATCAAAATTCTCAAGAAATATAAAGAATCCATAGCTTGGTCAGTCAAAGACTTGAAGGGGATTAGTGCTTCAATTTACATGCATAAAATCCTCTTGGAGGAGAATGCAAAAACATCATTTGAACATCAAAGAAAAATGAACCCAATGATGAAAGAAGTTGTCAGAAATGAGGTATTGACATGGCTGAATACAAAATTTATATATGCAATCTCAGACAACCCTTCAGTGATCCTAATTCACGAATTATCCAAAAAAAAAAAAGATCCTAATTCACGTGGTTCCTAAAAATGGTGGATTCACAGTCATCAGAAATGAGAAAAATAAACTGATTCCAACAAGAACTGTTATAGGATGGAGGGTGTGAATTGATTACAGAAAATTGAACATAGCAACTAGAAATGATCACTATCCTTTGCCCTTTATTGATCAAATGCTGGACAAGTTAGCTGGACACCCTTACTTCTATTTTCTTGATGGATATTCTGATTATAATCAAATTTCCATAGCCCCTGAGGATCAGAAGAAGACTAATTTTACATGTCCTTATGGCATCTTTGCTTTTAAAAGGATGCCATTTGGATTATGTAATGCTCCTGCCACCTTCCAAAGGTGTATGATGTCCATGTTCTCAGATTTGGTGGAAGAGGCTATGGAAATTTTTATGGATGACTTCTTAGTTTATGGATCCAGTTTTGAGCATTGCCTGAAAAATTTAGAGACTGCACTTCAGAGATGACAAGACACGAATTAGCTCTGAATTAGGAAAAATGTCATTTCATGGTAAATAAAAGGAACTGCCTTTGTATATAAAAATTCTCCGTAGTTTGGGCTAGAAGTTTCGATCAAGCAAGGTGTTCTGTGGATTGAAACTCCGATGCCAATTTAATACAAATAAGGGAATTAGAACTTTTTAGACATGATGCATTCCATGTATGATTTATCAAAGACTTCTTAAAATTTCAGAATAATATGCATCACTGAGAAGGATGCCAAGTTTGAATTTGATGACTCTTGCTTGTTTGTATTTAAAGAAATAAAATCCATATTAGTTATAGCTCCCATCATGGCAACACCAGACTAGAGCAAAGAGTTTGAAATCATGTGTGATGCCAGTGACTATGCAATGGGAGTAGTTTTGGGACAAAGAACAAAGAAAATTTTCAGAGTAATATACTATGCTAGCAAAACCTTCAATGAGGCATAAGAAAACTACTCAACTACAGAAAATGAGATGCTAACAATGGTGTTTACTTGTGAAAATTTTAGACCATATATATTAGGGTCCCATGTCATCACACACATTTTTTTTTTTGGATAATTAAGAATTTATTACCAAAAGGGCGACGCCCAACCAAAGAATACAAAAAACCAAGGCCCATAGCCACAAACAAGGCAAACAAGGTAAAGGAAAAACAGACATCACCTCCCCTATAAATATAGGAAAAGGCAACAGCCCGAACAACACCAAACCACCAAAAACAATAGCCCACAACCCGGGCAAAAAAGAAAGAACCCAAGAAACCGCCCACAGCCCGGGCTAAGGCAACAAGGACACAACAAGTCGCAAATCAATCGGCCAGGAGATAAAATATTAAGAGGCAAGGACCATCTCTCACACATTGATATGTTTTCAGGACTATCAACAACCTTCTGAAGACCAGATATACGTAGTCTAACATCATCACATATGAGGTGAAAAATAGCATCAATGTGAGCAAAGTCGTTTCTCAATTATACTATTCGATGACCCCACAAGTGGTATATAGTAGCACCCCACGCACCTCTTAGTACGGAGCGTATGACTTTCCTCGTGGCAATTACCCATAAGAATTCGTTCTCCCAATTTCTCGGCATTCTAGAGTGCCCAGTCATCATACACATTGATCATGCATCAATTAAGTATCTAATGGAAAAGAAAGATGCCAAACCAAGACTGATCAAGTGGGTACTACTGCTACAAGAATTTCATTTATAAAGTTGACAAATGGTCTAGGGCAATGGAAAATGACCAAGACCATCCACAACGCCCACATTGATCGAGGTGACCTCACCGAGACTAACAAGGTATGGTTCTACCTCATAAATTCGGTGTTCAAGCCTTCAAAGCATGTCTTAACTGTGAGACAGGACTGCGCATTACTATTGTATGTGCTGGTCAAGGGCTTTGAACTTGATTTGGGAAAGATTATTGAAGAGTCCATTCGGAACTATGCCAAGAACAACTTCTCAGGCAACATCGCCCACCTAGCCTTGATCACTCCCTTGTGTATCAAAGGGGTAATAAAAGTAGAAGAAGAGAAAAAGAAGAGCCTGAAGGCTTCTCCTCTCACTCTCACTGAAGTCCTTAAAACTCTAGAAGATGGTGAAAGGTAGAGAGAATCAGGAAAAGAAAAAAAACAGAGGAACAACCTAAGGAAATAGTCCCTACAGTAGAGGCCGAGAGAGAAGTTGAGATGAAGAAAGGTCAATTTTTGAAGATTACATAGAGAAACCAATGCTCTTCCCCAATACTATAGAAGAGACAACAACTCCCTTTATCAGAACTGAAAACAGGGGTAAGGAAAGAGCTGAAGCAGAAGAGAGCAACAGTTCTGAACTGCTAATTTTGATGAAGGAGATGAGAGAATAAATGAGAATAGGAGATGAGCAGCTCATGGAAGAGCTGGGATGGAGAGTTGAAAATCAGGGTGCTAAAAACAAAAGAAAAGGAGAATTTAGCAGCACTCCTCTGGGAAAGAGATGAGGAGTGGAAAGAAAAGCTAGCATTGAGGGATAAAGAATTGAGGGTAGAGCTTAAAGAGAGGGAAAGGGCTTTTGTCACTGATCAAACTGAAGAGAGATCAGGAGCTGATCAAGCTTATGGAGATCAGGGAAAAAGAAATGGAACATAACCTACTCTAGAAGGTAGAAGCCTTTAAGTACCTCTATAAAGAACACCAGAAGGAAAGCAAATCTACCATCTCGAAGAGGAATGAAGTGCTAGAGTCCACCCTAAACTATAGGGAGAAACTGTGAATAGAGAGCAATGATCTGGTGAACCAGAATATGATAAAAATGTATCAAGCCCAAGGTGAATTTGAAGGAGCTCTGAACTCCATTGGGAAGAAGCAAAATGAGCTAATCAGACAGCACACTCTTACACAAGAGTGGTATCTCTTCAACAAAGGAGAAATTAGCTCAGTTGGTAAACAAGAATCTTCAATCCCTGAATTCACTCCCTCTCAAGCCTGCTATAAGTACAAGGAACCGTTGAATTCTGCGATGCAGAGCTTCATAAACACAATCGAACACAAATTCAGCCCAATTATTAAAGAATTGGATTGGGAGGTCAAGACGCATTGAATACATGTGAAACTCCTTTGACCTCATTCAGCCTTGGAAAGCAAAAACGTGGTCGACTTGGACAACTTTGACGTGGAGTCGCCATATTGATTTTAGAAAGATTTGCTGCGAGATTTGGCTCCAAGATTTTGTTTTATCCCTTTTAGGAAAGATTTACTTTATTTATTTTGTAAAGTTCGCTTTATTTATTTTTGCAAGATTTGCTTCATTTATTTAGAAGTTTTCTTTTTAGGAGTTGCTTTTTAATTTAGAGTTTCTTTCCTAATTAAAGTGGAGTTTTTATTTGATTTAGAAAGTATAGCTATATATACCCCCATAATGTAGTCTTTTGACAAATGAATCTAAGTTTAATAATATTTTCGATTTCTCTTTTAAGAGTTCTCGTTTCTTATCTCTCGGGTGGATTCCCTTTGGGGACTAGTTCAGGGCTTCTCATACCTAGGTGGATTCCTCGCGGCGGTCTGAACCCGCTTTATCAATCAACTAGTCCATAGTCGATCGCGGCGCCTTCACTCATCATCGATCTTGTGCGGATTCTGCTTTACTAAACCTAAGTAACCACTTTGCAAACTCTACTCTCCTCACCATCTCATCTTTTCTCTAAACTTTCCATAACCAAAATTTTCAACCTCAACCCAAAACTTTCCAAATCTTGTTCCATACTACTAAAACCTACCTAAATACCCTTTCTCCTTATATACCGTAAATACACCGGGTCCTAACTGGGGAAAATCTCCAAAATTCGTCCATAACCTATTTTGGCCTTAGAAAACTACCCAAAACCCATATTTTGACTTACCTAAACTTCTGGATCATCCATCACGGTCCCAACCTTGCATCAAAGTGGTATCAGAGCTCAAGGATTGATGGCTGATCATAAGCTAAAGAGTATTCTTGGTTCTGGAGACAAGAGTCCTAATCATGGTTCAAGTAGTTCTCAATCCCCATCAGAAAAACGTATTGCTGATTCCTGGAATTCAGGGTTCAACATTCAAGGTGCAGATGGCTATCAATGATGATCCTATATGACAAAGACCTTCATAGCGTGAAGTGCGATGAAAGTTTTTGATGAGGAACTGTGTTTAGCTGTTCGGATTACTTGAGCTTAAGAGTCAGGTAAAGACAAGCATTCAAGAGAATATGATTAGCGGAGAAGGTATGAAGATCGATTCCGCTGATAGATGATTACTATGAGAAACGTAATAATGATGAAAGTTCCAAATTCAATCCAAAGTTTGATATTCGAATTAAGGAAGAATGCATGCTGATGACTTCGATCGCTTAATACCGTCGAACGTGTCTCGATATTATGATCCCCCGAGAAGCAAAAAGGTGAAGTCATGGCTATCAGATGCAAGCAAGAATGCTTCTTTTGGTGGGAAAATTTAAAGAGGCAGCCGAGAGATGACAAGAAGAAGATCAAACTCGGGAAAGATGAAGAAAGGACTAAAAAGGAAGTATCTTCCCTTCCACTATCGCCAAGATATCTTCCTCAAAATTCGCACTCAAGCAGCTAGAATCTGACTGCGGAAGGAGTATTCATCGAGTTTGAAAAATTTACATCAAAGTGAGACTCAAGAGGTCGGGAGTACTCCATAGCCGCCACTACGGGCTCGAGGTTCGAAATTCTCAAAACTGTTCAATCAAGATCCAATATATCACTCTTCAAGATGTGATAAAGTTCGCTTTAAAAGTCGAGGCTCTAAACAAGTACGCCAGGTTTTACTACAACCGATTAAAGAAGATTTATCAAGAATTGACTCAAGGGGTCCAAGAAGGTTAAAACCACCCTTAAAACCCATGTGCAGAAGGCAATGCTTCACAGCAAGAGTCTACCTCTAAGTCAAGGCAGTGCTTTAAATGCCTTGGATTCAAGTATATAGCTTCTGAATAGTCCTAACCGATGAGTACGTCCTAATTAAAGAACATGAAGTCGAGGAAGAAGATGTCAAGAGGCAATCGAATCGACCTCATGAAGATAAGGATGAACTTACTATGCCCGACCACGTGGACTTCCTTTAGTTGTTCAAAGGAGTCTTAAGATAGGGGCAACAAGAGCGAGAGAATTGGCCGCGGTCCAATGTCTTTCACAAAGTGCACATCTAAGGACAGGTTTGTTTGGTTATTACTGATAAGTGGGAGTTTCGAGAATCATGTTTCGAGATGGTGCAAAGTTTACTCAAGACGGATCCACATCCGAAACCCTATAAAACTTAGTCGCTTCAAGAGGGTAGTGATATCAAGGTAAAGCATAGTGCCTTGTCTCTTTTATAATCAGCACTACCGTGACGCAGGTATGGTGTGATGTTGTTCCAATGGATGCTCATCACTTGCTACTCGGGGGAGGCCATGGCAATATGATAGGAAGGTCATTTATGATGGCTTCAAGAACACTTACAGATTCCGTAAGGATGGGCACAAAATTGTCTTAGCACCGTTGAAACTGGCAATTGCTCTAGCCTCCAAACCAACAGAGCAGAATTCTTTGTTGTCAAAATCCGAGCTCGGAGAAAGAACCAGCTGGTTCGTATGTGATGGCCTCGTCGCTATTGAAGAAACCGAAAGTGAGAATATGATCCCAAAGAAGTAGAGCCAATTCCTCGCAGAATTTGTTGATGTGTAGTACTGAGGATTCCACGGGTCGCCCCTACGAGATATTCAACATCTGTAATCTCGCACTGTGTTCTCGCGCCTCCAATAACCGGCCCATGTGGATGAGTCCTGAAGAACATGAAGAGCTTACAAGACAAGTTGATGAGTTGCTCAACAAAGGGCTTATTTGAGAGAGTAAGAGTCTTGGTAAGGCTCCTCGCCCGCAAGACCAAAGAAGGATGGATTCGGAGGATGTATGTTGATAGTAGAATGTACCAACAAGATTACACATTGAATATCGATTTCATCTCAAGACTCTGATGATTTGCTGGATCAACTTTGGCGTGTTCTATCTTTTCAAGATTGGATTTGAGGAGTGGATACCATCAAATTGTATGAGGGAAGGAGATGAATGGAAGACGACCTTTTAAAAACTCGAGATGGACTCTATGAGTGGATGGTGATGCCATTTCTGGACTATCCAATGCCCCTAGCACTTTTATGAGGTTTATAAATCATATCCTTAAGCCACATTGGAAATTTTGTGGTATACTTTGATGATATTTTGATCTATAGCAAAAATTCGATGGAGCATCGAGCATTTGAAGCAATTGTTCTCTATCCTAAGGGAGCAACGATTATTTGTCAACTTCAAGAAGTGTGACTTCATGCCGACGTAATCAAGGTTTCTCTTGGTTATGGTTATTAAAGATGGAATGAGATTTGGACCAAGCAAGATAGAGGCGATTACACTGGCCAACTCCTAGCTCGATCCATGATGTGAGGTTTTCGCCGGGCTAGTCTCTTTTATAGAGATTTATTCGCGATTGTACTTCATAATGGCCCCTAATGAAATGCTTAAAGGAGACAAATTCAAGTGGACTAGTGTTGCCAAGAAAGCCTGAGTTGATTAAGAAGAAAGTAACCTAAGCCCCATGTTCGGTTTTACCAATTTCAACAAAGTCTTCTGGCAGTAGGACGTATCTCAAGTCGATTGGCGCTGGCCCTAGTCAAGAAGCGAAACACTCCACGCTTTAGTGAGAAGTTAAAATGAAGCAAAAGGAAGTACTCCACCATGATGGCGAGCTTATGCTATCTATGAGTTTTATTTCATCGAGCCAATACTTGCTTTACAAGCCATTTGTGCTTTTCTCAGATCATGAAGCACTAAAATTCATTAACCACCAGCACAAGTTGAATTGAAGACATGCGACATGGGTGGAATTCTTACAAGCGTACAACTTCACAATCAAGCATAAAGCGGGTGTTCATAACGTTTTTGTGGATGCCTTGAGTAGGAGACATGCCCTGCTGATCACGCAAGTCCAAGTAGTCGACTATGTGTTGAAAGAACTATACGAGGGTGATGCTGATTTTGGTGAAATTCGAAGGTATATACTGACAAGCCTTTCAAGGATTTTGTAAGGATGGACGGTTTTCTTTTAAAGGAAACACTTGGCGCATCCCATCTGCTCCTCGAGATTGAGTATTTTGGATTTAGCCGTGATGGGTAAAACACAGAGGATACTTCGTGAAGAAAACCTTAGCTCTAGTGAAGGCAAACTTCTTTTCATTTCCTAAGCTAGAGAAAGACATTGCTAGATTTGTCAAGAAGTGTGTTGTGTGCATGATGGCTAAAACTCATGGAAACAATGTAAGGATCTATATACACCATTGCCAATTCCAAATATGCCACTGAGGAAAAAGCTTCGATTTTGTTTGGATTACCTAGGAACACAGCACAAAGATTCGATTCTCGTGGTCGCCGACAGGTTTTCAAAGATGACTCACTTTGTATTCATGCAACAAGTCTAATGATGCTTCGCATGTTGCCGACTTGTACTTCCAAAGAGATTGTAAGGCTTCACATGGTATTCCCAAGACTATGGTTTCGCATCGAGACCTAAGTTTCTTAGTCACTTTTGGAGAACTCGCGGAGGAAACCGGGACTTTCTTTACTGCTCGGGGCACTCTATCACCTCAAACCGATGGTCAAACCGGGTTACTAATAGAAGCTTGGGAAATTTGCTAAGGAGCTATGTGGGAAAGAACGTGAAACAATGTGGATTTGATTCTAACCCAAATTGAGTTTGCCTACAATAGGTCCATGCATAGAACTGGTTGAAAAGCCCATTCGAGGTAGTCTAAGGACTACAACCGACGGACCTATGGAATTAGCACCCCATCCGACTATTCAAATAATTTTAGTGGAGATGCCAAGAAGCCAAAGAGATCAAGAAGTCGCACGAAGAAGTTCGCTTGAAGATTGAGAAGAAGAAATGCCAAATATGTGAAATGCCAAACAGACGTCGCAAGTATAAGCCGAAGCCTGAGGTTGTGAACTGTCGTGCACACTCGCAAGGATAGGTTTCACCGAAAGTTTGGAAAGCCAGTCAAGGGTAGATGGCCCTTCAAGATTATGAGAAATCGGGAGAGAATGCCTACAAGTCATAGCTTGCCAAATGAATATGAAATTTCTCCAATGTTCAATGTTAAGGACTTGAGGGCTATCACTGGAAGACTCGAGGGCAAGTCTTTTCCCACTATGGGGGATTGATGCAGAGCTTCTCTATAAACACACCGAACATTGGGAATTCAGCCCTAATTATTGAAGTAATCGATCGGGAGGTCAAGACGCATTGAATACATGTGAAACTCCTTTTGGACCTCATTTGGGCCTTGGAAAGCAAAAACGTGGTCGACTTGGACAAAATCCTTGATTTGGAGTCGCTATATTGATTTTAGAAAGATTTGCCATGAGATTTGCTCCAAGATTTTGTTTTATCCCCTTTTAGGAAGATTTACTTTATTTATTTTAGAAAGTTTGCTTTATTTATTTTAGGAAGATTTGCTTTATTTATTTTTTCTTTAGGAGTTGCTTGTAATTTAGGAAAGTTTTTTCCTAATTAAAGTAGAGTTTCTTTTATTTGATTTAGAAAGTAAGGGGCTATATATACCTCCCATAATGTAGTCTTTTGACAAATGAATTCAAGTTTAATAATATTTTCAGATTTCTCTTTTTTAAGAGTTCTCTTGTTCTCTTATCTCTTGGGTGGATTCCCTTGGGGACGAGTTCGTGGCTTCTCATACCTAGGTGGATTCCTTGGTGGCGAAGTCTTTGTCCGGCTTATCAATCAACTCGTCCATAGTTGATTGTGGCGCTTCACTCCATCATCGATCTTGTGTGGATCGTTTCATTAAACCGTGGCAACTACTCTTGTGCAAACTCTACTCTCTCACCATCTCATCTTTTCTAAACTTTCATAACTAAATTTTCAACCTCAACCCAAAACTTTCCAAATCTTGTTCATATCACTAAACCTTCCTAAATACCTTTTTTCTCCTTATATACCAGAATACACCGTCTTAACTAGAAAATCTCCAAAATTCGTCCATAACCTATTTTGGCCTTAGAAAACTACCCAAAACCCATATTTTGACTTACCTAAACTTCTGGATCATCCATCATGGTCCCAACCTTGCATCACTCAAGCCCTCAAAATCCCAAAGAAAGAAGAAATAAGCTCTCTCTCTCTCTCTATCTCTCCATCTCTATCTTTCTCTGTATTGCTCTGTCTTGGAATCCATTCATTGTAATCCTTATCTCTATAAATAAAAAGGCATTTTTTGAATTTTGTGTGCAAATCTTCTTATTTTTCTTTAATGTCTGAGATCTATAATAAATGTGATGTTTGTGGTTTTTTCTTGAATAATTGAGATTTTAGTTGCACTAAATGCATAACTGCTAAGATGAAATGATAAAAAAACAAAATTCTGAAATAGAAATGGGCTGAATAACTAAAACAAATTTTTTGAGTTGTGATGTCAAGGATAACTAAACTAAAATTTTCAGATTCTAAAAAGATGAAATTGAGAGCAAGTTTGATAAGTGATTAATGCCCAAAAGTGCACTAACCCTATATTAGATAGGTTTTGAGTGCTTTTTTATGCATTAATCATGTCATTTATACTAATGAAGTGTTCATTTTTAGTAACACTTATGCCATTTAGAGGGTATTTTTGGTTGTTTTGTAGGTATTTGTGCACTTCGAGTTCAATCTTCAATACAAAGGATAAATCATGAAGTTGGAATTCAAGTCTCGCCCATCAACCAGCCCAAGAATCAATGAGAAAACAAAGGCAAAGTGAAGAAAACATGCAATGAAGGCGTGATGAAAGGCAAAGTGAAGGATCAACACGGCACTAAGAAAGCCAGTGAAAATTTAAGATTAAAATTTCGCAACCTAGCGAAAAATTTCGCGAACCCAGCGAAACACCAAATTTCGCTAGACCACCCCAATTTCGCTAGGCACCACTCTTAGCAAAAATAACTGATTTCGCTACTCACAAGAATTTCGCTAGCTTAGCGAAATTTCGCTAGCTAGCGAAATTGGTCATCCTAGCGGCCATGTTCGCTTAGGACTGCAATTTCGCTTAGTTAGCTAAATTCTCACAGCCTAAATAAAATCGACATGCTCTCACATGCTTTGTAATTAATGCCAAACCGCTCCAAACTTGGTGTATTACTTAATTGTCCTATAACTTAGCCAATTTTATAGGGTTTTTTGGTATTTTCATATCTTGAGGAGGCCTATAAGCCCCCTCTTGTTTTGTAACCTAACAATTTTTGGAACAATTTGGAGGAGGAGAAGATATTTTGTAAGTTTCTCACTTTGTAAATAAAGTCTCGTATTTTTATTTAGGCTTGCTTTCCTCTCTCTCTCTCTCCTCTTTCTCTTACTTTCGGTTGCCAACACCCCTCTTGAGGATGACAACTCAAGAGATGCTTGGCTAAGCCTCCTTTTCTTAGCAGGAAGGAAGCTGTCATGGGCAGGCATACGATGTTGTCCTCTTGTACTAAAGCCAGCTGTAGTGTATTTATGGCCCTTATATTCTCAAACATGGTTGTATAACATTGAATGTTATTGATTTGGCCAATACTTTCCATGCTTTAGGATCAAGTACATATTCGTGAGAGAAGTAATCAGAATTCTTTGTATGGTCTTTACGAGCCTCCGAGATAATATTTACATGTTGTGGTTCTTCAAATTAAGGTTAAATAACATTTAATGCTATTATTTTGGCCAATACTCTCCATGCTTTAGGATACAAAGCAAGGTACAGATGAGATGCACTGTTGTTCTTTAGATGACCACGAGCCTCTAAAATGATAATTTAATGTTAGTGGTTTTAAAAGTGGGCCATAATCGCATGCTACTTGTATCGACTCAAATAGGAGTTGCTTCATGGGTGAGGTTTGCTAGTTAAATATAGATCCGGTTATGCCATGGACTATAGGTTGCATGTCATAACGCGAGGATAAAACCCGAGGACACTTGTTTGCCCTAACTTGCCAAGTTAGTGACCTAAATCTTCAAAGTTAACTTTTTCACCTTTTACTTTCAGTTTTTACAATTCTCGCCAAACCATTCCCACCTGCTTTTTGAAACACGATTCCAAAGAGTCCAACAGAAAGCCTTACCTTCATGCACCGATGCAAATCCATTTTTAGATGAAAACTCATCCCCATGTTCGAATCTCTAGACCACCATACTCGCAAAGAGCTCGACTACCGCAGCAGTGGGGAACTTAGGCGATATAAATCTTGTCGATTTCCAATACCATCGTGGCACGAATCAATAAGGCTATTAATTCTAGTCTGATTGAACAATATAGTTTAGAAAATGACTAAATTAACACATTGTTCTTAAGTACCTTGAAAACTGATTGTGCTTAGGTTAGGAATACTTTATTGGACTTACTATCAGTAAATCTCAAAGGGTCCTAGAACTTGTTGCATTATTATTCAAGGCGAAATCTTAGGCATTACAACTAGTAGAAAATGATTTAGGCCATCCTTGGACAATTTGGAACTTTCAAAAGCCTACCCTTTGATACATATACCTTAGTACCTATTTTGAGCCTAATGTCAGTTTCATCTTCAGAGCCACAAAAAATAACCTTAAACCTTCCTTAAGTCTCACCTTACAATAAAGAACCCTGAATTTATCCAAAACCGCAAATCAATGCAACAAAAATGATCAAGAGGATAAGTTTGGGGGAGTACAAATTTGAATTGAAATGAAGGAGAAGAATTAAGGATGTGAAAGGAAAACAATTGAGAACAATTGTACTAAAGGAGGTGCCCAACAAAAAAATTAAGGAGTTGAAAAAGAATGATAGTTTTAAGGAGTGAGTTTTTCCTCAGAGCTCATCGACTCGAAAGCAATTAAGTCCTGGGGGTGTTTTACACCTATAATTTATCGCCAACCGTATGGGAGTTACTAACCTAATGGGTCTCCCATACCCAAAAAGGGAAGAATGTTGATGGGGTTATCCTCCCGTCTATTGTTAGGCGGCTATTGTTGGTTCGGGTCTCCCCAAAAGGGGGCCGTTATGTGCCTCGGTTGAGGATGCAGAAACCGTCGACGTTGATGTCGCCGGAAAAGTTGGAAGCACCGATTTCAATATCACCGCTACAGGTCTCCAAATAAAGGATTCGAGTAGCGCATCGACAGTCGGAAAGGATCCCGACGATGATGTCGCCGGAAAAGCCAAACTAGATGGCAAAATCGCCGCGACAGTTCAAAGAGGGGTAAGGAATGTCAGAGACGGTGATACCGTCGGGTCGCTCTGACCTCGTAACGCATCCGATAATGTATTTGCCAACCTGAGTCATCGGACTTCTTTTTTTTTTTTTTTTGATAAGTAAGAATTTATTTCCAAAAGGGCAAAACCCCAACAAACAGTACAAGATCATTACAATAGCCAAAGGCTTACCAGAGCAAACGAACAACGGACAACACCTCCCCTAAAGTATAGGAAAAGGACATCAGCCCGATACAGAAAAACACCAAAACGAAAGCCTTCCCCCCCAGAAGGAGGGGACGACTACAGCCACATCACTAAAGACCACCAATATCCAGTCAGACCCCACATGCAGGCCAACAGACAACCAACCAAAGAACCCCAAGCCCACACCCCGGCAAAGGAGAGATAAACCAAAACCCCACCCACAACCCGAGCATAGGCAACCAAGGATAACAACATAGAAACGCCCACAACCAGAGCACAAGCACCAAACCAACCAAGGTAACAACCCAAGGAAACCACCTAGCCACAACCCGGTCTCAAGCAACCTAGACTTGAAAAGTTGAGCCATAGGAAACAGCAACAGTTTGGTTGCCACTCTGGATGAAAACAATCTGAACCGAATTTAAGAAAGGGAATCCGCTTGTCTACGAGACCACTAAGCCCGGAACAACAAACCAATCGCTTCCAGATAGGGACAAACATAGTAACCCAAATCGGGCTAAACCACGCCCCAACAAAGAATTTCCACACCGCCGAACCATCTTAACGTACAAAGTCGAATTCCTCAGATCCCCAACACCGATCAGAAAACTCATTCATCTCGTACGCCAGTCTCGTCTATGTACAGAACACAAAGGGGAGAACAGAGCAATCGCCAACCTCTATAGACATCACCTCACGGCAGCCCGCCCACACCGGGGCGGCAACACTCCAACCAAAACCACCAAACGAAAGGTAACCCAACACGCCGCGCATATCGTCATTCTACCAGATCGACCGCACCGCTGCCGCCGGCAAGGCGTCGTCTTTAACACTCCCGTGTGAGCCATCGACCGATCTCCCTTGCCAGCCGTCCTAAACGTCTCCGTCACCGACGCCGACGACTTACCACTTCCGAACCAGCCGCAGTATCCACCATTTACTGAATCTGGATATCCAGATTCAGGCCTATTTAACGAAGACCCAAACGATGGTAACGGTTCTGAGGAGCAGGACTTCTCCGCCGACGACATCACCCCTCGTCGTCTCGCCGCCCGGGGCCGCTAACGCCGACGCCATACCATTTTCGAATCATCGACGACGACCATCAACTGGATCGGAGATCCGTGCCCATTCCCATTCAGACCGGGGCCCTGCACGACGGCAGTTAGCCTTCGATGCCTTCGCGGAGGAACCAAGCCTACCCTTCGTGGAGGAACCAACGTCTGGACGCCTTCGCGGATCACCCTGCCGAAACTCGACCTATCGACGCCTCATCCAACCCACCGAACGGATCTGAGGCGCAATATCTAACCCACTGCATCCGATTTCGAAAATGGGTCCCAATATTCGACAAAGACACATGTGGAAAACCCACAAACCTGGGATTCACCAATAAGCTCTAACACCACTGAATCTGCTGGAATGATCGCTCTAACGGCCGATCGCAACCATATCAAGCTAACCACGGTGATTTGATTCCGTGGATCCGGGCTGCTGGAATAGTCATTTGACCCTAGCCAACGCCACCATCACCGAAACTCACACCCGCTGCAGCAGCTCTCAAAGAGATAACCGAACTCCTCGAAAGGGACCGGAACCCACAAAAGGAACCTGTTCCCTTGTACTAAGAACGGAAGATGCGCCGTTCGCCGATCGAAAATACTCCCCTGAAAAGGGACTATCCGGCAAGTTGATCCCACCATGAAACCCATGTTCCCTTGAAAACGGAACGGAAACCACCAGGAGGTTAGCGACGGGAAACCCATTTCTGGGGAGAGAGAGAGAGGGAGACCCCTTCTCCCATTATCATCGGACTTCCAATAGCATCGATGCAGTTAGCGCCGATCGACGGGGCTTGTTCACGCGTTATCAGCCAAAACGGAAAGGGGGTCTCCCTTTGTTGCCCCAAACAGGGGATACCGAACCAGGTACGGCCGCCTCCGGGGCTATTACCGGGAGCTCGAATCAGGTGGTCGGTGCCTCCGCCGGGGGGCCAACAACGCTACAGGAGGTTTCATAGAATCCGGCGTCGTCTCCATCAACATCGACAACAGTGTCTCCGACAAGATCTGGGTTGGGACAAGTTCTGGGTACGGATCCGACAACGTCGACAATGGCTCAAAGCTTCAGGGTATGGCTCTGACAAGATCTGGGCTGGGACTATCCTCCTTACTGGATATTGAGCGTATTGAGCGTGTGGAGGTTTCTGGTAAGGACAGTGAAGGAACAGTGGCCTGCCCGATAGGGCACCATTCGGGTTCGGGTTCGGGTTCGTGTTCCCCTTTGATGGGAGAAAGAGGTTCGCCGGAGTCTTCTCCCCCAAAGTGGAGATCATTGTTCGCCGGGCGACCCAAATCTTGTGCTCCGCTGGTGTTCTCCTCTCCTTCTATTGTGGATGGAAAGACAGTTATCAACCCCCTGCTGGGGCTGTGTTAGAAGGTGTGGAATTTTGGGAGGGATGCATTGTTGGGCAATTCTTGGACAAACGTCTTCCTCTACATGTGGTTCCTACGTGACGTCATCGCTGGAAAGTACTTAGACGCCTAGATCACCCACCTCATGGGTCAGATATTTTCGTGTTCGTGGACCGGATGCTCATTGCGCCGGAAAGGACCTGGTACTTGGTCAGACCACTTATTCTTCGAATTTGGAAGCCAGGCATGGATACGCCCAATGATCAGCTCACTTCCCTCCCTATTTGGGTAAAGTTTTTTAACATTCCGCTTGAATACTGGACTAGTACTAGTTTGGGGTACATTGCAAGTGCTGTTGGTTGTCCCCTTCACCTTGACACTCCCACTAAGAACCACTCTAGGTTATCCTTTGCTAGGATATGTATTGAGGTTGATGTGAACTGTGAGTTTCCTAAATCTGCTCTATTGGACCTGGGAAATGGTAAGTACTCAACTATTAGAATTGAATACCCATGGGTTCCTTAGACTTGTTCCCATTGTAAGATCTTTGGCCATAGTCGGTTGAACTGTCATGTTGTGAAGGGTTCAGATCACAATGGTTTTGTACCAGCTTCTGGCTATGTGAAGGTCGCGGAGTCTACTCACCGTGTTGCAGCTAGCATAGGTGACCTCGTTAATCCTATCCCAGCTAAGGCTGGATCCGAATAGTACAGGAAGGTTAATGGTGCTGATAGCCCTACAAGGCTGATTGGCAATACTTTTGAATGTCTTGCTATTTGGGAGGATGCTGGTCCGCTAGATATAGCCATTGATCGAGACCCCTCTAGTTATGGGTCTCCTAATCTACCGATCACCCAAGTCCCACTCTCAGATGTTTGTTCTCTATGGAGGACTAATGGAATCTTCTAGCCCAAGACTACCCAAGAATGTGTATTTCCACTCTTCCTAATTATGAAACATTTAAACATATCAAGAGAGTTGACGAGTTAGACTACCCATCATTACCACTATCCAAGAAGAAGCTCAAGAAGTCGAAGGCTGTAAAATCATGCTTTCGCTAAGTCCGCTTAACGCTAGCAAAGGATGCGGATACCAACATCTCCCAGGCATTATGGAAATCGACTAATCGCTCCGAGAGTTTGGTTTCCTTTGTTTCCTGGGTGTCCGAGCCAAGGATGTATGGAGTTTGTCAAGGTTTTCCCGTGCCCGGTGTGGGCTTCGTGGTTATCTCCTGGCCTGCATAGTCGGCCTGTGCTTCGCTGCCCTGTTTGTGGGGTTTGTTTGGTTTATGGTGGTTCTGTATCGGGCTGATGCTCCTTATCCTATTTTAGGGGAGGTGCTGTCCGTTTTGTGGTTTCCGTAGCCTGCCTCGTAATGTTTCGATTATTATTGGCTTAGCCCTTGCAATAAATTCTTAATTATTCAAAAAAAAAAAAAGGGGGTAGTAAAAAGCTTTAAAAGGTAAAATATTGCACCATTCCAATTCTGAAGCAAAATAACAGGAAAGAGCTTCTAGAGTATAATTGCAAATAGTAGTAGAAAAGAAAGAGCCACAGAGGAGAAAATGTAGAAAAATGCACCAAACTAAGTTTGGTGGTGCTTGAAATGCTATTTTAGCAGAAAAATAGGATGAACAATGAAGGAAAAATGTTGAGAAAATGTATGCAGTTTGGGTAAATGAAGGTAAATCTACCCAAGTACCGTAGCCATACATTACAAGCTCTAAAGACCTATTTGATTATAAAGGTTGTGTTATGCCTACATTAGTGGAGAATAGTATGACCAACAAGCCTATGGGACCTAAAATTACTCTGAAATAATACTATTCTGCATAGTAACCCTCATAAGGCTACCTAATTTGAAAATTAGTCATAAAGGGAAGACCAACACATACTCACAATAATCCCTCACGTGGAGCTTCGGTTGCCTAGTATTCCGCCTCACAAAAGGAGGTCCTGTCTCGATACTTCCGGGGACATCGAGGAATTCCCAAGAATGGGAGGCTTGGGCCCGGTCGGTTCTTCCGGCCCCAAGGGGATTAGTGAGGATGCGTAAGCGGACCGATCACCCTCGTTATCAAAAAAAAAAACACATACTCACAAAGTTAAGAACTGTATCTGTTTATTAACTATGAATTACATGCTATATTGAATGATCTAAATTGAAAAATTTTAGGATTCTGAAAATGAAGGTTAATTAAAATTGATGTCATAACTGAAATACTACTGAGGCCAAATTGCTGAGCTGCTTGAAAAGATAAATTGATTGAAAAATGTCCTTAAAAATAGATTTTTATTGTTTGAGGAAAAACAAATAGCCTTTTCTTTTACTTGAGGATAAGCAAAACTTTAAGTTTGGGGAAGTTTGATGAGTCTAAAACTCATCTATTTTTAAGCCCATTTTTCAATCATATTTCAGGCTTAAAAGTCCAATTTAATGAAACATTATGGAATTTTTACCGCATTATTATTTCGTATACCAAGATCTCAAGCAAAAAGCAAGAAATGTAAAAAGAGGAAGCAAAGGCATTAATGTCGCGACACCAGAAGAACAATGTCGCGACTTCATATGGAGAGTGTCATGCTAGTTACCTAATGTCATACATCGCTTAAATAGATAGATCATAATTTCTAATGTCATGACATCGCTTAATGAAGACAGTCAGGACATCACTCAAGACTGCAACACCAAATCTCTAATGTTGCGAAATTAGGTCAATGTCGAAACACCACAACTACAATGTCGCGACATCAGGGCAAGAATGCAAGAGCATAAATCAACAATGTCGCAACATTGCTACGAAATCGTCAATGACATCACCCAAGGCTTGAACACTAGAGATCTAAACATCAAATGTCACAACATCGGATCAGTGATGTCGCAAAATCATATCAAAGTAGCTAAGGTGGTGTGACCCACTTAATGTCGCAACATCAGCCACAACATTGACAAAGGGCCTCAGAACATCAAGATTCAATGTTGCGACATCACAACAATGTCGCGACATCAACTTAAACACTTAGAACATCAAGATGCAATGTTGCGGCATTGGATCAGCAATGTCGCGACATCAACTCAAGCCAGTCGAGGTAGAAGTTAACTGACCAATGTCGCGACATCAAGTTAGCAATGTCGCGACATCAGCTGAAGTGATCAGAATTGCAGATGTAATGTCACGACATCGCCACGATGCAGTGCTAGGATTTTTCTCTCGGGGCTTTTCAAACGCCAGAATTTGCCACCTTTGTTTTTAGCCTAAGACCTCGAGCTCTATAAATAGAAACTCATGGGGAGTAGTACGGAGCTTCTAACCGCTTTTCATAAAGTTTTTTTTTAGCTTTTTAGAAGAGCTGAAGTCTCATTGTATATATTTTTCTTTTTTTTTTTTTCCTTTTAGTTTTTAGTTTGTTTCTGGATTTAGTTTTCTTAATAGAGTAGTTATCTAAACTTTGATTCTGAGCTGGGATGAATGTAATTTAAGCTTCAATTTCTGTCTAAACAAACTTCAATAGAATCTAGGAATTTTTCTAGAATTCATTTTTCTTCAGTTTTGATTATAATCTCAATGAATTTATTTAATCAACTAGTCATTGTCATTTGTGATCCAGATTTGAAAAGCTAAGCTCCCTCTGGGAAGAATATGTTGTTGGGATTATTGTTTGTAATATTTTAATGTCATTTTGGGTATGAAAATTGAAGTGATTTAACTGGTATTACTCCTATATTAAATTGTTCTGAATATCAGTGTTTGGTACCCAAAAAGAACTGTATCATTACTCTAATTTCTAGGAATCCCTCTGAGTGACACAGAGATGGACTACCTAAGTGCAAAGAGCAGTCACTTGGGGGTAAAATACGCTAATATTATTTGAACTAATGCACTCTTTGGATCTCTCGGGTATATCATTTGTGATGATCTAACCTCTGACTTCAAGGTTCCCTCCTAGGTGACAACAGGAGTGTGTTCTTTGAGCATATGATCCTTTCTTGATATAACGAGTTTAATTACAGAGGTTTCACCTCAATTGAGAGGAATAATCTCAACCTTGTGTTAGTTGAGATTCTAATCAAGGGGAGAGGGAATTCTTGTCTAATTGATGGATGAGGTACTAACTATTTTAGAGAGGGCTTGCATTCTCACATCTTTAGGAGACCAACTGTTCTAGTCTGAGATGGATTGTAAAGAAGTCTTAGAAGGAAAAACAGCCAAATCTTAAAGAAGATCAATTCCTATAAGAAACTATTTAGACCCATTGTCTAGAGATAGAAGTGTGGTAAGCTAGAGAGTGAAATGTGGGTTTTAGGAGAAATCCATTGCT
Organism: Tetrastigma voinierianum; assembly: GCA_016808115.1. Taxonomy (NCBI): domain Eukaryota; kingdom Viridiplantae; phylum Streptophyta; class Magnoliopsida; order Vitales; family Vitaceae; genus Tetrastigma; species Tetrastigma voinierianum. Next base: position 174,085 of record JAEQBH010001075.1, on the reverse strand, counting down.
ACATTAATTCGCTCTTGGACAATTCCAATGTTTAGGTCACATACTTTATATTTTATTTGGAAACTCGCAAAGTAATGGTCACAACATTGTTTTCATTCCTAATGTGATTTCAGTCTAGTGAACTCTCTAATCCATGTTTTTTTAGAATTTCTTTATCTCTTTATAGATTCTAATTTAGATAATTCAACATATTCTAGAAAATACAGGTTCAAATAGTGATGATCTTGACTAATTGAGAGTAGTGCAATCCTTTAGATTTGAAATCAATCCTCATGGGAATGATATTTGGACTTAAAAATCCACTTTATTACTTGTATGACCTATGCACTTGCAGTGATTTAGGCCAAAATCAATTTTAAATTGCAGATTATTTTGCACTCAGCAAAAAACAGTATTTACAAATGTTGTTAAACAAGTTTTTGGCATAACTACTGGAGATTGAATAGTTTTTATAATGACATAAGAAAACAATCAGTTTTTGGTCTATGTGAAAATCAGTCAACATGTACTTGGTAAAATGTATATGAAAAAAATAACACTAGGGTTAGATGGTTGCACAAGCAACACTAGGGTTGCATAGGAAACTATGAGCCAAGGAGGTCCAAGTAACCTCTAGAGGTTCAAGGCATACCATCCTCCAACCTTTAAGGGAGAAAGGGAGCCGAACACTTATGTTTTTGTGGAAGGGGTCAGGGTTTGTTCTCTAGGAATTGACACTGTTTTGATACTTGACTTTGCATAGCACACACTCTTCTTGAGATGGTCATTGGACAGGGTTTTGATAACTTGCACTGCAGGTTGGGTTTTATCACTTTAATGATTTTGAAAACCATTTTTTGTGTAGGTATATTTATAGCTCATCTTGCCATTATTTGCCTTTTTCTTCTTCCATTGCTAAGGGACTAATAATGTGTCGGTTGGGGGGAGTGATTATTACCCAAAAGGTGTTATGTTTTTTTTTTTTGATAGCAGGGGTGTCCGGTCGCTTACGCATCCCATAATCCCCTTGGGGCCTCGGAGGAAGCGGCCGGGGTAAGCCTCTGTGCGGGAATTCCCAGTGTCTCGGGGGCTTCGAACACAGGATCCATAGCCTTTTGTGAGCGGGGCCTAGGCAATAGAGGCTCTCACGTGAGGGATAAAAAAAAAAAAAAGGTGTTATGTTACTTGCTTATTAATATAGGTTTGAGCACTTTGCGTAGTAATGTAATTAACCCGGTGATTAAGAACCTAAGCGGACTGCGATCAAATTTTTGTGGCAAGTTTGGTTGTTTTATGGGGCTATATATCTTGAGGACAAGGATTCAAGTCAAGGCATGAAGAATCGATTACGATCTGAAACACACAGGCAGAAGAAAAGAGCTGACATAATGGAAGCAATTTACATGAGGTTGCAGAGCTAGCCAGAAACTGCGAGGCATCAAGTCATAAGGATCTCTCAACCACTAACTCTTCAGGTTTCGCCCTGGACTTTAATGTCATAGCCTATTACTGCAATACAGTGGCTCTATGGTTGAACACAGGGATGGGTTTTCTTCGTGTAAGTGATTTGCAATGAAGTTCCAAATGGTGAATTTGTTTTGGAATTTAAGTTTGATAAAAAAAAAAAGGGTTTGATGGTTGAAAAACTGAATAAAATAAGTTAAAATGTAAAAGAGAATTCCTTGAAGTGTTAGGTCACTGAACTTCGGTTCCTAGGGCAAATGAGGGTTTCTCGGGTCTTTTCCTCGCATTAGGGAGGATGACTTATATTCATCTCCCGAACCAGATCTTCATTTAACTATAAAAACTAACCATTATTAAATCTCTTTGAAAATGGCATTCACTAGCCATTAAAGCTCTCAATCATTGAAACACAAATCTCCTTTATTCACCTTCCAATGGCTCATAAGTGATAACTAACGAACATCACTAGATCTAGCAATAAGCATCCAATAAGCCCAAAAGCTTACCAAGTAATGACCATTCAAGGTGACTCGAAGGGATCAAAACCTAAAATAAAGGGAGAACATTAATGGCAGTGGATACCTGCATGAAAAACATGGAACCCCTCAGCCTGCCTCAGGATCCCTCACCCAGTGGCCTTCTACTTCAAGGGGGAAGGGTTTCTAGCCGCTCATCCTCTGAGTTGTCATCCTCAAAGGGTGTTTAGCTAGTGAGAAAGGAAGAGAAAGTGAGGGAAAATAAGAGAAAATGAGAAAGAGCAGGAACTTGCTGAAAGCTTCGCGCCAAAAATATGTACAAAGTGAAAAGTCTCCCTTATAGTGTCTTGTTTGGGGGCTTTTATAGCCAAACCACAATACAAACTACCAAAATAATAAAACAAACACTATTACAATGGGACGGAGTGGGAAGGCAAAAAGTGGCAAAGAAGTCAAAAAAGTCAAAGCATCAGCAGTGTTGCGGCTCTTGCAGTCCTTGATCCTACTTGAAATTCTTCCATTATGCTACTCTTTTCTTCTACCTTGGGTGCTCTGCACTGCAACTGGATTCTTCATGCCTTGAGTTGAATCCCTGTCCTCAAGATATATAGCCCCTAAAACAACCAAACTTGCCACAAAATTTGATTAGTAGCCTTGCTAGGTCCTTAACATGCCAATTAGGTTAATTAGGGCGATTACTACACAAAAAGTGCTTAAAACCTATATTAATAAGGGTGCAAAATAGCACTTTTTTGGTAATGTCAGCTCTGACCAAACACATTATGAGTCCATAGCAATGGAAGAAGAAATAAATCATGTGAGATGGTATATAAATATACCTACACAAAAAATAGTTTTCAACTTGCAACACAAGTTATCAAAACCTTGTCCAATGACCACCTCAAGAAGAGTGAGTGCGATGCAAAGTCAAGTATCAAAACAGTGTCAACTCTGAAGGCAGAGCTGGCCCTTCCACGAAACCACAAGTGTTAGCAGTTAGTTTCAAAAATAATATGTCAAACTGTCCTCTCCCCCCAACCTAGCTCTTGTCTATACCTAGCAGATTAACCAACCTTAATAGATAAAGACCCACTTTTATTCCTGTAACGCCCTAAAAATACCATAATAGTTTCAGAACATGTTTAGGGTATAAAATAAAGTAAATGAATTTTTTCCGGAATTTAAATTAGAAGAACAAAAAAATATATAACCCGGAAAATTTATAGGAAGCCAAATAAGTTTGGTAAAAATGTCAAATGGGGACCTAAGGGTCATAAATGAAGAATGTAATTGCCAAAATGTAAATGAAGTGAAATGAAATGAAAAAGAAAGTGAAATGAAGTGTTAAAATGACAAAAATGAGAAAAGTGGATTTAATGAGAAGATTCAAACAATACTTATATGGAGATTTAATGACTTAAAACCACATTTGGTCTTAGAATGCCCATTTGGGCAAAAGCAGTGTTGAGAAAAAGGGAGAGGCTAGGGCTTTTGAATAGGGAGAGATTGTGAATTCTCCATGAAAATCGAAAGGCTAAAGTGGTCAAAAATAAGGAGGAACCTTGAGTATTGAAGTTTGAAAGAGATTTGAGGTAAGACTCAAACCCTAAACCCTTTTATTTGTGTTTGAGTTGGGAAGGACCCCAAATGTGGATAAAAGAGTTTTGTTTGGTTGTAAATGAGTTTTGGGGTTGTATTGGGTTGAGTTTTAAAGAGTATTTTTGGTTGTATTGGTTTTATGTAATGTTTGTAAAAGGGAAATGTTGGGTTGTCAAATGAAATGCTGTCAAAATTTTGTCAAAACCCTTATTCATGTTTTGACTATAGATTAAGTTATAATCATCCTCATGAAGTGATTCTAATTGGTAAAGAACCATAAGAGATAGGGCTACAAATGTATATAAGGGACCATGAGAAAATTGTAGCTCATTCGGTTTCCTAATATGGGCTTAAAGGTGAGTTCGGGTAGCTCACGGGTATGCACTGTTTTGGGTGTTGTTATGGTGTTTTGGCCATTAGTTGAGTTTCACTCATCCAAATTGAGTGATTCAAAATTCTGGGTAAAATAAACTTCTAGTGAAATAATTTACTTGAAGGAAGTATATGCAAATTATTATCTTAAAGTGCCCAGAAATCTGTCAAAGTGGAGCTATGTGTAAGAACAGTCTGATTCTACCTTGCAAATTGGAGTAGTATGGATGTAAAATGTAATAACTTGAATTTTGGTCATTCAAATTGGATGATTCCAATTACAGAAGAAACCTTAGAACCATAGCTTCAAATGAGTAGAAGGGACCATTACCAATTTATGGAGTTAAGACCCCTGCAATTGAGAAAAACAGTAGGTAACCGAGTGAGTTAGGCACACCGACCAGTTTGGCATTAAAATGCCGTAACTTGAGTTTGGGTGATCCAAATGAGATGACTCCAATTCCTACTAAAAATAGACTCATAGAGCTATAATTTTCTTGAAGGAAGAATGAGCAAAATTGTGATACCCCAAAACTCGGGGGTCCTGTTAACCATCGTCAACTTGAGAAAACCTGTGTGTCTCATATCATGAGACCCATACTTAAGTAAAATGACCCAATAGGGCCCATCATCCATACTCATCCATACGGTTACAAGACCATACATTTCTATAGATCCAATAGTTATTACATCACTCTAAATACAAAACATATATTAAAACTAGTTCGTTATAATATATACACAAAACAAGAATCAAGGCCACAATAATTATCCAAAAAAAAGAATCAAGGCCACAGTCAGACCCTCTTCATAATCCCGGCCTCTGAGGCGCCGTGCGCATACTTGTCCTATTGCACGAAGGGTCCCGCGGCGGGGTGAGCTAACGCCCGGTAGAGATAAATCCTACAGGGCTATTCCGCTAGATGCCCCGCATACAAATGATAATTTCCGCAGTCAAGCCCAACAACCAATCCGTGCATACATGTTGTCTATCATGGAAAAATCTACATGCATGTATGAGATGACCTCTACATGCCCCAAGTATCGGGTCAACCTCCGACCACCACCAATGCAAGTTCCAATGGGAAATCAATGAGTTAGTCAGAGCTCTCATCTCCTGACGTAGTCTATGTGATATTTGTTGTCGTTTAGGTGTCTTTTTTGGGCATGAACTTTTAGGTCTCACCGCGGGTCTTACACCCCTCCCAGACATTTTTCGGGCTTTCACCGGTGGATATGCTGTCTAACCAGGTTTTCATGCTTTTCACATGAGGGGGGTATCTATCCCCTACTTGCTACGCCCGACACATTTCATTTTCCATTTTCGTTTAACACTGTGGAACTCAATTGGACTTCATTCCATTTCCAAGACCACACGATTCTGCACCAAACGCAATGCTAAACCAGTACCATGTACACACACACCCATGTAATGCAGTGTTACCGCACACCGATGCAATACAATTTGTGCCACTACACTCAAACCCATGACCAATGTATGAAGACCTCTACATGGACATTCTACACCATACACTATGTGTGTGCTATGAACACTCATGTCTAATGCACACAACATTCCTTATATTTAGTTTAACATCAACATACATGCAGTCATGTTAATATTCCATACATTCAAATCAGTACATCACATAAGCATGCACTACATCTTTTCTATCATTCGGTTCATTCAGTATCGACACATCATTCGAAGATGTATTTACATAATTCCAACCATTACTTAGGCAAGTAATGCTATAATTCATATTCCCAGGCTGAGACATAGTGTGTCAATCATACAACCCAATGCATATAATTATTTCCATCTTCATCACACATATGTCACATAATTTCACATATTCAGTATGTCATTGAATTTATGGCAATAACACATTAGCCATTCGGCCGTAAATCCGGCCGGCCGCAGCTAAAAATAATATGGGCTTAGTCCAGAAATCTAGTTTTCGTAAATACCACACAAAACATCCAACACGCAATTCCTTGCTTTGGCTATATGCAGTCCCAAGCATTTCGATTTAAATGGATTCCAGCGAAGTTAGGAAACGAGCGGACTATTCCTCAGCCCATTCGCAGTAGCCCAATGTTCAGCCTACATTTTGGCTGATCACTTTATCTTATTATATTCTAGACTCGACGAGCTTTCCGTAGAGTCTAAGAACGAGCGAATCGGAGTTCGGACGAGAAAGTTATGGTCGTCCAAAGTTGACACGACCGATTCACAAGGGTGTGCGGAAATTTAGGCACACCCCCTTTTGCCATTATGCTTGGGATTTTGATGTCCCGAAACACAATGTTCTGTTTCGGACAGTCCCAAAACCCTATGAAACCAGTCTTTGACCATCACACAATTACAAACAAACCACACAACATACAAATTTTCGCCAGGAAAACCGAACGAAACCCGTAGGCCACACCCGCGGCCCTAGGCGTAAAATAGCAGTAGGAGAGCACACCTCTTGTGGCCTTGATTCCGGTTTCTTTGCTAGTCGGGTCTGCTCACGGCCTTAACCTCCTTCCTTTTTATCTTTTCTTTTTCCTCTCTTCCTCCCCTTTCTTCTTTCCTTTTCTTTTCTTTTCCTGCATTTCTGTTCTCCTTTCCTCCCTTCCTCTTTTCCTCTCCTCTGTAACGACCAGAGGCTGACCATGTAGATGTTGTCAAGCCGGACGAGGGCTATCATGGTTTCATGGTCTACTAGGTTGAGAGGAGCTCATACTTATATAGTGCCAGGAAGTTTCTCCCATATCTGATGTGGGATGTGACAAACACCCATACGGACCGCAGCGTCTCGTTGTGTCCCATCAAATGCGGGGCAAGCGGAATAGACCACGCTTCGAGGTCGGGGATCGACTCGATACCATTTGTAGCGGCCGAGGAATGACCATGTAGAAATTGTCCGCTTCGGGCCAAAGGGGCCCTCACTGTTTTAAAACTCGTCTACTAGGTTGAGAGGAGCTCATACTTATATAGCGCCAGGAAGTTTCTCCCCTATCTGATGTGGGATGTGGCATCCTCCCTTTCTCCTTTCCCTTCCTCCTCCTTCTCCTCCCCTTGCTTGTCTCTACGAACTAAATTGGAGCCCCATATATATAGGCTTCAAAAGTGACAAGCATGTTGACACATGGCATGCCATGTGTCCCACATGCATGCCTTTGCCATGCATTGTGACACATGGCTTGGCATGTGTCACCACATGGTTCGCCACGTGTCATCCACATGGTTCGCCATGTATGCGCTTGGAAACTTGCAGATTGCCTCGAAATACGTGAAATTCCGACTATCACCGAAGTGTGAGGGTCATTGGGTAGCTAGATTTCGCAAAGACAATTCAGCGGTGCAATCCGTTTCGTCATCCGAGATCTAGAAAAATCCCAGCTTTTCTCCGAACTATTCGATGGGTGCAGTCCCCCTCCTTTTTTTTTGAAAAATTTAAATTTAAAATTTTCTTGGTTTTAAAAATATGGCTCATGTGTCCCCATAAAATTTTTCAAGTGAAAGTATTGGGTAGACATCAACCTAACCAAAAACTCCTAGAATACTTAGGCTAATATGTGATTGTCATTGTATTTGAATAGGAAATTTGACGAGGAGGCAAGCCCTTTGAAATCAAGATTTGAAGATTGGAATTAAGCGGCAGATTTTGGTTTGTTCTCAAACTCTCTCTCTATTTATAAAATATTTGAATAATTATGAAATGATTTGAATTTTGGGTATGATTGACAAGAAATTGCATATTGATTTGTGTTTGAAATGATTTGTTTTACGTGATTTGAGACAATTGCTTGTGAAACAAATTTGCATAAGAAAATTGCATGAAAGTGATAATGTTTTATTTGCATACAAATGTATATATATACTATTGTAAATTGTATTGAATGATTTTAATGCCCTTAAAAGAATGTTAACCGTTAGAATTCGAGTTAAGGATAAATTGGTATACCAATAAGAGTCGAACAAACGTACTATTGTGGCATACTGATCCGTAACCCAGTGGGACAGTATCGATAGTGTGCACTAACCGAGTACATATTTTTATAAAATTGTGTTTACACAGCCTGCATGACAGGACCCGACCCGGATACCCCTCCAGGGTTCCCCGGGTGGTCCCGCCTAGTGGGGTTCCATTGTACAATCCCTAGGGAATGCACAAAGGGACCCCTAAAAAGTAAAACACGTACAGCACCACAGCTACACAAATTATATATAAAAGTCCCACCACATATATAGATATGGACCCATAAACGTTGTCTGATGCTCCAGGCATTCTAAGAATATTTTTCGAATTTAAGGTTACAAATGAGATTAAATAAAGTCCAACAAAACAAAGACATATAGGTGGGATAAATCACTGCGGTTGTAGCGAGATAAAGCGGTGTTGAATATAGGCGCGAGGTAGATGCTACATTGCGGGCGCAGAGCAAATTTAAAACAATAAACGTGAGAAATAAATCTCAGTGAGTGGCATAATTATAAGGAAAATAATATTTTTATTTTTCAAAAATTTCTTCTCTCAAGACCTCACGTTAAGCTCTTTATAAGGTTCTCGTTTAGAAACATTCCACAAAACCCATCATTACCCCAGTCCATGGTATAAAAATTTATGCTCAAAAATCTAACCGACATGATTTTTAGAAAACTATAATTCTGGATGTTTGCAACATATAAATCAAGCATAAAACATATACTTAGCCATCAATGTCGTAAAATAACCATGAAAGACCAAAACCATAAGTATCGAAATATAACTAAACTGCGACATCATTGGCGTACCGCCGGTAATCAGAGCGTACGACCGTGGAAATAACATACATCTAAACTCACGACATGCATCTGGCGTACCACCGTCGATAATCCGACCTCACGACCGTGGAATAACATACATCTAATCTCCGCGACATCGTAGCATACCACCGTCGGTAGTCGGAACCTCACGGCCGTGGAAATAACATACATCTAATCTCCGACATGAAACGGCATACCGCGATCGGTATCGGAGCTACTCACGGCCGTGGAATTAATATATAACAAACCTCTGGAAGCATGCATTGGCATACTAGCAGTCGTGTCCAGGCCTCACGTAGAATTAATATATAACCAAACTTTTTTTACTCACGATTTCTTTTCCAACCATTGCAAGTATTTTAATCAATTCTGAGACCTGAAATCTCTTTCTTAAAAACAATAAGTTTTCAAGCGGTTTAAAACCTCAATCCGTACCCAAAATATTCAAATACCACATACTCATCCGGGAACTCGATAAAACTTCCGAATATTTAAAATATTGACAAATTCGATGAAATGATAACTTGTTTTTATAAAAGCGACATTTTCATTTATGCATAACTTAGCCGAATCCGATCAAATAAGTTATATATACAAATAACTAATCGCAAATATATATATCATAATAATACCCTCAAAACATTCTAAAAGCAAGTAGACCACTCACGGACTATAGGCTCAGTGTTCCCACACAACGGGATCGTCTCCGGGCGACGATAGTGCTGTAATATAAATAAAATATCACTTAGGCTCGATAAGCTGGGCAACAACATTGGAAATGCCCCTAAGGTCTTAGAATAATTTTTAGAACTATGAAATCATCCTAATTGGACTCCGACAGGTCCAATTACACAATGTGCCCTATAGGCCTAGTACCCAAAATTGGGGCTTTTAACCCGGGAGCTAATTTCTCGAAATTGAACCGTCGATAATTCTAAAATATCGATTTCCTATTCCAACTTCAATTTTGGCAAATTTGACCAATTGGTACTCTATTTCGATCCAGAGCTTCGGTAATTTCGAGAAACAACCTAAAAATGGAAAACTAACAAGCAGCGTCCAAATTTTACAAACCACATATCAATGGAAAGACGAGACCATTAACTCATTGGTACCATTACGCCGAAATTCCAACGGTCGCTGCAGTGGCGGAAAACCGATATAAGCGGTCGATTTCGTTTTGTTGTAACTTCCAAACGGTCACGAAATACGCAAGGAATACGTAGATGAGTTGGAAGGTCCCAAAATGGTGGGCCCGGGAGCTATGGGGTGGCTGACGGCGGAAATGGTTGGAAAATCAGAAATTCTGTGACCACGATCGCCCGCGCAGCCTTCACCCGGCCCGATCCGATGCGTCCGGCGGTTGGCCGTGAAATTTACGGCCCGGCATCGTCCGGTGATGGCGCACCTGTAGTCGGCGCGTGTAGTAGCGATGGCGGTAGTGCCTCGTTTGGTTCAATCTTCCACGGCGCGCAAATGGTCAAAATGACCGAACTCGGGTCCGGTTTGGAGAGCTCCTTCCTAGGGTTTTTGGAGCTCAAAAAGTGTCTTAGGGGCTAGGGTTTCATTGGAATCCCAAACTATGTTTATATAGGAGTCTAGAAATTCGATTTAGGGTAAAAATCCGAGACGAGAATTTGGACATTGATAAAATTTCTCTTGTTGAACTTCTAATAAGCCCAGTAACTTTTTTATCAAGTAAAAATTCGGATTGGCGTTCCGCCCGTCTATGAACTCGTATCGACGAGGCCTACGAAATGGTGCCTTAGTCAACCCAAAATTATTCCTTCTTGAAAAAGTCAACTTTGAGTCGACACCCACTAAGTGTTGGTCAAGCGCAGTCAACTTTAGTCAAAGCTTAATCAAACTTGGTCAAAGCGCGTTTCAAACTTGTATTATTTAGTACGAGGTCATTACAATCTACCCCCACTTAAAGAAAATTTTCGTCCGAAATTCGTACTGTAATAAGTGGAAGAGATGAGGATCTTGGCTCGCATACGGTCTCCCAGCTCCCAGTCGCTTCCTCGACTAGTGGTTTCTCCAAGAGGACCTTCACTAAGGATATTGTCTTGTTCTTGGCTCATACTCTCTTTCCTACCGAATGCAGCGGCTATTCTTCATATGATAAGTCGTCCCTCATTTCGATCACCAAATTGCTTGCTCCCGAGTACATGTGGGGGTGCAGATCTCATGCGTGGCATGGAGATGTAGTAAACATTATGGACTCGAGAAAACTCCTCAGGCAAAAATTCTAACCTATAGGCCTTTGGACCTATCCTCTCAACAATCAAGTGTCACATACAAAAATTACTCAAGTGGTCTATTACTTTACCACCGCTCGACTCACATATATCCTTATACGCTGGCCTTAAACCTTGATCCCCCAGTGCACTCTCTGCCACGCCACTAGGATCAATCAACTCATTATTAGGGTTACCTGAGCAAGCGCCCCAACACAAAACACCTCTTGTATTCTATGTGTCTCATTTGAAGATAAGTGCTAAGGGTTAACTCAAGCTGAGTCTGGTCGGGAGGCGAGAAATGATCAAGTTATGGCGAGAAATACTAACAACGCCGCAATAGAAAATTCAGCCCACACAAATGCCTGAATTTTATGATTTTCCCCACTTTTCCATAAGTTTCCAACAAATCAATCCCAATGTCTCAAACACACATCAAAGCCACTCTATTCAACCCGAAACATCTTCAAAAATACATCTTAAACAAGAATCTAGGGTTTTGCCAACTCATCGCTCTATTGATCAGGTTAGGATGAAATCCTAACTTCCCGAAAAGAGTAATCCATGGATCATATCCTCTATAAAATCCTCAAATCCTTGCACAATAACCAAGGATTAGGGTTTCTCCGTATCATCAAATCTAGGGTTAGGAGAAATTCCCCGACCAAACCCTAGAAAAGAACCATTTACAATATTAGGCCAACAACCTTTACCTTTTTGGCTCAATCTCCTTTCCTAGTCAAACAATGAAGTGGTCCTGTTATTTTTTGAGAACCCTTCTATGAACCTACGGTAATACCCGCTAATCCTAGGAAACTCCATACTTCTGTCACCGTAGTTGGTTGCCCCCAATTTGCCACTGCTTTTACTTTCTGAGGATCCACCTAAATGCCATCAGCAGAAACTATCTGTCCGAGAAACCCCACTCAGTCCAACCAAAATTCACATTTTCTGAACTTAGCATACAACTGGTATTGCTTTAAAGTCTGTAACACCAAACCCAATGTCTCTCATGTTCTAACTCGCTTTTCAGTACACAAAGATATCGTCGATGAAACTTGATAATAGCCGTCTAAGTGTGGACGGAAGACGTTCTTAAATCCATGAAAGCTGGGGCATTGGTGATGCGAAGACATCACTAGAAACTCACCAACGCCCATATCTCGTCTTAAATCCCATCTTGAGGAATGTTTGATTCCTAATCATGAGTGATGGTACCGGACCTCGAGACGATCTTGGAGAACACTCTCTTGCACCTGGAATTTGGTGAAATGGAGTCATCAATCAGAGGCAAAGGAAATTGGTTACGAATGGAGACCTTATTCAAGCTAATACGTAGTCTATACACGACCTCTAAGGGCCATCGGGAAGAAGAACTATATTCAAGGATAAAATGACATGTCGATTACAAGGATAAGGTTAGGAAGGTATATAAAACAACGGATGAGTTGCACGTGATGTACAGCGAGGTTCGGGGAACCTAGGCTGCGATGCCAAGGCGTGAGTTCGACCGGATACCCCTCGAAAGGGGTTCCGGGTGGTCACTTCAGTAGGGTTCCATTGTACAATCTAGGGAATGCCTGAAGGACCCCACTACAAGAAATAAAACACATGATTTTCCTGATACCTAAATTATATATAAAAGTCCCACCACATATATAGATATGGACCCATAACGTTCAATACGAATATCAAAGCATTCTAAGAGTATTTTCGAATTTAAGGTTACAAATGAGATTAAATAGATCCAACAAAACAAAGACATATAGGTGGGGATAGAAATCTGCGGTTAGCCATGGGATAAACGGTGTTGAATATGAAGTATACGGTAGGCCTTCTGGCTGTGGGACCTAGGGAACAAATTTAAAACAATAAACGTGAGAAATAAATCTCAGTGAGTGGCATAATTTATAAGAAATAATATTTTTACTTTTCAAAATTTCTCTCAAGACCTCACGTTAAAAGCTCTTTTATAGGTTCCGTTTAGAAACATTCACAAAACCCATCATTACGAGTCCATCAATATGGGGTATGCTCGAATCTATGACCCCGCTTTTCCGGTGGCGGGCGTGTCGACCCTCAAATCCCCAGCCGTTACCTCTAGCGACTAGAAACTCTGAAGCGAAGCCGTATTGCTTGCTAAAACCTCCTATAAAATTTTCTTTTCTAAACTTATGATTTTATAAAATTTCGGCAGCATACTTGTTGCATATAGGATATGTCCCCAAATCCTGTGTATCCAATTTACACTATATCAAAAATATGGCAACCAACATAACACATTCTCACAAAACTACATGTACACATACATATGCTCCATTATACAAATTCCCGAAATGTTCCCTTACCTGATATTCCCAATTACAGCAGCATTATAAATGTCGGGAGAATCCTAATGCAGCTCAAACGTCTAGAATTAATACTGTGCGGAAAATGGTGCCAAATACAAAATAATGAAATTACTTGAGCTCGGTGAGTGTATGTTTTTATAAAATGTTTTCTTTTAGAACATCTCAAAGCGTAAAACTTTCTTTTACAATTATTTTCTAGAAGCTTTACTTTGCTTTGCTTACTTGCTTTTAAAGTTTCTAAAACTTTTCTTAGCTTGCTTGCTTTGCTTTTCTTTAAAAGCTTATAAAACTCTTATTGTTTGCTTGCTTAGAAGTTTATAAAACTTCTCAAAATTTCTCTTGCTTGCTTGCTTTATCTTGCTTGAAAAGTTTCTTAAAACCTTTCACAAACCTTTTGCTTTAAAGTTTCTCAAAACTTTTTCATAAAAACGGGAGCCTGGGCTCAACCGCATGCTTTGAAATGCAAAGCGGGAGCCTGGGCTCAACCGTTTGCTTTAAAACTCTCAGGAAACTGTGACGGAACGATGGTTGATTTTTCAAAAGCGTATGTGCTTATAAAACTATCAGCCCTTTGGGAGCTATTTTATACTATGCCTAGTGAACACGGAAGCACAGGCGGCCGTCTTGGTGGAAGGACACAGGTCCGCATCACCTTTCCGGTGAATATAATTGGAATTGACACGAGTCGCCATCACCATAATTTAGTTAGAGCTCATAACCTTATATACTCCTGTACGTGCCACGATCTCCTTTAAATGCATGATGTATGTCCTAAGTTTGCCGACCAGGCAAAACTACAATGCATGTATGAGAATCCTAACACCACCGTGCACGTACGGAATACCTCTGACCGGTTTGCTTGCTTAGAACTAGGGAAGGCCTGTTTTTACAATTTTTCTTTTTGCTTGCTTGCTTGCTTGCTTGCTCTTTGAAAAATGGTTTTACAATTTAAAATCATTTGCTTGCTTACTTGAAAAATGGTTTAATTATTCAAAAACCATTTACTTACTTTCTAATTCATTGCTTGTTTCTTGAAAATGGTTTGCAAATCAAAACCATGAAATCTTTAGGTCTTAAACAGTTTATAATAATAATAATACGCTAGTATTTGGAAATGAGTTTAAACCTGGCTCAGCTATAACTGCTTGCTAAACTTGAGCACGGTTCCACAACTTTACCGCGCTTTTAGCCACACATAGTGTATTAGATCACACACGTCAGCACAACCAAGCAATTTGCAAGAACTGGTGCTACAATTAAAATTACCGAGAAATATCGCTGGGCCCCAAATACCATTCAGGCATATAGTTAGGTCCCAAGTAAAGGACTTTCATATAGTCTAAAGCTTTTAGAACATTACGAGAAAGTGCCTGTCTGAGTATCTGAATAAAATCCTAAAATTTTAACCAAAGCGTCAGCAGGTCCCGAAATTCAGATTTGTCAGAAAATGAATCCCAAAATTTCTAAAATTCTAAACTCGATCCTAAAAAATTTGGGATGAAATTTATAGCCTCTAGAATATTCCAAGTCATTATATAGTCTTTAGACTCGGGAAAATAACACAAGTAGGAAAATTTCCTACTCTTGAGGTTCTGAAAAGTCAAGATTTTGGTGTCAGCAGCGTGGCTCGTCGCGATAGGTAACTTTTACCTCTTTGGTCAGAAAGTGCGGACCCAGCTAGAATGTAAATGAATTTGAGAAAAGCCCAAAAATTTGGGTTTTGCGTATTTACGAATTCTCGGTGAAATCCCTCTGTTTTGGTACTCACGCGTAGCACTCGTCGCGTAGAGCACTTTACCGTGTTTATCCCGATTAAATCGGCGGTCGATTTTTCGTAAATCACGAGAAGAAGATTTGAAAGAAAAAAAACTTAAATCTCACACCCTTTCGTCCGTCTCTGTTAAATGCGAATGGAGCAAAAGCTTTGTTTTGCTTTTGTTTGTTTGTTTGTTTTTTTTTATATGTGGGACCCACATGTCCCTTTTTATTCCTTTCTCAGTCCGTTTCAACCCCGAAACAATTTATTTTGTCGATTTTCAATTTATTTATCCTAATTGGAATATTCTTTATATACTTACAATTTTGAGATTTTCTAAAATCCGGTTTGATTTCCTCTAAACCCATCGCTAGAAATTCGTAAAATATTCCAGTATCTCGGAATTAACGAAACTTCTAGATCCTTGGAATTGTGAGAGACGAACTTAACGGCCCGATCCGTTTCGTAAATCCGAGATCTAGAGAATTTTCGAGACTTCCACGAAAAATTATGACAATTCATTATTATTATTTTCTTATTTAAACTTTCATTAATTATACTTTCACCCCCTCAACTTTCATAATTGCAAATCCGACTTTGAAATTCTCTTATGTCCCATCTCTAGCAATTATGCCTTACATATCCTTTTTGCTCGTAATTGTACCCTTGTTTTAAGTACCAAATTCGGGTTCCAAAATTTATAATTTCCTAATTTCATCTCAAAAAATACACAATGTGACACTTGGTACTCTTATACACCCCTACGGGTATCATGTCTGTACCTCTCGGGACGGGGTGTTCTGATCCTAACGAAACATGATTTTGAAAACTATAGATGCAGATCGTTCGCAACATATAAATCAAGCGCATAAAACATATATAGCCATCAATGTCGTAAAAATAACCATGAAAATTGCAAAACCGCAAGTATCAAATATAACTAAACTCACGACATCGTGGCATACCACTTAGTCGATGTCAGGCCTCATGGCCAGTGGAAATAACGCACATCTAATCTCCGCGACATCGTGGCATACCACCGTCGGTAATCCGACCTCACGACCGTGGAAATAACATACATCTAATCTCACGACATCGTGGCATACCACCGTCGGTAATCCGAGCCTCCACGACCGTGGGGTAATATATAACAAACTATCGACATCGTGGCATACTAGCGAGTGTGTCAGGCCCTCACGGCCAGAGGAATTAATATATAACCAAACTTTTTTTACTCACGATTTCTTTTCCCACCATTACCATTATTTTAATCAATTCACAAGACCTTGAAATCTCTTTCTTAAAACAATAAGTTTTCAAAGCGGTTTAAAACCTCAATCCACGTACCCAAAATATTCAAATACCACATACTCATCCAAGGACCTCAGTAAAACTTCCAAATATTTAAAATATTGACAAAATTCAAATGAAATGATAACTTGTTTTTATAAAATGACATTTTTCATTTATGCACAACCAACGATCAGAATCAAATAAGTTATATGTAAATAACTAATCGCAAATATATATCATAATAATACCCTCAAAACATTCTAAAAGCAAGTAGACCACTCACAGACTATAGACGCTCAATTCTGTTCCCCTGCAGGATCGTCTCCGGGCCCGACGTGAGTGCCTGTAATATAAATAAAATATCACTTAGGCTCCGATAATTGGACAACAACATTGGGATGCCCCTAAGGTGCTAGAATAATTTTAGGTATGAAATCATCCTAATTGGACTCAAACGGAGTCAAAATGTGCCCTATAGGCACGTGCCCAAAATTGGGGCTTTTAACCCGGGAGCTAATTTCTCGAAGTCAGAACACGTCAAAATTCTAAAAATATCAATTTCACTATTCCAACTTCAATTTTGTAAATTTGACCAATTGGTACTCTATTTCAGATCGACTTCTCGGTAATTTCGAAACAACCTAAAATGGAAAACTAACCCAAGCGGCGTCCGATTTTATAAACCACATATGTGGCCCAAGAGACCAGTAACTCATTGGTACCATTACCTTGGTCCAAGCGATCGCTCACGGTGGCGGGAGAACCCGATCTAAGCGGCCCGATTTCGTTTTGTTGTAACTTCCAAGCGGTCTTGAAATCTGCAAAAGGGACCATGTAGATGAGTTCAGAAGGTCCAAAAATGGTGGAAGAACTGTAAATTGGCCTGAACTGGCGGAAATGGCGAAAAATCAAATTACCGGTGACGTCAGCGCGCGCGCTTCACCCAGGCCGATCGTGGCGTCTGCGGTTGGCCGTGGTGCTACGGTCACCATCTTCTAGTGGTGGCGCACCTCATGGTCCGGCGCATGTACAGTAACAGTGGCCGGTGGTGCCTCGTTTGGTTCAATCTTCCACGGCGCGCAAATGGTCAAAATGACCCAACTCGGGTCCCGGTTTGGAGAGCTCCTTCCTAGGGTTTTTGGAGCTCAAAAAGTGTCTTGGGGGCTAGGGTTTCATTTGGAATCCCAAACTATGTTTATATAAGGTCTAGGAGTCGATTGGGTAAAATCCCGGGCAATTTGGACAGATAAGGTACTCTTGTTGAACTACAATAGCCATAACTTTTTATCCAGTAAGTCGGATTGTAGCGTTCCGCCCCGTCTATGAACTCGTATAATGAGGCCTACGAGAATGGTGCCTTAGTCAACCCAAAATTATTCCTTCTTGAAAAAGTCAACTTTGGTCAGCCCACTAAGTACTTGGTCAAACTCGTCAACTTTGATCCAAACTTAATCAAACTTGGTCAAACGCGTTTCAAACTTGTATTATTTGGTGCGGGTCATTACACGCGGCGGTAGGACCGTGCCGGTGATTACGATTATCCTGTGCACGGCATCACGTTAAGAATTCGATAAGGGCTAAAATGCAAAATGATGATGAAAATGAAAAAGTGCATGATTTATGATGAATGATTTGTTGCACATGAAAATGCATGGATTTGAGATGGCCGATGGTGTAATTGATTAAATGGAAATATATCTTTATGTATGTATTGTACTGCATTGGTCATTTAAGAAAGTACGAAAGCATTGTCTTATGAAATTACATGATTTGATTTAAATTGAAATAAAGAGAGAATCGTATAGAACCCACTAAGCATGAAAATGCGTAGTGCGTAGTTTTTTTATCTATGTGTAGGTACCGAGTGAATAGGAACGAAGGATAAGATCGAAGAGCATAGAGTCATCAAGAAAGCTGCAGAGTAAAAGTATATACTCCGTTATATGCTTCCATCCTACTTTTGAAAAATTGATGTTTTGTGATCAAAAGAGTTAAACTCTAAAACGATTTTGTATATTATTTTGAATGGGCATGGAATGCCTTCATTGTAAATACATTTTGTTAAATGTAAATGTTTATGGGCCTACCAAATTGAAATCGCTTCCGCACATATTTGAAAGTGTTTATACGAAATGGAATGTCGGCCTAAATGGTTATTTTGTTTTTGTGTATGTTTTGGTAAATGAACTTGGCTCATAGCCGGACTCGGATTCGGATCATGTCCAGATTAGTCGGGAATGGGGTGAGCTAATTCCCACCTCCCTTTTTTTTTTTGTAGGGGGTGCAATGTGAGGGTATCTAACTGCAAATGTCATGTAACGGGGGTCCATCAATGACTCCCAACCAATTAAGGCTTAGGGCATCAAGTCATAAGGATCTCTCAACCACTAACTCTTCAGGTTTCGCCCCGGACTTTAATGAGCTAGAAACTCCAGCACCTACAATTTGCTAAACTATGCCTACTCATCCATGTAACGAACACAAAGTCGATGGCTCCCAACCAGTTGGCTTAGGGCATCGGGCTTTAAAGACTTTCGTCATATACCCCTCAGACCGTGCTCGGGTTTTAAGGCAAAGTGTCACAATTTCTTTCTTTTCTATTCTTTTTCTTTTTCTTTTCTTGAAAGACTCATTGGTCTTTTATTCAAGGGTCCCAACCTATTAAAGGTGGTCAAAGGTACTAAGCAGGACTTTTGCAGGGCTTAGAAGGCAAGGTAGTTTTTCAGCCTATAAATGAAATCTAATGTGCACAGTGTGTGGTTAGTTCAAAGCAAGGATGGAAATATCGGTTTCGATGGATATATCAGTACTTGGATTTTACGGATATATAAGATATATCGGAGATATATCGATGGATATTTTTACATGAATATCGATATATCGGAAATTAACAAAAATACTTTGAAATTCATGGAAATACTTTCTAAAAGTGTAAAATGACATTAATAATCAAATATATACATTGAAATTGCATTACAATAAACTCAAATCAAAATGAAGATCGATGTGGCTCCATTATAAAAATTTGATAGAGGGATCCATCTTGATAAGAACAATACTCATACGAAGACATGGTATTCGATAATGATTATAGGATCGAACATGTCATGCAATCATATCTTGGCTTGTATCCACAACTATAAGTGGATGTTGGAAATTCGAGGTTCCATCAACATGCTCGTTTCAAATATTAACTAACATTTATTCATATATTATTAATGAAATGTTAATTTATTAATATTTTATTACTAAATTAACTAATTTAAAATATGAAAGTATCATATTAACTATCACAAAGAAAAAAAAATTGGAGTTAAATGAAGATTGGATATGGGTAGATAGAATTTATGATCAAATTGAATGATTTTAGAGGTGTTTATATATTTTTTTTGGGTCAAAGTAGTCGTTGGATGGTAAAAAAATCTTTGTAATTTAATTATAGCCGTTGGATTTAATTTTTATTACCATCCCATTCGTTGGATCTCCTTTAAGCTAATTTGGGATCAATCCATACTTAGTTGGATCAAGTCGGATTTCAAATCGACCATTTAAATATATCTACGATATATCACGATATATCCTCGATATATCTCGATATATCATAAATATATCTCAGATATTTCTTAGAAAAAGAATTAAACTAGCAGCATTGATATACAGAACGATATTTCCTGAAGACCTGTGATAATACCAATTTTTGCTCGATTTTTCCTGGCGATTGCTCGATTGCCGATATCGTGTCGAACATCACTAATATCCGATATATCGGATATTTTCATCCCTGGTTCAAAGTGGAAGAAAAAAGGTTGAATACATGATTAGTGCCCAAAGAGTGCTATTTTGAACCCTATTTATTATAGGTTTTGAGTGTTTTTTGTGTACTAATCATTCTAATTAACTCGATTTGCACATTTAGGTCCTACTATTTCTTGTCGCATTTTGTGGCAAATTTTGCGGTTTGCGACCTAATTATGCCGAAATTGTTGAGTCGATCAACCTGAAGAATTCTAGTCAAACTCAGTTTCAAATCAAAGATCGAAGGAAGAAAGAGCAAAATGTGAAGAGAGAAAAACACTGCTTGCGGGGAAAAAGATTCCTGCCGAGCCTTGTTCCAGCCCACTCCTTCTGCTTTGCTTTGTTCTGACACCTGTTTTCCCTACGATTTGCGCTTTTGTTCTTTTATTCTGATTTTGGTTTTCTCGCTCTACCCTCGTTGTAATCACTTATGTTTGGATTGTATGGTATTTCACTTGGTTTGTAAGGCTATATAAGCCATTTGTATACACTTTTGAGACGACGTTTTTTTTTGCTTTGAATAAATTTAGGGTTCCGTTCTCCTGTTTTTCTCCATTTTCTCTCCTTTCTCCTCATAAGTACCAAACCTTTCATATACGAGGATGACAGCTCGAGGAGGATGTTTATGAACCTCTTCCTCTTTTTGAAGAGGAAGGGCTGGAGTGCGGGATTTGGGCTCTTTTGGAGGTCCTGCGTTCTTCACGCGGGTACCTCCTTCTTTGCCCGTCTGTGTTCTCCCTTTAACATTAGGTTTAGATCCCTTCGATTCATGTTGAATGGTCAGTACTTGGTAATCTTTTAGTGCTCATTTGATGCTTATTACTAGATCTTGTGATGTTCATTAGTTACCATTTATTACCCATTGTAATGTGAATCAAGCATTTCGTTGAGCGGCGAGAACATAAATGGCTAGTGAATGCCATTTTCAGAAGGAAAATTTTAGGGTTAGGTTTTATAGCTAAACGAAGATCCGGTTCGGGAAATGACTATATCATCACTCCCAAACACGAAATGACCACAAGGACCCCTCGGTTGCCCTAGAATCCACAAGCCTAGTAGCCTAACATGAGGTTATTTTACATTTTATTTTATTTATTTCAGTTTCTGACCAACCACCCCCTGTTTTTACGAACCTTAAAAATCAAATTTAATTCACCAATTTTGACTTCACTCAAATCAGCACAATACGAAGAAACCCATCCCTTTGTGTTCGGCCTAGACCACTATCTTTGCGATAGCTTGACTACGACGGTAGGAGGAGGCTTAGGATATAAATTTTGTTGATTCCGGATCACCCTACTGTGGCACGAATCAATACAATAAGAATTTCAACAGGTTATCAACTCAACTAAGCATAATACCAATCTAACATCAATAGCATTGGAACAAAATTTCAATTTCTCATATTGCAAGTTGGGCATTACAAAAAAAAGTTCTCTAAAAATGAGAAACTGAAAGCATGAACTAGAAACTAAAAACATGAATAATATCGTAAAAAAAAAAACGAACTAACTAGCAAGTCATTCAACTAAACAAAACAGACTTGCTCAAAACATAAATCAACAACACTTCCTTCCTTAAATCTCCCCCCAACCGAATTCTACATTGTCCTCAATGTAGTTATGGAATGGAAATTAAGGGAGGAAGTGATACCTCCTTGGAGGTGCGCCGGTGTGGAGGAGAACCACTTGAGCAAAGAAACAAAAGGGAGGAAAAGTGTTAAACCAAAATATTAATAGTGCAAAATATGATTATGCTACAAGAACGGAAATCAAAAATATAAAGATATGCTTCCCAAAGAGGCCTTATTCACTCCATTTGGGCTTCAAATGGTCAAGTTGGAAGAAGAAAAGAGAGGTTAAAAGTGACCAATTAGACCATCTTGAAAATTATGCCTTTATAATAATTTCAAAACTGTTCTTTCTAACTATATTTCGATTCTACACTCTCTAAGCTTTCCAACGATACCAAAATCACCCAAAACGGAGGTCAGATGAAAAAGTTATGGCCAAAAGAAAATAAGGGTGCGAGAATTTACTTAACTTTGAAAATTACGCAAGGCACATAAAATTTCACATTGTGAAAATTTTTCCAAAGACAAATATATATATATATATATATATATATATCAAAAACTTGATGTTGCAAAAGTTGAGAAAGAGCTCCTGCTACAGTGCAAAATTTGTCTTTTCCTTGTGAAATTGCTATCATACAGCACTTTCTGATGATCTGCGTTCGCGGTGCTGACCTGCAATTTTGCAGCGCACGAAAATTGGTGAGTTTTGGTTGGACCTCCCTCCTGCATAAATTAAGCACAAACTTGCAAAAATAAGCCATGAAAAATTAAAGAAAAATGCAGGAAAATTAAAAGAAGAGCTAAAAACAAAGATTAAATTAAAATTATAGCAAACCTAAAGAGAAAAATAAAATAAATCAAAATAAAATAAAACATAAAAAATTAAAACAAAAAGTGGGGAGGCGAGTCCCCCAAACATTCTCAAGCCTTTTGGGAGCTCACAGGCTAGTGGAATTATTAGTCAGTGCTCTAAAGCCTAAACCCCGGGATGGTTTCGGTATGAGCCATCCGTTGTGCCATGCAATATGAGCATCTGCTAATGTCTGCGATGTAGTGGCGAATGTTTGAATAGAGGCCACTAACTTCCTAAAGTTTAGTATAGGCAGTGCAGATGGGATGGCCTTAGCAGTAGGTGTTTCGAGTGTCGAGTGTGCTGCAGGTGTAGGCAGGATGTGCACTGGGTCAGGAGAGGGTGTTGGTGGCAGTGGGCTATTGGTAGCTTGGACAGTGACACTGGGATTCAATTTTGTGGGAAGTGGTTTAAGAATAAGCTTTTGGGGATCTTCCACTCCTTCCTTTCCACTGCTTTCCTCAGTCAGCAATGATGGACAAAAATTAGTGCAAATGTCTGAGAATTCAGATAACCCTTCAAAAATTCTGCAATAGTCTCTATCAGCTCTTCTTGTAGCCTTTGTTTACAATGCTCCTCCATTGTGGTGTCAATCAAGCACTCTTCTTCTGGATTCTCTTCCTCTGGATGAACATGCTGCTGATTGGTGAGCCTTGAAATGGAGTATTGCAGGTTGTCAATTTTCTGATCAAGGTCATTTTGAAGCCCATCTAATCTTTGGTTTAGAGAACTCTCCAAAGTATCAATTCTTTGATTTTCTTAGACATTCACCGATTTCTACTCCTCTATAAAAGTGCCCACCAATTTGCTCAAGTTCAATATTGCTTGCTCAACTGAAGAAGTTAACTGTGGTGGTTGTGGTGGCTGAGGAGTTGGAGCATAATGTGGAGGAGCATGAGGTGCATATTGTGGAAGTCTTGGTTTCCATGAGAAATTTGGGTGGCTCCCCCAACTAGGGTTGTAAGTACTGCCATATGGTGCATTAGTTGGAGGCACCATGCAGGAGGGTGCACTCACCCATGGAGGGTGCATGTAATCCCTCATGGACCTATATGTATTAGGGTTTCTCTCCCAGAATCACGTTATTGTTACTCTCCTGCAGGTGTTCCATTTGAGTCGTATTCGAGTTTAGTCGAATCACAGTTTCTGTGGAAAATTGACTTTAACTTAAGGATCCTGACCCGGATTAACCTCATGAGCAGGGTTACTCCGGCACTCAGCGGATATGAAACTTTTCCTCAAAACAATCAATTAAAATCCATGGAGGCGAACACTTACAATCCTTAACATATCTTTAGAAAATAATGCGGAAATGAAGTGAGTAATTTTTATTTTTTCAAACATAGATTTTTCGAGAAAGTAGTAGAGTTTCACTCTGTTTTTGGTTTACTACAATTTTCCAAAACTTGATGAAAGCATTTAAAAACACTTCTAAACTTGAATTTCAATTTCCATATTAGGACTCCTTGTCCACAACCCAATCAAACACAATAGACATACATATACATTTATTTACTTAAATCATCAAAACATTCAAACCTTAACTGTGCATGCATTTTTATCAAAATATTAGGCAGGCAGGCTTAAAGCGACCTCATTACCTGCGTCCGCCAGTATCAAAGCCGTAGTTCCTTTTCAAAATATATACATATATACATATATAAATTACAAAATATTCAACATATACAATATGCAAAATATATATACAATGCGGAGTCACGGGCGTCGTCTCCTCATTAAACCGACTCCGCTGCTGTGGGGTCCACTACGGCCCTTTTTGTCTCGATTCCTGAAAATGGTTTTGAAACATACTAAAAAGAATAGGCTAAAGGAACTTCAGTGAGTGTACATTTTATTTAGATAACATTTTTCGATGAGATAGCAAAGTAATAAATACTTATACAATTAAAAATCATTTTATGCCTTAAACCTTCTTTCTTTCTTTATTTATTTCTTTATGATGGAACCCAGGGGATAAACACAGAAACAGAGTTTTAGTCTTGAAGGTGAGGGACCGGTCTCATTCAAGTCATAACCCACTTCTGTTGCGGAGAACTCACGCTTTGCATAGGGTTCAGTCATAACACCTTATCACGTGTAAAGATATTACTCTAAACACCCATTTCCCTACACTCAGGTTAGTAACCTATAACTTTACCCTCTAGTCATTGCAACTTAAAAATTACCTCGAGGCCGATATCGGTCATGCTTGAGTCATATAGGGTTAGGGTAACCATCGGTAAAACCTTTCTTCAAAATACATTTCTAAATCCGTTAAACACTTTATTATTTATACATTTATGCATTCTTTGCATTTTTTAAACTTCCATAATGCCTTAACACACATGTACATATATAATTTAATATAAATATATATATATTGATGCGCAGATAAAACATTTCCATATGCCTTAACATTTATATAAACATTTTCATTAAGCTTTTCGGTTTAACATTAAAACCATTCACTTTTAAAACTCAATTGTCAAAATATCATTTTACGCTCCACCGTTCACCGCTCAATCCCGCTTGCTTCATTAATTCCAGTTTCGAATCCTAATAGTCCTTTTCACCTTTTCAAGAGAACCACCACTACATTATACTAACTTCCATTTAATCCACAATACACACTCATTTTCACCCAACCACATCACATTCACTTTAATCCCATTGAACCACACTTCAAAATACATAATTAAGGAAATGACCAAAATACCCTTTACTTTACAACATGATCTTAATGCCCTCAATTCAAATCCTTTTCTTTAACTAATTCGATGCATTTCTAGAGTTAAGATTCACCTAAAACACATTAGAATTACCAAATTCTCCCTTGACCCTTCTCATTTTCATTTTGGCGAATTATGCATAAAACCATGTTCATTTTTGTTCTTCCATTTTCTTCCTCTAATCCTCCATTTAATGCCCACTTATACCTCAATTTCACTAATCCCTAACCAATTTCAACATATCATACAAATGCACTATCAAACCCTAACACATCACTCACTTGATTTGTCAAAACCTAACCTAATCTATTTCTTTCTCAATTTATCTCAAAAGCATCATCATTTTTTTTGGATAATTAAGAATTTATTTCCAAAAGGGCATTGCCCCACAACGAATCAAGAAGTATAAGTAGCAGGTTCCCAAAGAAACCGAAAAACGGACAGCACCTCCCCTATAAACATAGGAAAAGGGGCATCAACCCGATACAAAAACAACATTTGCCAACAAGCAAACCAACGAATAGCAAGCCCACGCCGCAGAGGCGGGATGATAGACAGCAAACGAGGACCTAAGCAGGCCACAGACAACCTACTGCAATTAAAAACAAACCCACACCCAGATGGGGAGCAAGCCCAGCCCACATCCGGGCTCGGGCGGTAAAGATTTCAAGACACAAGCCCTGGCAGGGCCTGAGCAACAATCAACCAAGGAAACAACTTGACGACGCTCAACCCTGACCTCCTCTTGGAGACAGAAAATCTCTGAGCGGACAATCAACCTACACGTCCATATCCCGAACATTGGCAAACATATCATGATAACATAGATCCACTGAAATCAACGAACCGTAAGGGAAGAAAGTTACCCTGAAAAACCAATCCTGAATGTGGACACAAGTCGGTTATACCCGAACTACTTAAAATTGCCCACACACACAATTGACCCAAAACGGACGGTAAAGGCATTAGGCATGAAAAACATAAAAATCCAACTTTCCCACCATTAGAAACTTACTTGTTTCTTGGGTTTTCCTTGGCTTCTCTTCCTTGATTCCACTTGGAGCTCACTTGGAAAGCTTGAAGGAGAAGAAAAATTCACCTCTCACCCTTGCTCCACCTTGCCTCACACGTTTTCTTCTCTTTTTCTTTTCTCTCCGTTCTTCTTTCTCTCCCTCATAGCCGTGCTCTCCTCTTTTGAGCACACTTAGTCTTGAATTTAGTTTTTTGACTCACAACTTCCAAAATTACCCTTGAATCAAAGAAGCTCATTGGTTGGTGCAAAGTGATTTACACTTGAGTCCCTTGAATTTAAGCTTTTAAGCACACTTTGCCAAAATTGCATTTGAGCCCATGAATCTCATTGGTCGATTCTCATGATATTTTAATCATAATTTAGCCATTAGAAAGGTTTTGATTGACTCTCGATAAAATGTCTCCGCATATCATATTTTATTCATTTTCACACCTCTTGCCTTTATACCAATTAAACTTCAAAATATTCCATAGTCGTCTAAGCGAGTGAACATGAAATGTTCTAATTAAATCCTTCACACGGTGGATTCGGGCTCTGAAATCACCAAAATCCGTTTTAAAATCATTAAAATCGGAAATCCGGACAATAGCGTATTATTATCCGAATTACGTTCGGATCGCCTGGAAACTATCTAAACGGACTCGTTTCCTCCGTTTAAGTTTGATTTAGACTCTATGATTAATTAGGACATTTTTGTATTTTTCGTATTCAGAAAAATTTTAAGCGCGGAGCTCAGAATTTGATAGAAATCACTATTCATAAATATCTAATTCTCTTCTAAATGCTCGGTTCAAAGTCATAGGAACTGAAATTTCTTAAAATTCCTTTACAAACCCCTCCATCAGGATATAATAAGAAGAATACTTATTCATTAGGGCGTGGTGAAAATTTCGAAAAATTTCACTTTATGCCCAAATAGCGATCGGAGCGTTCTAAATTCTAATCTACCGGCCACATCATTGACCATTATAACATTCAATAAGGTTGAGGTTTTATAATGCCAATGCTATGGATTTCCTAATCCATTAGAAGACATCTTGACTCTACTTAGCGAAGCAGAGAGTAGAGCACCGGACAACAAAGAAACAATCCTACCTAAAGGTTTTATTTTTTATTTTTTATTTATTTATTATTATTTTTTTTTACAGTGAAATGAAAAAAAAAACTGACAATAAAATACTAAAAAGAATAATAAAATAAAATTCACCAGCTTTTATGGTGAGGATCTGAAATTATTGATATGTTGCCATTTACACTGAGCACCATCCTGACAACGGCCATTTTGATTCATGTCCAATTAGAATTGCTCAGGAATCAGCAAAATTTATAAACCCTAATACCTCCTACTGCTTTGTAGCCTTGCTGCACTGTCTGATAACTCTAGGGTCGAACCATGCAGGGGATGGAGTTTCTTCATGTAAATGATTTGCAATGAAGTTCCAAATGGTGAATTTGTTTTGGATTTTAAGGTTTTATAAAAATAGGGGTTTGATGGTTGAAAAACTAAAAATAAAATAAGTTAAAATGTAAAAGAGAATTCCTTGAAGTGTTATGTCATTGAGCTTAGGTTCCTAGGGCAAATGAGGGTTTTTCGGGTCTTTTCCTCGCATTAGGGAGGATGACCTATAGTCATCTCCCGAACCGGATCTTCATTTAGCTATAAAAACTGACCCTTAGGATCTTCATTTAGCTATAAAAACTGACCCTTATTAAATTTCTCTGAAAATGGAATTCACTTACCATTAAAGCTCTCAATCATTGAAACACAAATCTCCCTGACTCACCTACCAATGGCTCATAAGTGATAACTAACAAACATCACTGGATCTAGCAATAAGCATCCAATGAGCCCAAAATCTTACCAATTTATGACCATTCAAGGTGACTCGAAGGGATCAAAACCTAAAATAAAGGGAGAACAGTAATTGCAGTGGATACCTACGTGAAAAACATGGAACCCCTCAGCCTGCCTCAGGATCCCTCATCCAGTGGCCTTCTACTTTAAGGAGGAAGGGTTTCTAGCCGCTCATCCTCTGAGTTGTCATCCTCAAAGGGTGTTTGGCTAGTGAGAAAAGAAGAGAAAGTGAGGGAAAACGAGAGAAAATGAGAAAGAGCGGGAACTTGCTGAAAGCTTCGCGCTAGTATCTTGTCTGGAGGCTTTTATAGCCAAACCCCAATACAAATTACCAAAATAACAAAACAAACACTATCACAATGGGGGCTAATTGGGAAGAGACAAAAAGTGACAAAAGAAGTCAAAAAGTCAAGCGAACTGATATCGCGAGGTTGCAAAAGGTCGTAGGAACACCCAAAATTCACGGCCACGCAAAATTTACGCAACCCTTGCGAGAATTTAGCTCCTTCCTCTTTGCTCACATTCTTACGCAGGTGCTCTCACTGTAGCTAGATTCTTCATGCCTTGACTTGAATCCCAATCCTCAAGATATATAGCCCCTAAAACAACCAAACTTGCCACAAAATTTGATTAGTAGCCTTGCTAGGTCCTTAACATGCAAATTGGGTTAATTAGGGCGATTACTACACAGAAAGTGCTCAAAACCTATATTAATAAGGGTGCAAAATAACACTTTTTGGGTAGTAATCAATGGTAGATGGTCATTGGTTCCAATAAATCGACAAGATCTTGAAGGCTATGAAGATCACCTTCAATGCCACTAGGACAAAGCTAGCCGCATTTCAGCTAAAGGGCGAATCCCAAGTATGGTGGGATTGGGTCAAAGCCTCAAGGAACTTAGGGGCAACGACATGGGAAGAGTTCCGTGAGCTCTTCATTGGTAAATACTTCCCGGCGTCTGCCCAACATACAAAATCTCGAGAGTTCCTAGAACTGGAACAAGGGACGATGTCAATGCTCGAATGTGTGACTAAGTTCACTAAATTAGCCTGTTTCGCTAATGGTGGCCACAAACATGGCAAAAGAAAGGAAGTTTAAGGATGGTATGAAATTGTCCATCTAAGGTAAAATTGTAGGACTTCTCCTGCAAGACTTGGACTTGATGGTCAAGACAGTTATGGCCATTAAGAGGGAGGTGGACGACGCACGAAACATCCAAGTGGGGCGTGTTAAATATAAGAAGAAGGAGAGGCAACCTTTTTCTTCTATCTCAGGGAAGAAGCAGAGGACTTCTACTCCGTAAGGGTTTTAAGGATAAGGTCGCGACTATCAAGGCCAAGGTCAGGGTCAATCATCCCAAGGTGCGAGACACTTCAGGGCTCCTAGCCATCCAAGGCAAAAAGCATGTTTCTATTGCCACCATCCTGGACACATGAAACGGGATTGCCCTTAGAGGCAAGGATCCCAGAGTTATGGGACACCCCAGTCCCAATCATCAATGCGACGTTCATAGACTCGGTTTGTTCCTCCCTACCCCGCCTTAGGATAGGGGAGCCAATACTAGTCCTATGGTGTTGCACAGGCCCCTACTACTTCATAATCAGGCCATGTGGGCCAGGGCATGGGTCTAGGTCGAGGTCGAGGTCAGGGCTTATAAGACAGGACTTCAGGGACCTAGGGACGTGTTTACTCCATCACGCCTCATACTGAGATGGCAGATCAGTTGGTCGTTCAGGGTACATTTCTACTCTCTCGCTTATGGGCAAGGGTATTATTTGATTCTGGAATATCTCATTCCTTTATTGCTACATCATGTGTGGAAGATTTAGCTTAGAGGTTGAAGCCTTAGAAGAGCCACTGCATGTGAGTTCTCCCCTAGGAGATAGGGTGAGCATTGATAAGATATGTTGGGGTTGTGAGTTAGAGACCTCGAGGATTCTACTCATAGTGGACCTTAGGGCCATAGACATGTCGGAGTTTGATGTCATCCTTAGGATGAACTAGTTGATGGCACACCGAGTCGTCATTGATTGTGATCGTAAGAGGGTTACTACCTACACACTAGATGGTATTTTTTTTATGTTTTAAGGGATAAGCACGATGCTTTATCCCAAGCCGTGTATGACTCTAGATGGCATGGGTAGTTGATGTGTTGGGTAGCAAGCCTTACCTTGGAGGACGAGGCGAGACAAGAGTTGGGTCTACCTCGGGTGGTTTATGAGTATGTGATTAATGCCCAAAAAGTGCAATTTTGAACCCTATATTAGATAGGTTTTGAGTGCTTTTTGCGCATTAATCATGTCATTTATACCAATTGAAGTGTTCTAGTCTTCTTAGTAACACTTATGCCATTTAGAGGGTATTTTTGGTTGTTTTGTAGGTATTTGTGCACTCTTGGAGTTCAATCTCAATACAAAGGATAAATCATGAAGTTGGAATTCAAATTACCGCCATCGCTTGACCAAAGAATCAATGAGAAAACCAAGGCAAAGTGAAGAAAATTGGATGCAGTTGAAGGCAGGATGAAAAGCAGTGAAGGATCAACAATGCAGGAATTTTCGCTAAGCTTGCGAAAATTTCGCTAAGATTGCGAAAATTTCGCAACCTTAGCGAAATTTAACGACAACAAAAACACCAAATTTGGCCTAGACCGCTGATTTAGCTAGGCACCGCTCTTAGCGAAAATAGCGATTCGCTACTCACAAGAATTTCGCTGGCTTAGCGAGGGAAATTTAAATCTAACCTAAGCGGAGTGGCCATCCTTAGCGAAATTTCATGTTTTTCGCTAGACTGTGTGTTGACCAGTTAGCGAAATTTTGCGACCCTAGAAAATTGATGCCTCGTCGTGCTTTGTAATTAATGTAAACCGCCTCGAACTTGGTGTATTACTTAATTGTCCTATAACTTAGCCAATTTTATAGGGTTTGGTATTTACTGTACATGAGAGGCCTATATAAACCTCTTGTTTTCTCCAACCTAAGTAACAATTTTGGAACAATTTGGAGGAGGAGAAGATATTTTGTAAGTTTTGATTTTGTAAATAAAGTCTCGTATTTTTATTTAGGTTTTGCTTTCCTCTCTTCTCTCTCCTCTTTCTCTTACTTTCTCGGCTGCCAAACACCCCTCTTGAGGATGACAACTCAAGAGATGCTTGGCTAAGCCTCCTTTCTTTGAAGAGGAAGGAAGCTAGCTTAGTGGTGGGGCATATGCATGTTGTCCTCTTGTACTAAAAGCTACAGGTAGTGTATTTATGGCCCTTATATTCTCAAAACATGGTTGCATAACATTGAATGTTATTGATTTGGCCAATACTTTCCATGCTTTAGGATCAAGTACATATTCGAGTGAGAGAAATGCGCAATTCTTTAGATGGTCTGTATACGAGATAATATTTACATGTTGGGTTCTTCAAATTAGGGTTAAATAACATTCTTTTATTATTATTTTGGCCAATACTCTCCATGCTGGGATCACGATTGCACAGATGAGAGATGCCTTGTTGTTCTTTCTAGATGGTCTTTACGAGCCTCTAAAATGATAATTTAATGTTAGGGTTTTAAAAGGGCCATAGCGCATGCTGTATTGACTCAAATAGGAGTTGCTTCATGGGTGAGGTTTGCTAGTTAAATATGAATCGATGCCATGGACTATAGGTTGCATGTCATAACGAGGATCAAACCGAGGACACTTGTTTGCTAACTTGCGAGTTAGTGACTAAATCTTGAAGTTAACTTTTTCACCTTTTACTTTCAGTTTTTACAATTCTCAGTTTTCAAACCATTCCCACTGTTTTTGAAACACAATTCCAAAGAGTCCAAATAGAAAGCCTTACCTTCATGCACTGATGCAAACCATTTTTAGGATGAAAACCCATCCCCGTGTTCGACCACTGAACCCTTTATCTTGCGAGTAGCTTGACTACGACGTGTAGAGCAGGTGTATATAAATTTTGTTGATTTTAGAAACAGACCCTCTTGTGTACGAATCAAATGGCGCCGTTGGGGATGGTGTAAACTACTAATGGTAAGTTGAGTGTACTTGTGATCCACATCACAAGTGAAGGTAACCTTTACCTCTTTTTGTCACTTTCGGTTGCGAGAGCGCTAGTTTTCGACACTCGATAATGCTTTACCTTTGTTTCGAGTTTTCATTCGATTAGTTTTAATTTTGTTAGTTAGTCTTAATCTTTTGCAAGTTGTTTGTTGCTCTTTGTTGTCTCTATAATTGTGTAACAAATGTATGCTGCTTGATGGGATAGAACACATCGAGGTAGACTGCATAGGATAAGTACACAACTTGACCTAGCTAGTGAAGTCAGTGTACATACTTATACCATGGATCCCATACCTGAGGAACAACAGAGCCAACCAGGAACCCCCATGAATCCAAATGCCTATAGAACCATGAGGGATCACATCCACCCTCCTAGAGTTAGTGCCTCATCCTGTATCATTCCTCCTGAAGATGTAGCGGTGAGGCCTTATTTAATACACCTCTACTCCCCACATATCATGGTATGGAAAATGAAAATCCATACACTCATATTAGGGATTTTGAGGAGTGCACTACCTTTAAGGAAGGTATGATGGACATGGATTTCTTATGGCTGAAGCTAAAGGCATTTCCATTGACTCACAAGAGACAGACGAGATATGGCTCCGACTCATTGAGGCCTAGAACCGTTCGAAATTGAAGGAATTTGGCTGAGGGCGAGAATTCACGAAGAAGTTAGCCCGGTGCTCATAAGACCAATAATTTGAAAAGACAAATTTACACCTTTGCATTTCCCGGGATGGTGAGAGATTTGCAGTGTTGGGAGAGATTTATGGAAGCCATCGAGTGCATGTACACCATGGGTTTTGATACATGGATGTTGGTGAACCACTTCTATGGTGGTGTCTCTGCCATGAGGCAACTTTTGGAAACTATGTGTGGGGAGACTTTCTAAGTAGCAGCATCTTTGATGAAGCCATGGATTTTTAAAATTACGTGGTTGAAACTTCTAAGGGTTGGGATGAGCCCAACCACAGAGAAATGGATAGGATGAAACCACCGAGTCAGCCTAAGGGGTGGGATGTATGCCTTTGCCCGAGAAGAAATAGAGGATGAGAGCTAGGATTTCCAGCCTAGCAAGGAAAGTGGAGGAGCTTGAAAGCAAGCGGCTCCAAGAGGTGCATGCGGAGTGGCGAAAATCTGCACGGAGTCCAATCCTTGCACCAATTTCAATCCCACTGTGCTAGTAGAGACCATGTCCTATGGCCCCTACTGCAATGAAGGATTTGATGTCGAGGAATGTGCAAACCTTTGTAAGGACAATACAAGCCAACAATCCAATGCTCCATATGGTAATACCTACAATTCCAATTGGAGGAATCACCCTAACCTTGCATGGAGACCCAACCCCCCTGCTTATGTACCCCCAGGTGCCAAACCTCAGTTTGGTTTCCCCTCACAGTCACAACAACCATCATCCTCTTCTCCAGTAGAACAAGCCATATTGAATTTGAGTAAGGTGGTGGGCAACTTTGTTGAGGAACAAAAAGGAATCAATGTGCAACTGGCACAAAGAATTGATACTGTAGAAAGTACACTGAATAAGAGAATAGATGGGCTTGAGAGCAATCTGAACCAGAAAATTGATAACCTACAGTATTCAATCACCAAGATCAACAAGTTGCTTGAGGTACAAGAGAGAGGGAGGTTTCCATCACAAACACTTCCAAATCCTAAAGGGATTCATGAGGTAGGGTCATCCAACAATTCGGGAATGGATGAGGTTAAGGCCATAATAACCCTTAGAAGTGGAAAGAGGTTGATCCAACTTTATGCAAAGAACTGTTGAAGAGTCGAGGCGGGAAGAATTACCTTTGAGCATATTCTCTAGAGGAGGATTCAATGAAATACCGTATACCACCTCCATTTCCACACAAGCACCTAGAGGAAAGAAGAAGGCAGCTTGACAAGCGGGCATTATTGAGGTTTTTAAGGCAAGTGAAGGTTTAACATACCTTTCTTGGACCTAATCAAAACAAGTCCTGCTTGTGCGAGATTTTTGAAAGGATCTTTGCACGATCAAGGGATTAGGCATTGAGAAGAAGGCATTTCTCACTGAACATATCATTGCCATAATTCAAAGTAAATATCCTATCAAATACAAAGATCCTGGATCTCCCACAATTTCAGTCAATATTGGTGGGAATTGCATAGAAAAGTCCTTGCTTGATTTAGGAGCGAGTGTGAACCTAATGACGTATTCAGAATACAAGCATCTAGGTTTAGGTGAACTTAAACCTACTAACATCACACTATCATTGGCCGATAGATCAGTGAAAATCCCTAAGGGGATAGTTGAGGATGTCTTAGTAAAAATAGACAAATTCTACTACCCAGTAGATTTTGTGGTACTTGACACTGAACCAATTGCTAGTGAACCCAATCATGTACCAATCATCTTAGGAAGACCATTCGCCCTTTGCCAATGCAATAATAAATTGCCGGAATGGCTTTGGTCATGCAATTAACCTTTAGTAACATGACCATGGAGTTGAACATCTTTCATTTGAACAACAAACATGAGTTGCTAGAGCGAAAATCAAATTTACGATGAAGTTGTTTCAATTGATCAGGTGTGCGGGAAACAAAGTACAAGAAGTGCAAGGAGTGATCGACCAGAAAATGAAGAAATTTTGGTCTTGCCAACAACACCAAGCGCAAGTCAATTGTCAATTCAAAGCCATCAGCGAGGACCACATCAATGGTGGTGCCCCCAAAACCATGGAGCCGGCCCGGTTAATGCCATGTGGGTTGGGGAGATCATTCTCTCCTTGACCCCCAGCAGGTATGTCAGAAGTGCAGGCGGTTGGGTGTTTTCAAAAACCGAATAGCAGTTCCACACATTTTATTTTCTGTTTTAAGTTAATTAATTTTGTTAGTTTTAGTTAGTTTTCGAAAATTTTTAACTTAGCAGTTTTCATTTTCTGGTAGCTTAGTTTATATATTATAGTACTTTATTTTGAATTTTTAATATTAGCATCATATAGTAAATTTTCTAACAATAATTTTTATTTCATATAATTTTATTAATTAATTTAAAATTTTCATGATTTCAGGAAGTCCAGGTAGAGCCCAGGTCGCTAAGTAGCGAAAATTTGGCGAGGAGATATTCGCGGGCACGCCACAAGCGGTCTTATATAAACTGAGGGGTGGTGTCAAAATGCCACTTCACATTCCTTCCTCTAAGCGAAGCTACTGGTCGTACGATAGTCGGCTGCTGCACGCCTCTGCGGCTACTTGTGGCCAGGGCCTCTGGCGCTTACTAGCGGTTCGGTGTTACGAGCCAGTCCCTTGCCCTTGTAGCTCACGCTATCTCTTTAGCTACAGCGCACACCACGGCGAGTCTCGGTCTCGTACTTATCCTCCCCCTTTATCGGAGGCCGTAGCGAGCTGACCCACGCATTCGGCCTGCAGCCGTGCCTTGGGTCACGGTCACTTTAGCCCGCTTGTCGTTTGCTCATGGCAGCGCGCACCTACACTTTGCCCGATTCGGGACCCTCGTGCCCCTACCCGTGATCGGTCCTCTGAGCCTTGTTTGGCTAGTCGGGCGTTGGTATTGCAGTGAGCCTTTGGTTCATTGCTATTCCAGGTACTGGTCGTCTTAGGGCCTCGGTTTAGTTCTGATTGCATGGTATGTTGTTAGTGAGCCCTTTTCAGCGGTTTATTTCGATATCGGTATGGATTCATTACGGGGTGGGTCCGTCTTGACGCGGGTGAGATTGATGCACGCCCGAGAGAGGCCCCACCGGCCAGGTCAGTTCCGGCACCATCACGGTCAGAGGCCCGTGCGGAGGAGCC
This sequence comes from Tetrastigma voinierianum, assembly GCA_016808115.1. NCBI lineage: Eukaryota > Viridiplantae > Streptophyta > Magnoliopsida > Vitales > Vitaceae > Tetrastigma > Tetrastigma voinierianum. The sequence goes on along the minus strand of JAEQBH010001075.1, from coordinate 138,068 downwards.
TGCCGGGATTCCGGCGCGTTATCGGACCGCGGATGGGACCTCGGGCCCATCCTGTGCGGAGGAAGTTAGAGCTGACCCTCCAGCGAACCCGCACGCCTCGGGCCCGAAGCGAATCATCATCTGGCCCCTCCCGGAATGCAGTGCATCGGCCGTGGCGACTTCATCGCCACAGTTGTCGCTGCCTCGAGGATTCGGTGGCGCTATTCGTGAGACCCGTTCAGGAGATGTATGCGACTCCACCGAGAGGGATTTCATCGGGAGTCATTACTCACAGTTCCGTAGGCGACCACAGATCTGCAGAATTACATGCGGGTTGATCGAGGAGTATTCCTCCTGCCTTTATGACTCCGGCGATATTATTATCAGGAGTGGTGTTACGGAGTTCTACGGCTCCATGACATCAGGGGAGGAGGCGGCTGTTATGACTTCGGTTCGGTATCGATGACCGCCCGGTGTACCAGGCATCCGACATTTCGCGGCTTTGGGCTCTTGCATCTGCAGCGCAGTCGGAGGGATCTGAAGGTGGGCCCACCAGCCTCTGGGGAGATGGTCGAGCAACGGGCACACCCGCTGCGGTCGGTATTCTCTGAGGAGAGGCAACTCCGCCTCTCGGATCTTTGTTGATTGACCACTGTTCATGCGAGGCCTATTCCTGCAACATTATGTGCGGGAGGAGGGGGAGAACAAGCCACAGGCGCTTCTGGATCTCGGGGGATTTTGGTTCAGCGCCTGCAGTACGGTGATGGCACCTCTCTGTTGCAGTTCGAGAAGAAGGTCCATCGGAAGGACCTGGCACGAGCAGAGAGTCTTCCATTACTTATGCTGCGACTCCTATGTTACGTTCTCGAGCATCTAGGATTCCCGGAGGGCGAATTTCAGAGATGAGGAATTAGATGCCCCTTGGTCATGTCGGTGGCGGGTGATGACTATGCGGTCTCTTTCCATGACCACAGGCGGGACCCGGGAGGAGATAGGGTCGGGAGGCGAGGACCACCACCGCGGATGATATGCACCTTTGAGCCCGAAGTGCAGAGGACTCCCATTCAGTCGTTCACCTCCATCTCACTCCACACACTCATCGGCCCGAGTTCTGTGATGCTCAGGGCCTTCCTATTCGACACATCATTCCTTGAATTGCATCCATCAGCTCAGGAGATGTTTGGGTGTGATGGATGCATACGCTCACTTGCGGCTACGATGCCCGGGGATCAGAGGTGGCTGGTGCCATTCTATGCTGACTCAGATTATGACCCATCTGGGTCTTCCTCATGTTCCTGGTCAACGAGAGGAGCCCTGCTTGATCTGCAGGCTTCATTTGGATGTTAAGGCTGTGGCCGCGATTCGGACACCACCGCACCCACATCGGTGAGGTGGTTGGGTTTTCTTTTATTTTTGTATAGTTACTAGCTTTATCAGCGCCTCACGATTTTGATTAGCATTTATGTATTAGCCATAGTGGCGGTGATACTTGTGTTAGCTTTGTATTCATGTACTAGCCATTTTGGCTATATCAAAAGCTATTCGGTTTATATATTCTGACTTTGTACATATCATGTTTTGTGCCTCCGCTTTCTGTTTTAATGTGTTTTCTTTTCAATTGAACAATTGAATTACCTGGTAGTTGGTGGTGCTTCATGTTGGAAAATTGAATCGCTATTTGTCACCTCTATGTTAGAACAAATTCCATGCTTGAAGCGATTTTGGTCACTTACGGTCAGCGTACTCAACTTGAATTTCTCAGCATGCTAATTCACACACTTTGCGCTCAGTTATTTATTAGAGAATTTGTGAATTTGTTCGCCTCCTTCGCTTTGAACCGGCCTTAGGTATGTTGGCAGCCTAGGATAGGTTTGTGTTACCTGATTGAAGACCAATGTTGTCTTCCGGAAAAAGAAAAGAAAAAGAAAATAAGAAAAAAGAAACCAAAAAATCGTAAAGTTTGCCTTGAAACCGAGCACGGTCCGGGGTGTATAAGTAACCTTTGAGGCACGATGCCCTATGCCTTAGTGGTTGGGAGTCATGATTTTGTGTTGCAATGGTGGATGAGTGAGAGTGCGCAGAATGTAGGTGCTTGATTTTCGAAGTCGGTTGGGTCAGGGAGTGAAGCCTTTAGAGTTAGTGGTCTTTGATCCTTTTGGCTTGATGCCTGTATGGTGGTTGGGAGTCGTCGGTGGACCCCGTTATGGACTTTGGTGAAGTCGAATTTTAAGCATTGCATCTTACAATATAGTTGAAAAAAAGAAGAAAAGTGTGACTAACCTATCTAGGTTGTTCAGTGACAAGGCCATCGCCTCTTGATCATCTTCAGGTTGGGGAGGGACAAATTTTGCAATCCATTGGCGTAATCTGTTTACAAAAAGAACCACGTGGAACCAGTTGAAATTCAGTTGAGAATCATGGAACAATTTTGGCACAGTGGTTTCTTGTATGGTTTGGATTCTTTCATAACGGTTTAATTTGATTTCAATTTTAGTTTAAGGTAATGTTTATATGTACATAAACCTTTTTGAATCATCAGATTTTTGAAAATCACTGCATGCATATCCCTTTTAGTTTTGCATTGCTAAGGGACTAGCAACGTTTCGGTTGGGGGGTGTGATTAGTGCCCAAAGTATGATTTGAACCACATATTAGATAGGTTTGGTGCTTTTGTGCATTAATCATGTCATTTATACCAATTAAGTGTTCTAGTCTTCTTAATGCTACTTATATCATTTAGAGTATTTTGGTTGTTTTGTAGGTATTTATGCACTCTTGGAGTTCAATCTCAATACAAAGGATAAATCATGGTTAGATTCAAGTCTTAGCCATCGACCAGCCCCGAGAATCAATGAGAAAACAAAGCGAGAAGTGAAGAAAATTCGATACGATTGAAGGCGGGATGAAACGTGAAGGATCAACAATGCGAATTTTAAGCTAAACTGCGAAAATTTTAGCTAAGATTCTTGAAAATTCGCAACCTTAGCGAAAATTCACTGGCTCTCACGAAAACACCAAATTTCGCTAGACCACTAATTCGCTAGAGCACCACTCTTAGCGAAATAAGCTGATTCGCTACTCACAAATTTAAGCTGACAGCGAATTTCGCACAACAAGCGAGTGGCCATCCTTAAGCGAAATTTCATGTTTTAAGCTAAGACACAGTAATTTCGCTAGTTAGCGAGGAATTTTGCGACCTAAGCGAAGGTGATGCCTCGTCGTGCTTTGTAATTAATGCTAGAAAGCTAGCCTCAAGACTTGTTGTATTGTAATTGTCCTATAGCTTGTGATTTGCCAGGGTTTGGTATTTTTCATACCTTGAGGGAGGCCTATATATAAGCCCCCTGCTTGTTTGTATAACCTAAGTAACAATTTTTTGGAACAATTTGGAGGAGGAGAAAGATATTTTGTAAGTTTCATTTTGTAAATAAAGTCTCGTATTTTATTTAGGTTTGCTTTCCCTCTCTTCTCTCTCATCTTTCTCTTACTTTCTACATTGTAAACACCCCTCTTGGGGATGACAACTCGAGATGCTTGAAAACTAAGCCTCCTTTCTTGTGAAGAGAGGAAGGAAGCTAGCTTGGTGGTGGGGCATATACATGTTGTCCTCTTGTACTCAAAGCTACGGGTGTAGTGTATTTATGGCCTTATATTCTCAAAACATAGTTTGCATAACATTGAATGTTATTGATTTGGCCAATACTTTCCAGCTAACTGGGATCAAGTACATATTCAATTGAAGAGAAGTCTTTGTAATTCTTTTAGATGGTCTTTACGAGCCTGCGAAGGATAATATTTACATGTTAGGGTTCTTCAAATTAGGGTTAAAAATAACATTTATACATTAACATTATTTTGGCCAATACTCTCATGCTTTGAGATCTGATTGCACGAGATAGAGAGATCTGCATTGTTCTAGATGGTCTTTACGAGCCTAAAATGATAATTTAATGTTAGGGTTTTAAGGGGCCATGCTTGCATACTCTGTATTGACTCAAATAGGAGTTGCTTCCATGGGTGAGGTTTGCTAGTTAAATATAGATCAGGTTATGCCATGGACTACAGGGACACATGTCATACTTGGGGATAAACCGAGGACACTTGTTTGCCACTGGCTTGCCAGAGTTAGTGACCTAAATCTTGAGTGCTTTCACCTTTTTACTTTTCGAGTTTTTACAATTCTCGGTTTTCAAACCATTCCCCTTTGTTTTGAAACACAATTCCAAAGAGTCGAATAGAGAAGCCTTACCTTCATGCGGTACAAACCATTTTAGGATGAAAACCCATCCCGTGTTCGACCCTAGACCAGCTATCTTGCTGATAGCTTGACTACAGCGTTAGTAGAACAGGTGTATATAAATTTTGTTGATTTTAGCTCAGCCTACTGTGGCACGAATCAGTATGATGATGTTTTTCTGGAAGAACTACCGGGATCACCTCCACCAAGGGATGTAAAGTTCACTATTGAGTTGCACCTTAGTACATCTCCTATTTCTATGACTCAGCATAGAATGGCGCCTGTTGAGTTGCAAGAACTCAAAGTCGAATTATAGGAATTGTGGGACAGGGGTTTTATTAGACCGAGCACTTCTCCTTGGGGCACTCCGATGCTGATTGCCAAGAAGAAGGATAAGGCCTTTCGGCTATGCATAGACTACCGATAGTTGAATAGGGTTACTATCAAGAATAGGTGCTGATTACTACCCAAATAGTGTTGTTTCATGCCCTTAACGCTCCAAGTTTTAAGCACTTTTTGTGTAGTGATCAGCCTAATTAACCTAGTTGGCATGTTAAGGACCTAGCAAGGCTACTAATCAAATTTTATGGCAAATTTGGTTGTTTTTAGGGACTATATATCTTGAGGACAGGGATTCAACTCAAGCATGAAGAAATCAGTAGCAATTTAGAGCTTTAGAGAAGAAGAGGGTAAAAGCAGAACCAGAAGAAAGATGCAGTAGCAACCTTGCCAATTTAGCAAGGGTTGCGAATTTTCGCAATCCCTGCGAAATTTCGCAAGCCCTACGAAATTTCCTTTGAACCTTCCTACTATCTTTGACTTTTTGATTTTTGATATTTTTTTCCCAGTTTATCCTCATGTAATAGTGTTATGAGTTGTATATTTTGGTAATTTGTAATGGGTTTGGTGGTATGAAACACCCAAAACAAGACTTTGTAGACATTAACTTGACATTCAGAAAAGCTTGCGGTTTCTTGTTCTTTTTCTTGACAGCCAAACAACCTATGAGAAAAGGAGGAACGTCTAAACTCTTCGTTTCCTTGGAGTAAAGGAATTTAGTATTGGGCATGGTGCTCTAAAAGCATGTAATTTGTACTGCTTCATGAAAACAATTTTCTATATTTGATTCTTTATACATGTGTTGTATAATTTAGTAAATGTCATAATGTAACTATAATCTTAGTATATAACAGTTATATATGAGATGATCGGGTACTAGATAATAAACTAAGCGCATTAGTAAATCAAAGTGAGATCTTTGATCTATAATACTACTAAAATGCGGTCCATGGCGAACATTAAGAATCTGATAATCTTGATTTGGATTACTGATGTAGTGACATTAAAATGGAGGTGCTTTATGTAATATGATTACATAGGACAGGCAAATGAAGGTTTTTAAAGTTCAAAACAAAGTTTGTAGCGGAAGATTTTGGTATAGTACTTATCCAAAAAAAAAAAAAGATTTTGGTCTAGTAAATTTTAAAAATTAATAAAAACTCTTTTTATCCTATGGTACATGCATACTAATCAACAGACAATAAAGAAGAATTACCTCAATCAAATTAAGAAGTTTTTTCTAGCAAGTAGGGTTGACAACTCAAGATCCTTCTATTTTTTTTTCCCTATTTTCCACGATCTTCCCTGTTGCTGAGCAAAAGCCTTCTTCCTTTTCTGGTAGCAAGAATAAAAAGAGGCACAAGGTGGGTCTGGAGCACAGCCCAAGAAAGGAACCAAAGGCAAGGGAAAGAAGAACAACCCCAAGGACAAGAAGCTTAAAGGAAAGTGTTTCCATTGCGGGGTTGAAGGTCAGCTGGAATGAAATTGTTGGTTGAAATTTGGTCTACGTTGTTGGGTCGTGGTTGCTGCATTTTGTGTGGGCTGGGTATTGGGGTGTGTTTTCTCTGCCCGGGTTGTGGGTATGAGTTTTGGTTGATTTGTCCTTGGTTGTTGCTAGTTGTTTTGGGCTGATGCCCTTTCCTATAATTTTAGGGGAGGTGCTGTCCGATTTTCTTTTTCCTTTTGGGCCTTGGGCTCGTGTATTCTTTTGGTTTGTGGGGCTTCGCCCTTTTGGAAATAAATTCTTAATTATCCAAAAAAAAAAAAAGTATCTCTCCGAATTGAAGGACAAAAAGAAAGGTAAATATGATTTACTGGTTTCATAAGCCTGCTTAGTGGAAGATGATTTGTCACCCTGGATAGTTGATTCAGGAGTCACTAACCATGTTTGTTCTTCACTTTGCGGATCTTAGTTCTTCGAGGAACTCGATAGGGACGTTACTATGAGAGTTGGCGGTGGGAGTCGTCTCATGAGAGCGTGGGAGTCGCTCGTTTAAATTTTAGGAATAAATTTCTTGTTTTGAACAATGTATTTTTTATTCCTAGTTTTAGGAGAAATTTGATTTATGTTTCTATGTTGCATGAACAATTATTTGATATTTCTTTTATTAATAATGAGTTGTTATTTCAAGAAATGGTTTAGATATTTGTCATGCAAAACACGAAAATGGGTTGTACGTCTTAAAAGACCAATGAAGCGATCATTAAATGATTGAGAATTATTCAAGTAGAACATCTAAATCTAACAAGCGTCCAGTTTCACATAGTGATAACACGTATCTTTGGCATCTCAGGTTAGGCCACATTAACCTTGACAGAATAAACCGGTTAGTAAAGAATGGTCCTTTAAGAAAGCTAAATGTTGGCACTCTTCCTATTTGTGAATCCTATTTAGAAGGTAAAATGACTAAGAGACCTTTCTCAACAAAGGGCGAGAGATCCAAAGAACCTCTTCAAATTGTACATAGCCACATCTGCGGTCCACTAAGTGATCAAGCTAGAGGTGGTTATGAATATTTCATCACCTTCATTAACGATTATTCAAGATACGATTATGTTTACCTAATGCACAAGAAATTTGAGACTTTTAGAAAGTTTAAAGAATTCATGGCAGAAGTTGAAAAGCAGTTAGGTAAATCACTAAAAACTCTTCGATCAGATCGAGGAGGTGAATACCTTGATAAAGAGTTCAAGGATCATTTGTTGGAGCATGGAATCCTATCCCAACTCACAACACCTGGAACACCACAACAGAATGGTGTTGCAGAAAGGAGAAACAGGACGTTACTAGATATGGTTAGATCAATGATGAGCTACTCCTCGTTACCAATCTCATTTTGGGGATATTCACTACAAACTGAGGTCTACATTTTGAATGTAGTTCCATCTAAGTCAATCCAAAAGACACCCTTAGAGTTGTGGAATGGACATAAACCTAGTTTACGTCACTTTCGCATATGGGGGTGTCCGGTACATGTGTTGAAAGGAAAGATCGGGAAGTTGGAACCCCGCACAGAAGTGTGTATGTTTGTAAGCCATCCAAAATGCACAAGGGGAGGTTTGTTCTATAGTCCTACGGATAAGAAAGTATTTGTATCGACAAATGTGACTTTTTTCGAAGATGACTATATGACAAACTTCAAACCTCATAGTAAGGTTATGCTTGGAGGAACTACGTTACATTCGGTCAATCACCATCAACCAGCGACGAGCCGAGGCAAAGTCAAGAGACCACTATTCCTATTCGAGAATATCGGTACCTCGGCGTGAGTGGGAGGGTAGTGAGACTACCATCCAGATTACGGACATGAAGAAGTATAATTTCTAATTAATCGGAGTCACTAACCGGGATGATTCCATTGACTTTTAGTGATGCCATGGATGATTCTGACAAGGACAAATGACAAGATGCTATGAACCAAGAAATGGAGTCCATGTACTCTAACTCTGTCTGGGAACTTATAGATCTACCTGAGGATGTTAGGCCCATAGGATGTAAATGGATCTTCAAAGAAAAGAGGCATAGATGGAAAGTGGAGACTTTAGCTATTTAGTGGAAAGGTTTATACCCGTGGACTATGAAGAAACTTTGTCGCCATTAGCTATGTAGTCTATTACAGTCTTTTATCCATGATGGCTTGTCTCGATTATGAGATACAGCATGAATGTCAAAGACGGCTTTTCACGAATGGCTATCTTGAGAAAGCATACACATGATGCAAGCCCCAGGAGTTTTGTGGCTACAATGCCAGCATTAGAAAGTCACGCAAGTTGCTTAGGTCCATTTATGGATGAAACGAGCTTCAAGGTCTTGGAATCTGCGTTTGATGGGAGAGCAATCCAAATGTATGGTTTTGAACAAAATGTTGATGAACCTTGTGTATACAAGTACATCAAAGAAAAGAAGGTGGTCTTCTTGGTTCTTTACGTAGATGATATTCTACTCATTGGGAATGATGTAGAAACATTATCGAATGTAAAAAAATGGCTAGCCGAGCAATTTCAAATGAAAGATTAGGGAGAAGCAAGCTATATTCTTGGGATCCAAATTATAAGAGATCGTAAGAACAAGCTTTTGGCATTGTCTCAAGCATCTTATATTGATAAGGTGCTAGCTCGATTTGATCTGAGATTCAAGAAATGTCTAATGCAGGCTCGACATGGAATTATCCTTTCCAAGGAGCAATGTCCTAAGACACCCTCAAGAGAGAGAGAATATGAGACGGATTCCACGTACTTGCAATTTGTGGCGACCTCATGTATGCCATGTTGTGTCACGAGGCACGATATGCATTCTGCTTGATAGGGATAGTCAGTCATTACCAATATAATCCTGGAGTGGGTCACTGGATAGCAGTGAAGCATATTCTCAAGTATTTTAGGAGAACAAGAGATTATATACTTATGTACTCAGGTGAAGACCTGAACCCTATTGGATATACTGATTCTGATTTTCAATCAGACAAAGATAGTCGAAAGTTGATATCTGGGTTAATATTCACTCTTGGTGGTGGAGCCGTAGTCTAGAGAAGTATCAAACAATCTAGTAGTGCAGATTCAACCATGGAAGTCGAATACATAGAGGCTTATGAAGCAGCTAAAGAATCGGTCTGGCTCAAAAAGTTCTACACTGATCTGGAAGTAGTTCAGAACATGGAAAAACCCGCTTTGTTTTATCTTAGTGACAACGGTGGAGGCGGTGTAAACTCAAGAACCAAGGAGTCACAAGAGAGGGAAGCATATAGAAAGGAAGTATCATTTGATACGAGAGATCGTACATAGAGTCGTAGCCGTTATGAAGATAGCATCGACAGGAGACAACGAATCTGTTCACGAGACTTTACGAAAAGGGTGTTCCACTTTGGTCATAAAGGGACTAGGTTTAAGAGACATGTCTCACCTGCTTTAGGGCAAGTGGGAGATTATTGGGCATGGTGCCCTAAAAGCATGTAATTTGTATTGCTTCATGAAAACAATTTTCTATATTTGATTCTTTATACATATATTTTGTATAATTTAGTAAATATCATCAAAATCGAGTTTATTAATGTAACTATAATCTTAGTATATAACGATTATATATGAGATGATCAAGATTATAGATAATAAACTAAAGCTTGTCCATAGTAAATCAAAGTGAGGATCTTTGATCTATAATACTACTAGTACGGTCCACTTTAAAAATTAAGAATGCGGTAATCTTGATGCGGATTCTTTTGATGTAGTAACATTAAAATGGAGGTGCTTTATGAAATCTAATTACATGGGACGGGACTAGACATGGATTAAACTCTTAAATAATATATCGTTACAATTAAGAGTTTAAACCGTGTCACTAGATGATCATATGTAGATTGATCTTAATCCTAAGTAGCCATGGACTCCTGTCTATTTCAATAGGGCATTTTGATTCATAGGTTACGGTCTGTCCTAAGACAGGTCCAATACTTATGTCTTGGGGGCCCATTGATATAGGTGGCTGGGAACATGTCTTACAGATATGGAATCCAAACCCTTCTTGAGGAAGCTAGGATAGTGGTTCCCTTAAGTGTTAGTGCAGGCCCGAACGGTTAGGCGCTACAATTTATAACGGGTTTATAAATTAGCTGTTCGCTAATGAATTAATGGAACTTAAGGATAAGATATCATTAGAGGGGTAAAGCGTTTCACCTATCTATAATGATGGACCAATTTGGAGATTGAATTGCATGTAATGATCATATCAATGAATTTGCTTGAGTATCACTACGTAAATTATTATGTAATTACAAGAGTTCAGTTTCAGATTTTTAGTGGAATAATACTGGAACTAATAAATTAGATTAATTGATTAAAGAGTTTAATTAATTATCAAATTTATTGGAGCTTGGAATTACATGTCCATAGGTCCTCGAGCCGCCTTTGTAAAACACTGTATAGGATTAAATTAACAAAGAAATCCCTTGGAGGGCATAGTTGTAAAAGAAATTGTTTCATAGCAACTATGTAGTAATTATTGGATAATTAAATGTTAATTAATTATTGAATTAATTAATTAATAGTAATTACTATATGGATGAAACGGTTAATTTGATAAGTAATAACATTAATTAATTATTGAATTAATTAATTAATAGTAGTACTATATGGATGAAGCGATTAATTTGAGAAATTAATCATAATATTTATTTTAATTCACTTAATTTGAATTAATTTTAATTCAATATTTAAATATGTCACTTGATCAATAGTTTAAGGATAATTCAAGACATATTATAAATAGAGGCAAAACCATTTGGCGTCGAGGGGTGATAAAAATTAGAGAAAAAAAGATAAAGAGTTTCATTTTTTTGCCTCCATCGACCCTCTTGATCTCATGGGTTGAGAATATCAAGAGTTCTAAAAATCTTTGTTAATACGTACCTTCTACACGTACCTGTGTATTGAAGGAACGACTAAGATAAGTGGAAAATAGGAAAAAAAAAATGGATCTTGAGTTATCATTTACTAGCTAAGAAAAATCTCCTTAATTTGATTGAGGTAATTCTTCTTTATTGTTTATTGATTAGTATGCATGTACCATAGGATCATAAAAAGAGTTTTTATTAATTTTTAAAATTTACTGGACGAAATCTTTATTTTGCAAACTTTGTTTTTTGAACTTCTAAGCCCTCTGACTAGGTGAAGGTCTGCGGATGATGAAAAGGTGTGGGTTTTCCATGTTTTAAAGGAGGTATTTTCCACCATTAATGGTTTATTTTCAAATGTTGGTTTTAATCCCTTCGGTTTACCTTAAATGATTCGTATTTAATAAGCTTTTAGGGTTCAATGGATAACCATTAACATTCGCTAGTTATCATTTATGGGTTATTAGAAGGCGATTCAAGGTGATGTTTTTATTTCCTTCAAACCCTAGGTTCAATCCCTTCGAGTCACCTTGAATGGTTAGCATTTGGTAAACTCTCAAGGCTCATTGGATACTTATCGCTAGATCCAATGATGTTCATGTTCGTCAGTTATCATTTATGGATCATTGGAATGTGAGTCAAGGATATTATTCACTGTCCAAGACCATTAATGGGAAGCAAATACCATTTTTCAAGGATATTTATTTAGGGTAAATTATTATAGCTAAACCAAGAACCGATTCGAAAGATAACTATATGTTATCCTCCCCAATGCCAGGAAAATACTTGGGAAAACCCCTCCTTTGCCGAAGGAACCTGAAACCTAGTGACCTGACACTCTAAGGGATTTGTTTTCATATTTTAGTAATTTTTTACTGTAAAACCAGTGAAAATTTTAAATTCACCGGTAAGGGGGTAAAACGGTAATTTACCGGACTAGTCCGGAGAAAAGTTGGGATTTTTCTAGATCTCGGATGATGAAACGGATTCCACCTTTGGAATCGTCTCGCGAAATCTAGCTACCTAGTCGAATTTCGTTGGATTCTGAGATAGTCGAAATTTCACGTATTTCGAGGCAACAGGTGTTGAGCGACACATGGTGGGCCATGTGGATGACACGTGGCGAACCATGTGGGGACACATGGCAAGCCATGTGAGTGACACATGGCAAGCCATGTGTCCAAGAACATCTTGAGCATGCATGTGTGACACATGGCATGCCATGTGTCAACATGCATGCCACTTTTGAAGCCTATATATATGGGGCTCCAATTTAGTTCGTAGAGACAAGCAAGGGGGGGAGAAGGAGGAGAAAGGGAAAGAAGAAAGGGAGGAGAGGAAAAGAGAAAGGGAGGAAAGGAAAGGAGAAAGGGAGGAAAAGGAAAGAAAAGGAAAGAAGAAAAGAGAAGAAGAAAGGGGAGGAAGAGAGGAAAAAGAAAGAGGAAAAGGAAGGAGTGTTGCGCAGTGAGAAGACCCGGACGGCAAAGAACCTGGAACTGCGATACAAGAGGTAGGTTTCCTCCTACTTTGGTTATTTTACGTCAAGGGGCCGTGTAATTGCCTACGGGTTTCGTTCGATTTTCCGGGCGAATTTGTATGTTGTGTGGTTTGTTTGTGATTGTGTGATGGTCAAAGACCGGTTGCATAGGGTTTTGAGATTGTCCGAAATAGAACATTGTGTTTCAGGATAGCAAAAACCCGAGCAGAATGACAAACAGGGGTGTGCCTAAATTTCTACACACCTTTGTGAATCGGCCGTGTCAACTTTGGACGGCCATAACTTTCTTGTCCGAATTCCGATTCACTCGTTCTTGGACTCTACAGAAAGCTTGTCGAGTCTAGAATTTAATAAGATAAAGTGCTCAGACAAAATGTAGGCTAAAAATTGGGTTGGGTCACGGATAGTTGAGGAATAGTCCGTTCTGGTTTTCGGAACTTTTGTTTTCGGAACCGGTTTGTAACTGAAATGCTTGGGACTGCATATGGCTTGAGCCAGGAATTGTGTGTTGGATGTTTTGTGTGGTATTTACGAAAACTGGACTTTCTGGACTAAGTCAAGATAATTTCTTAGGCCAAGCATGGCCAGATTTATGGCCGGGAATGGCTAATGTGTGTTATTGCCATAAATTCAATGACATACTGAATATGTGAAATTATGTGACATATGTGTGATGAAGATGGAAATAATTATATGCATTGGGCTCTATATGATTGACACACTATGTCTCAGCCTGGGAATATGAATTATAGCATTACTTGCCTAAGTAATGGTTGGAATTATGTTAATACATGCTTGAATGATGTGTTGACATGAATGGCGAATGATAGAAAAGATAGTCATGCTTATGTGATGTCGCGATTTGAATATGTGGAATATTAACATGGCTTTGCATGTATGTTAAATATATGAAATGTTGTGTGCATTAGACATGAGTGTTCATAGCACATAGTGTCTGAGTGTAGAATGTCCATGTAGAGGTCTTCATACATTGGTCATGGGTTTGAGTACGATGGCACCGTGCATTGCATTGGTGTGCGGTAACACCACATTACATGAGAGTGTGTACATGATGCTGATTTAGCCTTGCATTTGTTGTTGAATCGTGTGGGCTTGGGAATGGAATGAAGTCAATTGAGTTCACAGTGTTAAGCAATGGAAAATGAAATGTGTCGAGGCGTAGCAAGTAGAGGATAAGATACCCTCCCAGGTGGCTTACGAAAGCACAGTTAGACGGCGTATCCAACGGTGAAAGCTTAGAAAAATGTCGGTGTAAAGAGACCCACGGTGAGACCCCGAAAAGTTCTGTTGCCCAAAAAGACACAAAACGATTAAATAAATATCACGTAGACTACGGGTTGTGAGATGGGAGTCGGGATTGACTTAGTATTGATTTTCCATTGGCACTTGCATTGGGTGGTGGGTCGGAGGTTGACCCGATACTTGGGGCATGTAGAGTGTCATCTCATACATGCATGTAGATTTTTCCATGATAGGACAACATGTATTATGGATTTGTTGTTTGGTTGTGAAATGATCATTTGCATGTGCACCTAGGTGAGAATAGCCCTTATATGATTGTCTCTGCGGGCGTTAGCTCACCTCGTTGTGGGACCCGGCTCGGTACGGGACAGTGAGCAAAGCGGGGCTCCTTAGAGGCTGGGATTATGAAGCGGGTTAGACTGTGGCCTTGATTCTTGTTTTATGTATTTATTAGAACGAACTAGTTTTAATATTTGTTTCGTATTAAGGGTGATGTAATAACTCTTGGATCTATAGAAACTTATGGTCTTGTAACTGCATGGACGAGTATGGATGATGGGTCCTATTGGGTCATTTTACTCAAGTATGGGTCTCATGATATAAGACACACAAGTTTCCGCAGGTTGACGGTGGTCAACGGGACCCCCGGGTTTTAGGGTGTCACAGCTTGGTATCAGAGCATAGGTACAAGAGTACCTAGGGCTTTAGGGACTTGGGCTTAGGCCATGGTCATTAAGGTATAAGAACATCATAGCTTGGTATAGCTTGGTGTCGGAGCTTGGGTTAGAATTACCTAGTGCTCGGGAAATTGATATCCTGGTCATAGTTTGGTATCAAGGTCTAGGTAGGAGGTTACCTAGGAGTCCACGGGACATGATTAGATCACAGCATGCATTGTGTGTTTTCTTGTTTATGCTTTGATTGTATGTGCGTGATTGTGTGTACAAATTATGTGAATTATATACGTGGTAGGATGTATATAGGAAATGCGAACACTAAGCTTGAAAAACGTAACCTTAGGAGTTCGAGAAATGAACGGATGGTTCAGGATATTAAGTCTATTATTGGTCGGCATGTGCACTAATAGTAGGACACGAAAATGATTCTAAACTTGTTGTTTGACTTGTGTAGATGGCAAGTAGAGGGACGGGCGTAGAAGTCGATCCCACGGGCGATGACCGACCACCACGTTTTTGATTCGCGAGGCCTTCATAGAGGCCATGTGTGATCACGATAGCCATAGGTTTGCCGCGGTGATGCGGCTAGAGGTCGAGGAGTGCCCATTAACCTCCAGTTCGAGGCATGCGTCGCCGGCGTTCACGCGGGAGGAGGACAGATGGTAGCCGACCATTAGTTCCGTCAGATTGAGAGGATTCTCCGGGCTATGGAGATCACCTCCGATGCTACTCAGATTTGGAGACTATGACATGGGATGATTTTCGCAGACTATTCACAGGGAAGTACTTTCGGAAGCCTATTCAGATATTTGAAGGCTGAGGTTCCTTGAGGAATTTGAGATAGGGCGATAGTATGCCTCAGTGCGTAGCAGTTCACGAGAGATGGCACGTTTTGGGGATGATTATATGGCCACTAACGTGGCCAAGGTTAGGAAGTTCGAGGATAGGCTAAAGTTGTCCATCCAGGGCAAGATTGTAGGACATAACCTACAAGATATGGACTCGATGGTCGATGCGACCTTGATCATTGAGGCGAGAGGAATGTAAATGGCGACATACGGGATGCGGAGTTAGTGATAAGAAGAGGGGGGAGCCAAGCTTCTTCATCAGGCTCGAGAAAAAAGCAGAGGACTTCTGTTCCACGAGGGTTTTCGGGCGGGTACGCAGTGGGGCAGGCGGTGCGGAGTTACTAGTCGTGAGTGCGGGCCGGATGACATGTTTCCATTGCCATCAGTCGGGACACATGAGGCGGAACTATTCGAATCTGGGGTTTTACGGATCGGGGACACCACGATCCGTCATCGGTGGGACATGAGGCGGACCAGTATGTTCCCTCCTTACCCAAACACGGGCGGGAGCAATTATCGGTCTCGAGGTGCAACCACAGTATGTGTTTCGAACTGAGACGAAAGGGGCGGTATGGAGTCGAGTCGAGGCGAAGTGTACGGTAAGAACCGGGGCTCGAGAGTGTCTATGCCATTCCTCCTTGGTGAGGCGGTAGGTCAATCAGGTGATTTAGAGTAAGTTTATCTTTGTAGAGGCGGGTGTTATTTGACTAAGGTGATCGCATTCCTTTATTGCTGCATCTTGTGTGAGAGTATTGGGCTTAGAGGTTGAGACCTTAGACGAGCCACTACATGTGAGTTCTCCCCTAGGGACTAAGGCGAGAATTGGTCGGATATGTCGGGGATGTGAGTTAGAGATCTCCGGGATTCTACTCACGGTGGACCTTCGGGTCATGGACATGTCAGAGTTCAAGGTCATCCCTCAGGGATTGGCGGTTGGCCCGACACGTCGGGTTGTCATAGATTGTGATCGTATGAGAGTTCTAGCCTGCACCAAACGGTACTTGGTATGTTTCAGGAATAGGCGTGATGTTTCACCTGTGCGTACCACGATTCACGATGGCACGGGCAATTGATAAGTTGGCTAGCTAGCCTTACCCTGGAGAACGAGGTGAGACATGATATGAGTCTACCTCGAGTGGTTTGCGAGTACGAGGATGTTTTTTTTGGAAGAGCTACCGGAATTACCTCCACCGAGGGATGTAGACTTCCGAATTGAGTTGCATCCTGGTACGTCGCCCATTTCTATGACTCCGCATAGGATGGCGTCGGTTGATTACGGAGCTCAGGTCTAGATACGGGTTATGGGCAAGGGGTTTCATTAGACCAAACACTTCACCATGGAACTCGGTTCTATTTGCGAAGAGAAAGGATGAACCGCCGACTGGCATCAGTGAACAGGTTGACGGGGTTACAATCAGAATGATTATCCATTACCCAAAGTTGATGACTTGTTCGATCAGTTGAGGGGGGGCACGAGTCTACTCCAAGATAGACCTTCGCACTGGTTACCATCGGTTGAGAGTTAGGGAGGCAGATATCCCTAAAACAGCGTTCAGGACGTGGTATGGGCACTTTGAGTTTACGGTGATGCCCTTTGGATTAACGAATGCACCGGCAGCATTCATGGACCTCATGAATAGGGTGTTCCAACCCTATTTAGATCTATTTGTGGTGGTCTTTGTTGATGACGTCTGATCTCGGTCGGAGGTGGAGCAAGGGATCCCTTGAGAGAATCGTACTCTGACTTTTGAGGGATCATCAATTGTATGCGAGTTTAGTAAGTGCGAGTTTTGGCTGCGGAGTTGGGCTTCTTAGGACACGTGGTGTAAACCGAGGCGTGTTGTAGACCACAGGAAGGTTGAAATTTGTGATGAGTTAGGAGAGGCCGAAGTCGATCTTCGGGTCGTAGTTTCTTTGGGATTGGCGGGGTGTCCACAGGGAGGTTTATAGAGGGATTTCTCCGGTAGTAAGCGCCTATGACAAGATTGATTCGGAAGAGTCAAGTTTGTGTTAAAGGATGACTCATGTGGCGGAGTGTTCCGGGAATTAAAGGGAGGCTGCCGGCTCCTATTCTAATAGTCCGGACAGAGATGAGTCTGCAGTGTCTTGTGATGCTTCGAAGGACGGACTGGGATGTGTTCTAATGCAGTCCGAGAAAGTTGTGGCTTATGGTTCTTGGCAGTTGAAGAATCACAAGCAGAATTACCCCACGCATGACATGGAGTTGGTAGTCGTAGTCTTCGCCTTGAAGATTTGGAACCACTACTTATATGGTGAGCAGTTCGAGGTGTTTTCAGACCATAAAAGTCTGAAATACATTTTCAGCGTGAGACCTCGACATGAGGGCGGCGTAGGTGGATGGAGTTTTTGGAAGATTCACGACTTCACTTTGTATTACCATCCGTTAAGGAAAATGTAATTGGGCGATGCGCTTAGCGAAAGTCATAGGGAGAATGACTAGTATAGTTTCAGGGAGTGGCGGATCTTTCGAGACAGTGGGGCGGATTCGGACTACGATACGATGGGCGAGGCTCGGGTACCTTAGGAAGTTTGATGAAAGCTGCCGTCTCTTGGCAGTGATAGAGTCCCGAGTGGGGCCTTGAGAACTAGTATTTATCGGGGACCGAGTACGGAGTTAGGTGGTGAACAAAGTGGGCCCCGTCCACAGGATTATGTGCCCAAAATGCCTTAGAATTTTTATAATTTTCATTATATATTCGAGATTACGAGGTGGAGCCAAACTTAGGTTTTCGGGAAAATTGATAAATTGACAAATTGTGAAATGTAAATTGAAAGTGTGAGCATATGATTTAATATTATATGCTAAAAATGAGAAATTAGTGGGCAGGAATAAACCCGGGTGAAAAGACAAATGTAGAAAAAAAATTGTAAAATGAGGACCTAAGGATCAATTGTTATAAAGAATAAATGTCTAGGTGAAATTATGATAAATGAATGGCCAAAGCGAAAGAATAGGAGACCTAAATGAAATAATGGGTTTTGAGCCAAACATGGCTTTAAGAGAATAAATGAATTAAAGACCAAGAAGGAGAAAATGAGGAATAAGTATGAGTGTGTAGGCCAAACGCCTTTTACACTTAAATGGGTTAAAAAGGCCAAACAAGGCCTTATGGATTTAAGGGATATAAAACCAAAAAATGTGGTGTAGGGCTCATTATATGAGCAATCTCGTTTTTGCAGGAAGAAGAGAGGAGAAAAAGGGGGAAAAGCTAGGGTTTGGCTAGAGATTAAGTTTTGGTTGGCTTTGCTTCCCATTCCTTGCTCCTAAGAGACCAAGTAACACACAAGAATTTCCCAATCTTTGAGAATTTCCCAAGGATTGCTTGGGGAGCCTCCATATACCACATATGGAGACAGCGTAATGCTAGAATCCACCAAAACCAATTTATTTCAGTTGACTATATTTTCTCTCTCATTTGTAATGATGTCAGGCTTAGGATCTCAAGCTTCTATAATGTGGCTGACAACCCAGCGAATAGATATTTGTGCGAGATGGAGCTTACCCCTTACTATAGTATTGAGGCCGCCGTGGTGCTGCAGTGAAGGCGTGTCTCTGCCCATTTTGGGTTGTGCGTTGGTGTCGGTTCCCAGTCCTGGGATGTGGGATTTTGGCTTTATTGTTTGTTTTTTGGGCTTGAGCTTGTATGTTTGTTTGCCCTTCTCGCTTGGTTGAGCGTTGTTGTATTAGCTTCTTTTGTGTTGTTTGCTTCTGCATGGGTTGTGGGCTTTAGTTTCTTGATCGTGTTGTTGTTAATCGGTGTTTCTGTTGCGAGAGTATTGCCCCTTTCCCTTATTTTTAGGGAGAGTCTTTGTCCAGTTTTCGTTAGGCGCCTTCGGTTTTGTTTCTTGGTTGTATTTTGGTTTTTGGGTTCCCCCATTTTTTGTAATAAATTCTTAGTTATCCAAAAAAAAAAAAAAAAAAAAAACACACACACAAGAAGAGATTTGAAGAGGTTCAAGGTAATAAATCAAAACCCTAACTTCATCCTACTTGATTTGGATTTTGGGGAGAAGCCCTAACTTGAGAGAAAAGGGTTTTCATGGATTCTAAACCACTTTTGTAGTTGTTTTGAGTGGATTCCATAATTGGATTTTGATATGGGGCCAATTCACGAAGATTGGTGGAAGAAAAATGTGTAGAAAATGCGAAAATCAAGCATTTTTGGGCAAAAACCCATAGGTGAATGCCGTACCAAAGGAGATTAGTACCCGGTACCATGATCACGATGGAAGCAATCGGTATTAGTACCCTCAAACGAAGTCACCAGAATGCTTGTGCGATGGATAAGCGATGATCTTAGGTCAAAGTGAATCTTAGAGTACCCTTGCACCCCTCAACGACCACTGTTTTGACATATTTTGCACCATTAAGTCCGTATTCACGAATGTTTAGGGACCTAAGAAATGATTAATGGGGGTTTAAATAAGGGGATGGGAGCTAAGTGAGAAAAGCGTCTGAGTACCTCCGCCCGGTAGCTTCATCTTCGGGCAGACTTAGTGTCTTAACCCAAGACTGTTAAAGAAAATAAACTTGTAATTCACTAAAATTGTTTAACAATTAATTATCCACTAAGAGTGGCGTGATTGTTATTGACTAGGGACGGGTGATGATCGCCTAACCTAGGATCGAGATCGAAGAGAAGGAAGCTAGATCCGACAGCTTCGGTTTGTTCTCTGACTCTATTATTATTTCAAGTATTTTGGTAGTTTACCAAGTAACTATGAAATGAGTACACGAATGAGTATATGAAATGAGTACACGAATGAGTATATGAAACGAGAACATGAATGAGTATATGAAGTGAGTACGTGAATGAGTATATGAAGTAAGTACATAGATTGAGTATATCTTTGAAAAGATAATACGGAAGTGAATATGGAATTGAAATGTGATATTTGAAAACCGAACGAATGTGAATGATGATAAGGACGGGATTCATCAAACGGAATCCGTCATAAATGTGAATTGAATGATATATCAAATGAACTGCCTGACAGGATGCACCAATCGGCATCCGTCACGAAGGCACCCCGAAATTATCCAATGTCCCACTTGGCGGGATGCACTAATCGGCATCCGTCATGATGGCGTATGACATTGAAGAAATATCACTTGGCGGGGATGCGCGATCGATCCCGTCGCTGATGGCGTATGGCATTTAAGTGATACACATGTCGGGAGGTGCACCATGGCATCCGTCATGATGGGAGACGAATTGTTAATGTAAGCACATTACGAATGATAATAAGTGATTCATGTGAATCTGTCGAGGAAATGTAGAATTGAACTAGTGAAAGTGAAATAACCAACATTGTGAGTGTAAAGGGATTTTATGTAATAATAAATCTCATAAATTGAATTGTGAATTTAATTATTGCATTGAAAATGCATGTTGTGATATGATAAATGACTTGTAAAATGAAAGCATGAGGTATTGAATAACATGAGTATATGTTGATATAATAGCCATGGTTTGATGTTAAATACATGTCAAGTTAAATTTGAATATTGGAATAGAACTGTATAGAACCACTAAGCATGAAAATGCTTAGCTTATAGTTTTATCTATGCGCAGGTATCGAGTAAGCAAAAAGGCAGGCCAAGATCACGAAGCGCAGAGTCATAGAGAGAGTATAGTGTATAAGTATATACTCCGTCATTTACATATCATCTCTTTTGAACAAGTGGTATTTTGTAAACAAAAGGGTTAAACTCTGAACCTTGATTTTGTATATCATTTTGAAAAGGCATGAATGCCTTCTTTGTAAATGTATTTTGTTTTATGGGCCTACCGAATTGCATTGAAATTGTAAATGATTATGGGCTTCCGCAACGAAATGACATAATAAAATGTTTTGTTAAGATAAATGAAAGCGTCGAATGCTTAGGAAGCCGGTTCGGATCCGCCATTTGGGTCGGGCTGGGGATTCGGATCGCGACACTTTTGAAAAAGAAAATTTAATTACACGGAAAAATAAAAAGAATTAAACGGCGTTCAGGGTTGGTTCGGACTCTGTCCCGGGTCCAGCCCAGGGCTTAGGGTCACTACGAATTGTAGTCTTCGGTATAGGGACGGGTTGTGGTCCCCCGGTCGGCTGAAATTAGGAGGAGATCCTCGGGGAGTTCCATTACTCCTGGGTGTTGTGTGCATCAAGTGTACGAAGATGTATCATGACCTTCATCGCCAATATTCCTGGAGCGGGATGAAGGAGTGTCGAGGATTTTGTCGACGGTGTCTCGCGTGCCGACGAGGTCAAGGGTTGAGCACGGAGGAGGCGGTAGGGCTACTCCAGCCATTGGAGATAACGGAGTGGAAGTGGGAGCACATCTCGATGGACTTTGTAACTCACTTGCCACGAACATCATGGAAGCATGATGCGGTGTGGTTATAATTGGTAGGCTCACGAGTCGGCACATTTTCTGGCGTGCGGATGACCTTCCTGCTGGAGGAGTGCGGGTTGTATATACGGGAGATAGTACGGTTGCATGGAGTGCCAATCTCCATAGTATCGGATCAGAATCCTTGGTTTACGGCTCAGTTCTGGAAAAGTTTCCAGAAGGCCATGGGGACACAGTTGTCGATGAGTACCACTTTTCATCCTCAGACGGATGGTCAATCAAAGCGGACTATTTAGATTTTAGAGGACATGCTGCGAACATGCGTCTTGGATCTCAAGGGTAGCTGGGAGAAGCACTCGCCCTTGGTAGAATTCGCCTACAATGCCGGTTATCGGGCCAGTATTCGGATGGTGCCACTGTGGTGCTCTCTATGGGAGGCCGTGTCGATCCAGATATGTTGGACGAGAGGTGGGAGGAAATATCAACGAGGTCAGTTGTTCGAGACACCTAGGAGGAAGGTGGGTATGATGGGAAGTCTCCTTCTTTGCTCGGGCGGCGGAAGGTTACGGGTGTACGACAGCGACCTCTAGAGTTCAAGGCGGGTGATCATGTCTTAACTGAAGGTGATACAGAGAGGGAGTGATCGGATTCGGAAGCGAGGAAGGCGTGGCGAGGCACATTGGACCCTTCGAGGTACTCGAGAGGGTGGGCACAATTGCGTATCAGTTAGCGTTACCGCCGAGTTTGTCAAGCGTTCATGAGGTGTTTCATGTCTCTATGCTCCGGAAGTACACTCCAGATCCAACTCATATAGTGGATTACGGAGAGCTTGTTGTTGATGCGAATGGGACCTTCGAGGAGGGACCGGTCGCGTATCGTGGATAAGCCGAGCCCAGTTTTACGTGGCAAGGCAGGTGAGGCTTGTAAGGTGGTGTGGCGACAGAAGTCGGAGCGACATGGGAGCGCGAGGACACCGTGCATGCCAACTATCCCTTCTTGTTCGATGGGGAAGGTGCGCTTTCTAATCATTAATGTTTTAAATGATTGTCGCAAATGCATGTGTTTGATTGTGTGTATGTGTGTGTGAATTTCGGGACGAAATTCTTTTAAGGGGGTGAGATTGAAAAACCAGTGAAAATTTTAATTTTTCAAAAAAAAAAAAAAAAAGTGGGTAAAACTGGGGTAATTTTACCAAATAGTCCCTAGAACAGCGCGATCTTTCGACATCGGATGACAGTCGATTCCACCGTTGGAATCGCCTCGAAATCTAGCTACCTAGTCGACTTCGTTGAATCTCAAATAGTCGAATTTCATGCACGGCAACCGGCAATGCGACATGGCGGCCATGTGGATGACACATGGCCAACCATGTGGTGACACATGGCAAGCCATGTGAGTGACACATGGCAAGCCACATGTGTGACACATGCATGCCACTTTTGAAGCCTATATATATAGGGCTCCAATCCAATTCAGAGAGACAAGTGGGGGGAGAATGAGAAGAAAGGAAAGGAGAAAGGAGGAGAGGAAAAGAGAAATGGAGGAAAAAAGAAGAAAAGAGAAGAAGAAAGGGGAGGAAGAGAGGAAAAAGAAAGAGGCATGAGTGTTATGCAAAGGAGAAGACCCGACTCGCAAAGAACCCTGAACCCGATACAAGAGGTGTGTTTCTCCTACTTTGGTTATTTTATCGCCAAGGGGCCAATGGCCTACGGGTTTCGTCGATTTTCTCCAAAACAAGTGCTGTGGTTTGTTTGTGATTGTGTGATGGTCAAAATTCATCATGGGTTTGAGACAACCAAAATGTATCATCAGAAGGCTCTGACGAAAATCCCTGAGCGCACGGCAACTGGTGTGCCCAAATCTCCGCACACCCTGTGAATCGACCGCGGTCAACTTTGGACGGTCATAACTTTCGCCCGAACTCTCCGATTCTGTTCTTTAGACTCTACTAAAAGTTTGTCGAGTCTAAAATTTAATAAGATAAAGTGTCAAATAAATGGTAGCTGAACATCATTGGTCACGATAGTTGAGGAATAGTCTGCTCGGGTCGAACTGCTTAACTCCGGTTTGTAAATCTGAAAATAATTAACTCAAACATGGTCTTTATAAGGAATTGTGTGTTGATGTTTTGTGTGGTATTTACAAAACTGACTTTTTCGATCAGTCCATTATTTCTTTAGGCTAAGCATGGCTAAATTTATGGCCGGAATGGCTAATGTGTGTTATTGCCATAAATTCAATGACATACCGAATATGAAATTATACATGGTATGCAGATGGAACATAAATAATTAAGGTATCGGTCAGATGATCGAAGACAAACACTATGTCTCACTGAATATAGAATTATAGCATTACTTGCCTATAATATCGAATTATGTTAATACATGCTTGAATGATGTGTTAACATGAATGAACCGAATGATAGAAAAGATGAAAGTGTATGTTTATGGATGTACTGATTTGAATGTGTGGAATATTACCATGATCAGATAAGTTAATATATGAAAATACGTAATGTATAATATGTTCATAGCACACACATAGTGTAATGTGTAAGAATACAACCATGGGAGTATTTGTTACATTTAGTCATGTTTCTCAAAGATAATGGCACAAATTGCATTGCATTAGTGTGCGGTAACACCACATTATTTGAGATGCGTACGATGGTACTGGTCATAACGTCGGTGTTGAATCACGGGCTGGAATGGGACAAAGTCCAATCTGAGTTCCACAATGTTAAACGAAATGGAAAATGAAATGTGTCTGGGCGTGAAAGCGTTGTGATGATTACCTGCGGCGCTCAAAACCCTGCCAGATATACATCCACCGCAAAGTCCAAAATGTCTATGCGTAAGAGACTCCGCGCGCGAGACCCCGAAGAGTGCCGCCAAAAGGACACGAACGATTAAATAAATATCACGTGAGACTAGCTGCCAGGAGCATGGGTATTCGACCGACTTAGTATTGATTTCCATTGGCAACGGTATCGCGTGGGTCGATAAAGACCGATACTTGGGGCATGTAGAGTGTCGCCCTCAAATGATAACAGACTTTTCCATGATGATAAACATTATATGCGCCAGATTGAAGGTCGTTTGATCTGAAATGATCATTTGCATGCACCAGGTAAATAAACAGAGGGGATTTACTCTCTACCGGGAGTTCACTCCCACATGGGACCCCTTTCGTACAAAGTGCACGGCGCTCCTTAGCCTGGATTATGAAGTACGACGCGGCCTTGATTCTTGCTTCTCAGGTATAATAAACTAATCCAGTTTTAATATATGTTTTATTAAGGCGATGTAATAACTCTTGGATCTATGGTAAATGTATGGTCTTGTAACCGCATAATTATGAAGGGAGTGATGGACCCTATTTAACATCTTACCGCTATGGTCTACGATATGAAATACACAGTTTCGCGAGGTCGGTAAGGTCAATGGACCCCTAAGTTTTGAGGTAACAGATCACTTTCTTCTTAATTTTAACTACTCAAAATCCAATTTTTTATCACAACCCCAATATCTAAAATGAACCCACCAAATGAAGCCTCACTGTTAGTCATTTCCACAAAGAAAACCCATCTCTGTGGACGATCCTAGAACCACTATATTATAGTAACTATGCTACGCTAGTGTGAGGTATTAGGTTATAAATTTTGTTGATTAATACCCTATGGGTGACGAATCAAATGCCCTTTGCCGAGGATTGATGATTTATTTGATCAGTTGAGAGGGGCAATGAAGCTTACTCCAAGATAGATCTTCATCTTGCACAACACTGAGGCCAGGAGGCAGACATCTCAGACGGATTTTAGAACGCGAGCATGACTATAGTGATGCTTATTCAAATTAATGAATGCCCAACTATTATCCATGATCCACAATAGGTGCCCCACCCGGATTGTTCATGTTGGTGGTCTTCACTGAATAGACCTGACCCAAATCGGCATGAGGAGTAGCTACGAGGTCATCGAGATCGTTTCCGTTCCTATATAATCGCATCACGTGGTAGATGCAATTCAGTGAAGTGTAACCCATCTACGAGATGAAATTCTCGGGCATGTGGTGTAAGCTTCGCCGTAATCCGCGGACCCGAGGAAGGTTTGGCGATTTATGAACAGAGAGATCGTCGCCTTAGATATGCAATGGGATTGGCAATGTGGCATGTGCTGTCTAATAAGACTTCTCGATTTGGATAATCTATGACAGATTAACCCGAAGGAGGTTATTGGAGTGAATGACTCATGAATGCGATTCCAGAGCTGTATAGAGAGGTCACTCAGCCCCTATGCCAATAGTCTGCAGGACAAGGGCACAAAGCAGATCATGATGCCTCTAAGATACTGACTCGACGTGGCTTGATTTGCACCGAGGTGAAGG
Organism: Tetrastigma voinierianum; assembly: GCA_016808115.1. NCBI lineage: Eukaryota > Viridiplantae > Streptophyta > Magnoliopsida > Vitales > Vitaceae > Tetrastigma > Tetrastigma voinierianum. Next base: position 112,092 of record JAEQBH010001075.1, on the reverse strand, counting down.
CTATGGCCCCTGCACTAAAAACAATCACAACAGAGCCATCTCACACTACGACATTATTACGCCACGGTCTTTGCCTTTGAAGGTTTAGCAAATCACACCTGCACGGATGATGTGCCTGGCGTGTTTCAATCACCAGAGTCCGGAAGTACATTTTTAAACCAGACCTTTGAATGTAACTAAGTCATGCATTTGGAAGACTGCGATTTCACTTCGCATTACCATCCCGGTAAGGCAAATGGTCACGATGCACCCACTAAGTCACGGGAGTGTTGGCTAGTGTGGCTAGTGTGGCTTCCCGGGAGTGGTAGATGCTCAAGATCAGGACATGAGGCTACACTACAAGGTCAGCTTAGGTACTGAGAGTTTAAAGAGGTACGCCTTCCTATTGCATAGATGACAAAGTCCTAGGGATGTGGACATAGAGACATTGTCATTCAGTGACCTGCAACATCGGGTGATAGAGGTGATGAAAAGGCTACACATTCACAGCACATTTTCTGATAGATAAGTGGTATGGTCAGGTTCCTCGAATATTTGACGACCCGAGAGAGGAGACTCAGAACAATATTTGTTTTCAGGCATCCATATACAAGATGTACCATGATCTTCAAGCATTAGTATTATTGAGTTGGATGAAGAAATACGCAGATGTCCTCATTTTGTCAGCAAGTAAAGGTTGATAATCAAAGACTATGGGATTATCTTCACCCTGAGTACAAGGAAATGGGAGCATGTCACATGGATTTTGTGACTACTTGGGTAACGAACATCACAAGGTTAGACGCATGTGATAATGGATCGCCACTAAAGTCGACACACTTTGACTATGTGATGACTCACTCCTGGAGAATTCAACAGTTAAAATAGCTAATGGAAGATTGTCCAATTGCATCGGGTGCTAGTATCTATAGTATCGAATCGGGATCCTAAGTTTAAAGCTCATTTTTGGAAGATTTTCCAACGAAATATGAGGATACAATGAATGATGGAGACTGCCATCCTCGCATAGACTATGAGTCGGGGTGCGACTATCCGCATTTTAAAACACATGCTATAAGAATGCCTTAGATCTTAAGGGTAGCTGGTAAGAAAGATTTTACCTCTAAATGAGTTCGCACAACAATAGCTGATTGGCAGCAAACATAATGACCACCCTATGAGGATATGGAAGGCCTTATCGATCTCCCATTTTTTGGACGGAGGTGGGAGAGAGACCCTCTATGGGTCGGGATTTGGTTAAGGACACCTCCGAGAAGGTGGATTTGATACTTAGAAGCTGCCTTCATGGCTTAGCCGGTAGAAGAGTTAATACGCCTATTGGTACAAGAACGACCTCTAGAGTTTTAGGTGGGGGATCATGTCTTCTTGAAAGTGATGCCTAAGAGAGGAGTGGTCAGGTTCAGCAAGGGGGAAAGTTATCGCCGAGATATATCAGGCCCTTCGAGGTACTCAAGATGGTACGTATAGTTGCTTACCGGTTGGTGTTACCGCTAAACCTATTGAGTGTTCATGCGGTATTCCATGTCTCCATGCTCTGAAAATACACTCCAGATCCGACTCATGTGGTGGATTTGGGAGAGCTTGTCATTGATGCCGATGGAACCTTCGAGGAGGCCCGTACGTATCATGGATGCTACAGCTGACCAGCTTGTACAAGGGCCGTAAGGCTAGTAAAGGTATTGTGGCAGCACTGAGGGGTGGATGAGGTAACATGGGAACACAAAGACACTATACGTACCAATTATCCTTTCTTATTTAAGGATTAATGTTTTTTTTTTTTTTTTATTTGATATTAAATGACTATTGCATATGCATGTGATTGTATGTGTTATAAAGACTTATATAAAATTAGGCGAATGTAAAACCCAGGTAAATTTGAAGTTTTTCCAAAAAATGGTAAAACGGTAAATTGCCACTACGATACGGGTTGCAAACCTGAAATTTTCTAAATCTCAGATGACAAAACATACCTTACTATTTGATTCGTCTCATGAAGTCTAGTTACTAAAAGCCAATTTCTGCCATATTCGAGATAATGATTTCACGTTTTTTCGAGGTGACAAAGGTTCTGACTCCCAAAAAATGAAATTCTTAAGAAAATTTTGGAAGTTATAAATAATTTTACATAAAATTTATATAAAATAATTTGAACTTAAACTGGGACGAAATTAATCGTTTTAGGGAAAAAACAGAGTCAAACAAGTGGTGGACAAGTGGCGCGATCTGAGCCAAGTCTTTAAAGTTATAGATAGGGTTAAAAATCAGATGTTTGGAGAAAATATATGGGTTTTTTCTACAGGTTTAAAGCCATTAGAGAGAGAGAGATAAAAGATTGTTCTAAGTCTATTTTTACGACCTTCATTTCCACGGATTAGAATCCGTCAAGCCAATAATTAAACTTCATCTCCTCGATTAGGGTTACGCATACGTACCAAGAAAAAGGGATTTCACTGAAGATCCAAAGGAGGAGATTTGGGGAAATCAAAGGTTTTGGGCTTAGGAGGTGTTCTTGAAGCTTCCTACCTTTTCTACTACACTCCAAGAGGTAGGGTTCTTCCTACTTTGGTTTATTTCTACCTTTGGGGATGATTTAAGGGGTTATTTGGCTTTATTTCTTCCCTTTGGGCTGATTTAAGGGGCTATTTGGTTTATTTCTACCCTTTGGATTGAGTTAAGGGTTTTTTTTATTTATTTCTACCTTTGGGGCTGATTTAAGGGGTTGTTTGGCTTAGCTTCAATTCCTCAGCTGAGATTTAAGGCCGCTTGGTTTTATTTCTAACTTTGTACTACTGGTACAGCCATGTCGTTTTTAGGACTGCCGGGAGTTGTTTAGGGGCTTATTTGGGACTATTTTTGGATGGTTTTCTAGCCTGTTTGTGGCTTGTTTTGAGGCCTGATTTGGGATTGTTTTATGACTTGTTTATTGAGTTATTTGGGACCATTTGGTGTTAAAATTGTGGACTATTTTTAGGGACTGTTTAGGTTGAAGTTGTGGATTTTTTTTATGGCTTGTTTTATAGGAGGCCGTTATATAGCTTGTTTATGGACTTTTATGTGGGCTGTTTTGTGGGCATATCATATGCCACATTTGGCCTTGAGGATTAAGGGTGTTATTGCTTGATTATGTAATGACATGCTTAGTTATGGTTGCTAGATAAAATGTTGATATATGTGTATTAATATATTGACATTATTTGGAGATTCTATTCATATATAATATGATTTTTCATGATACTTGATGAAAGGTGTGATTTAAGTTGTCCATGTGACGTTCACTACATATGAGACATGACATTGACATGCAATGGTACATTACATTGCATATGCACAGGGACATTGCCTTCCATGGGTGTGTGAGTGTGCATGGTCAAAACTGGGAACAATTACATGTGGTGATTGATAAGTGGCCTGCATCATCGACTAGGTCTAACAGAAAGTCAAGACGGTCAGCATGACATGGAAAACTCATGTCAGGTATAGCAAGAAGGGCTAGACACTCCCTCGGGTGAGAGACCTGGTTACTGGTTCATACACTCCGACGGTGAAAGTCCAAAAGTGTTGGAGGCTTGGCGGAGACGGCTGCAGTGATTCCAAACCGCTACCCATAAAGACACACGTTTGTTTATGAAATGATCATTCGAGGTGTGTACATCCTAACAAGTTTTTGTTTATAAACACATGACTTTTATTTTCCTCAAAATGGATCATTGGATAATCTATCAATGATGGGTTTGGCCATAAAATTGGCATTGCATTGTGTGGTGGGAGTTGGTGAAGACTCGAGGTATGATGCATGAGTGAGTTTCATCTCATTCCATACCATGGCATGTGGAATTCCAACCTAGAATTTACATATTCTTACTTGGAATGTTGATGTGAATATGAATTGCCGAATGTGAACATTCCATGTGCACATAGGTGGAGAGTAGCCCTCTATAGGAATTACTCTACTGGGTGTGGCTCACCCTATATGGGAAAACATTTCAGGTTCAGGATATACGTCGATAGACGGCTCTCATTCAAGGTCGCAAGGGTGAAGAAAGTTGACTTGTGGCTTTTATAACTCCTTTTGTAAAATTTTTGGAGCAAACTAGTTTTGGCATGTACTTTTATGTAAGAGAATTGGAATTGAACTCATATGGATTGTTTTTAAAATAGCCTTGCACATTTTGTATGAATATGGATAAATGGACACGATGTGGTCAATTTTTACTCATTAACGGATCGTGCAATTTCACATTGTGTTGGTATCGGCCTGATGGGCGTTATTGTAAATTTTACAAGATGAGTTTTGGGTAGAGCTCTCCGTACAAAGGAGGCTCAGTCCGATTTTGTTAAATTATGATCTCGGTAAATGGGACACAACGGTTTGCTATCGAGTTACGATATCCACATACATTTCACGAGTTGATAGGTGAACAACGAACCCTCAAATTTTGGGGTGTCACAAGGAACCTGTACTATTTGTGGAGCTGAAGGAACGGTCTCATTTATGCTTACCGCAATTGAGGGAAGCTCATGGCAAGAGCTTTCTAGTTAGTCTAAGCGTCTAGTCATCCCAACCATACATGACCCGTATTAAAAGAGAGAATGTATGCTTATTGCATCTTCCATCGATCTATCTTAACATTGGTGAATCGAGCATGATCAAACAACCCCTAACTCTCTTCCTAAGACACGACTCCATACTCAAATAACTTCTCTATGTTGACTCTTACAATGCCAATGTAACCAATAAAGGACATAAGAGAAACTCATAAAGCAAAAATGTAACACTAAAGCAAGGTCCTAAAATTGCATCGCAAAAAATAAATATATAACACAAACTCTCTAGTCACAAAGGTATCCACTATAAAATGACTATAAATGCTACTAGGGGATTTAAGCAACTACCATGAGATCAATGCGCCATCTATAGCCATCAATCGTTGATCAAATCTTCAATTTGAGCCTCAAAAGGGAAGAAAGATAAAGTGATGGCAAATATCTCAATTATCCCCTTGTTTTAATTATTTTTTAGTAGTTTTATGATATAAATAAATTCTCTCATGATCTAAATGTTATATTTTGTGTTCAGGTCAATCATTGGGTGGAGTAGAGCATAAATGAGAAAAATGGAAGAAAATTCAGCAAAGTCATCATGCAGCTGCAAAAAACACGTGATCTTTCCATCTATATGATAACCTCATATGGCTCCCTCACTTGCATAGACGCATTCTAAACTCCGAGAGCTTTTCGTAGAGTCCAAGATCATCTAATTCGGAGTCTGAACAAGCAAGTTATGAAGAGAGGAAGAAAGAAGGATGCAAGTGATGACCTCCACGACATGAGCACTCACGCCATGGCGTGATTTAACCTAGACAACTCCAGTGATGTCCCATTTTCTACCATGTTGCAACTTCTGATCTATCACGTTGGTGTTAGGTTTCTGATGGCAATTAATCATACATACACAATGGAAAAATTAAAAATTTCACCTTTTCTAACTCGACCAGGGATCCATGTGATCCGATCAGATGATTCAAGGATAGAAGAATAGCTTATTCGCACTAGAAGATCCTTGTTCCATAGCCTCATGTGTGCGTCAAACCCTCCTTGTCGAACTGAAAGGCGCAACAGGATCGTTCCACCCTCTACAGCTATCCACACAAATGAGCCTTCTTGGAAACCGAGAGAGAAATGAGTGTGAAAATTCAGCAAAGTCATCATGCAGCTGCAAAAAACACGTGATCTTTCCATCTATATGATAACCTCCTATGGCTCCCTCACTTGCATAGACACATTCTAAACTCCGAGAGCTTTTCGTAGAGTTCAAGATCATCTAATTCGGAGTCCGAATGCTGTTATGAAGGGAGGAAGAAAGAAGGATGCAAGTGATGACCTCCATGACATGAGCACTCACGCCATGGCGTGATTTAACCTAGACAACTCCAGTGATGTCCCATTTTCTACCATGTTGCAGCTTCTGATCTATCACGTTGCTATTAGGTTTCTGATGGCAATTAATCATACATACACAGTGGAAAAATTAAAATTTTCACCTTTTCTAACCCGAACAGGGATCCATGTGATCCGATCAGATGATTCAAGGATAGAAGAATACCTTATTCGCACTAGAAGATCCTGCACCCATACCTCATGCAGCGCCAAACCTCCTCGGGTTTAACCGAAAGGCGCAACAGGATCGTTCCACCCTCTACAGCTATCCACATAAATGAGCCTTCTTGGAAACCGAGAGAGAAATGAGTGTGAAAATTCAGCAAAGTCATCATGCAGCTGCAAAAAACACGTGATCTTTCCATCTATATGATAACCTCCTATGGCTCCCTCACTTGCATAGACACATTCTAAACTCCGAGAGCTTTTCGTAGAGTCCAAGATCATCTAATTCGGAGTCTGAACAAGCAAGTTATGAAGAGAGGAAGAAAGAAGGATGCAAGTGATGACCTCCACGACATGAGCACTCACGCCATGGCGTGATTTAACCCAGACAACCTGATGTCCCATTTTCTACCATGTTGCGCCTTCCGATCTATCACGCGTCGTTAGGTTTCGATGGCACGAACTACATACACACAAAGAAAAATCCTAAAAATTTCACATTTTCTAATCCGACCAGGGATCCATGTGATCCGATCAGATGATTCAAGGATAGAAGAATACCTTATTCGCACTAGAAGATCCTTGTTCCATAGCCTCATGTGTGCGTCAAACCCTCCTTGTCGAACTGAAAGGCGCAACAGGATCGTTCCACCCTCTACAGCTATCCACACAAATGAGCCTTCTTGGAAACCGAGAGAGAAATGAGTGCGCTAGCACCGGGTTGAGTCTCACGAAAACCCTTAGCCGCTTCTCTCAAGTGTAAAAAATGAATGAATGAATCTGCATAGGGATCCCTTGGGTTTAAATACCAATTTTAAGCCCAAAGCTGGTTTCCTACTATCTTTATGTGTGTGACTTCCTATAGGTCCACATATTGCCGGCAAAGTGGCTCAAAAGCCCATTTCGAGCCCACGATCATAAGCAAATTTAGCAAGGCATTATGACCAATTCAAATTATGGATGTCAATAGCCGATACACCTAATCCATAATAAATGTTGTAGTCCCTTTGTCTCTCGATATCCTAATTGAACATTAGCTGCATGGACTATGTCTCCTCAGAAGTTCAATCATGCAATTTTCGACTCATGAATCGATCATACAAATAACATTAATAACTCTTATTAATTCATTTGAGCATGCCCATGCAATTTCCAGTCTCACATGTCGAGGGGCCCATAGATATCTCTCTATAAGGAGGGACAAATCCCTTTCATCCACTCACGTCCCTCTACATGATTTATTCTAAGGTCCACACACACCAGATACTGACCCGCTGCATGATGCCTTCTTCTCTTTCATTTTTTCGTTTTCTCCTCAACGTTAAACTGTCAAAACATAAAGCTACTCATGCCCTACCTACAGTGGTTTTAGGTCGAAGGATAAAAAAGAAGACATTATTATGTTGAGAAATACTGCACTATAATCATGTAGTAAGCTCCATTGTGGGTCGACCCAAAAAGATAATGTTCACCAACATGTACTTATGAGCTGACTTAATATCATCTACCCATGATCATCAGTCAAACTCCATACTAGTCTTAATTCTCTATTGCTCCACCAATAATGAACGACAAGAGACAATTTAGAATATTATTCCATTTGAAGTCTAGGGTTCTACTATCAAGTCATACACTTGATGACCATAAGTGGAATCAACTATTCATGGAGTAAATCACCACATCAGTGACAGCTGCAACATGGATGTTGGGGCCCAAAAATTTTTTAAAGTCCAATCACCGCTCTCTCGGGTGTTTTGGCTTTAAAAGAATAAATTTTGGGACTTTTGAGAAGAGATTTCAAGGGTTTGGGTGCAAAGGAGAGGACCCTTTGGGTGGAAACAACCAAAAGCAAATCTCACCGTGGATTTGCCTCGCCTCTCAAGAAAAGGAACAGAGATTCAAGAGCGGTCTACTAATTTCTTCTCCTCTTTTCTGCTTTTTCTCATGAGCTGTCTCACTTCTAGGTTGTGATGTGTAGTCTAAATAATGAACTATGATATTTAGCTTTGATTTGTAATCTTTGAAGTTTGGATTTTCTTATATATTGAATGTTTTATTCAATTTCTTATGCTTGTTGATAATTGATCACCATTAACATGATTTGTGACCTAATTTGATGTTGAGAAACAATAATTAGGTTAGACCATGAATGGAATGTCATGTTTCACCATAGAATAGAGAAATTTGTAGGTTACATGTGGCTTGTTGGATTTCTACCATTTAATACATCTCGTTATGATGGCTCTGAGTGTAGATATAAAGAGCAACATTTTTCCAATGGTAGATTGTTATTGCTTGAGAAAAAATAGCATGTGCTTAGGTGAAATTTTCCATTAATATATGATTAAGGCATCGTTGGGACCATTTGAAGCTAACCATAAGAATTTGTTAGATGAAATCAAAACCCTATGCTTTCTTGTAATTACATGTTAGAGACCTTAGTTTAGGATTTCTTTAGTTTATTTTGTTTTCCATTTCCTTTTCACATTTGTGTTAATCCAAATAAAGTTAGGACCATTATAATTTCCGTAATTAGTAATATAATCCTCGTGGGACGATACTCATACTTTCATTATATTACTTGAGGCGACATGTGCAATGTAACACCTAGTATTAGTGGAAGGAACAAAAAAAAAAAAAAAGCTAAGAATTACCTTGTGAGTTAAATTTAAACGTGTTTAAGAATTGAATTCCAAATTTTAAGGTAAGTTGAAGCGAATGGTGTGAAATTTGGTTACGCTTGATAATGAGAACGGCACTTAAATGAAATAACATTCAGCCGATGGCGTGAATAAGAAACTTCAAGAACCATGTGGCAAGTTTTCAAGTTCAAATACTAAACAGTAGGAGGACCAAATTGTAAAAAGAGGGAAAAGAATATAGGTGGTAGCCCTCAAGCATGCCACCTCAAAGTTGCCACCTCAAGCTTGCTAATAAGGTTATAAAGGGTTGTTAGGGATGGTTCTCAGGCATTCTTTGCATTTTTTTCAATCTAGAGAGAGAAGTTAGAGGGAGTGAGGGAGAAGGGATCTTTAGAGAAGAAGAAAAAGGTATATGATCTTGGCTGTTTTTTTATGCCTAATGATTAGTTGATGCTATTTAATGATAAATCTTGTTTTAAATGAAATAAAAAGTTAGTTTAAGCTATCTTTAATTAAGTTTAATCATAGAATAAAGCTAATATATTCCACATTATTTGGTTTAAGCTGGTTATATGAAGAGAAATTAGAAAAGTAGGTTATGGAGATTGTTAAGTTTGGAAACTATTTTAGTGATTAGGGGACTAATTGAGGTTATGTTCTTAAAACTAATTAATGGGTTAATTTTTAGTGGAATTAAAGTGGTCATTTAGTTAGCTAATTGAAGAAAATAATTGTACCATTGTACCATTGTACCATTGGAAGGGGGTTAAACTAGTTCTAACTACAGGGAAATCTAAATGGATGAAGGTCAAAGAATTGGGAAATTAGGGTTGTAAGAACCAAATGATTAGGGTTGTAGTAATTGTGAGTACCATGGCCTTTAGGCCTGCACTCCACTACTCCAATAAGCCCAGCATCTACGCAGGCTCACCCACCCAGCCCTCCGCCTCTAAGTAGTCGACCTCCAAAGATGCCAAGAGTATTAAAAACCACACTTTAACCAACCAAGCAAGATCCTAGAGCTCCGTCCGTATCCTGTGTCCCCAACCTAGCCATCCTGCACCGCACACAGAAAGTGTGTTATGGATATCTATATTAAGGAGAAAATCACGCGCAAGATATTTATCCATAGATCTCCTAGTATCAAAACCTTGTACGTCTGAAAAAACATAAATCCTTAATAAGGGAAAAATTAGTCCTTGATAAAGAAAAAGAGATGTAAATCCTTAATAAGGGAGAATTGGTCCTTGATAAGGAAAGAGAGATTATATCACCAGAATCACGAGATTATCCTCCCTATAATCAAGGAGAAATTCAAGTATAAAACATAAAGACTCCTATAAGAGAAAAGTAAGCAACTCCAACTGCGCTAATTCCCTTCCTTCTTTTCTCCATCCCTTTTCTTAACTTAATCATCGGATAGCGGGCCGGTCAGTACACCGCCGCCGCACTTTGTGTTTTGCGCGACATCACGCCACCGATGTCCCAAAGGCCGAAATCCAAGTAACAACACCGTGCCAAGCGCATGAATCGAACAAAAAGTCTCATCGACGACATACGAGGGCTTGGCTCTAATGGCTATCCAAGAGGTCCTCCGCCATCGCATTCCACCATTCCTCCTCGCATATGATCTGCCTCCACGTGTGAATGACTAGCAACTCCGCAGTGGATCCAATATCAAGATCAATTTCTTCATTAGCGCCAAGACATGGAGAAAAAATAGAGGAGCAAAGATGATGAGGGAATAGGATCATGTCAACATCGCAGCTGAAAACGACCGCTTATGGCCCAAGTAGAAAAAGGACATGATCTTGGTGAAAAAAAATGTGCAAGATAACGGCCAAGCAAAGCACCACCTCCCGCAATTTAAAGCGAAAGGAGTCCGGCTGCCCTGACAATGTGGATATTCCCAGCCGATCGGATGAGCCATCTCGCAGCTCGCACCTCTCCCCGCAGTTAGCAGGCCAAGTCGCATCAAAGACGCCGACGCCCGCCATCTCCAAGAATGCCAATGGTGGCACATTCTGTCGGGCGAGAAGAGAAACATGCTAAGGATAGAACCAGCCAAACGGAGTATCAGGAATGCATCTGCATTACACGTGGGCATAATGCAGCCCATACCCCCAATGTACCTCGCCTTCTGACAAAGGGCTCAGGCTCTACATACCACCTATAGCAAATGGCGTGAAGTCCTTGATGACATGCCTTCTTTCTCCCTTAGGCAACACATTCAATTACGAGCCACCATCAGGTTCACATGCTTTACTTTGCTATGTTTGATGGTTCTAGTGACCCTTATGATCACATTCCCACATAACAACTACAGTTCGCTGCCCAGGTCAAGGTGGAAGAAAAGGATTCGTTAGTTGTGGATCCTCTAGAGACGATAATGTTAGACAAGTCGGAGAAGTTCACATATGTCAGCACCCTATTATCGAGCAAAGAGAAAGAGAAGTTAAGACATATTGGCCGTAGAAACGCAGACGCATGCCCGCTCGGGAGTCACTCGCAGGCGCGAATTGACTCAACGTCAGCCTCTCATAAACTGGAACATCGCTCGACGAAACCTGTTAGATAGAAGATAAGGCGTTTCCACCCAGATCATCATCATATTATTCAAACAGAGGTAGATAATCTTCTGAGTTCAGGTTTCATAAGATAGGTAAAGTGTCCTGAATGGCTTGCCAACATAGTGGTCATCCCAAAGAAGGGCGGTAAATGGAGGGTATGCATGGGCTACACAGACCTTAATGAAGCATACCTAAAAGACAACTTCCCCCTATCGCGAATAGATCAGATCATTGATGCCTCAGTCGGGCATGGGATGTTGTCATTTATGGATTTATTTCTCCATTATCACTGCATTCCAATGCATCCGCCGATATCGAGAAAATAGTCTTCATTACAAATCGCAAGCATGTGCTATAACGCTACATTGTAGGGCGCTCGCTTAAAGAATGCCTGAGCAACCTATCGTAGATCGTGACAAAGATATTACGCCATCACGGAAAAACAATGGAAGTCTATATCGACGATAGGCTTGTCAAATCCAAAGAACGCCTAATCTATACTTTATAACTGGCAAGAAACTTTGAGTTGTCGCACACTAATGAGAAACTCGCCCCAAGTGTGCTCGCAAGTCATCAGTGTTCGGATTTGATGCAGATATTGCAGGGGGATCGAGGCAACTTATTTTACTCGTGGAGATCATAAATTCAAACTTAATAGAAAAGTTATGCAAAAGAAACTAAATGGTCAAGTCATGCTTCGCGATTCATCTCTCGCTTTACATACCGATTGAAGCTATTCTACCATCAAAAGTGGCCAAACAGACTACAGAATATAGAATACGACTGTGCCCCCTAGCTGCAACTGCCAAAGATCTCATCGAACCACCAATTCTGGCTAGCCCCAAGACATGTGAGACACTCTATCTTTACATAGTTGATTATGATGTTTCAGTAAGTACGGATTTATTCAAAGAAGACGAACACCGAAAGCAGAGGCATATATTCTTTATAAGCAAGTCCCTGTCCGAGGCAGAAACCCGATATACCCGTCTCGAGCAAGCGACACTAGCCCTTAGGGTAGCTACTAAAAAACTTCTTCCCTACTTCCAGGTGCATCCTACTACTATACTCACCAACCTCCATCTGAGAAGCATTATACATAAGCCCGACCTGTCAAGACGAATGGCTCGGTGGACAATCAAACTGAGTTAATTTTATATTCAATTTAAACCTCGCCTGGCGTGTTGAAAGGATAGGCAGGTACCGTTACCTTTGAAGCGTAAATTCTCAACAAGAAATGAAACCGCATGTTCCGCCGGGTGGACTCGAATGTGGATGGCGCTCACTACGTGCATGAGTCGAAAGCTAGGGCTGCAACTTAAAGCTCTGACTTGAGAAATTATAAGAGCGCCAAGGTTCGATTTTCCCACTTCCAACAACGTAGGCCATCACGGCTTATCATAACCGGATCGACCTTGCACCCATGTATCCTCGTAAATAATAAGAAGAAGAAGCGACTTCAATTGGTGGTAAAGGGCAATGGAGAATATAAACAAGCGGACCAACGACAATAAGTATGTAAATCTAGTCACTCCTAATGATCGAAACTTGTGGCTCGCGACTAGAGGCATGTCTCAAGGATCTTAAATGGAAGGCATACGCTTGCAGCCATGGCCACGCGTCCTGATTCAATAGGAACGATGCTCCTACCGCCTACTACTGCCTTAATCGTCGATCACTACCAAACGAGTAAACGAAATAAACGAAGCACGTCCTTCTTGGATGACTCTAATAGTTCGCTATTTGAGCTCGGGAAAACTGTATGATAATAAGGCTAACACCCAATAGATCCAGGTCCAGGAGGCTCGGTTTTCACTCGCGAACGATTAACAATAAACGACCGGGCCGGGCCATACCTTATGTCTTACTCAACGCCAGGCAAAGATGGTTTGGAAAAGTCTACGATTTCGGCATGTGGAAATCATCCGTGACTGTAATTAGCTCATAGAGCCCATACTCAAGGCTACTATTGACCAACTATGCTCACAGATGCAGTCTCCTATGTTAGGAAGTGTTACCGTTGCCAGCGATAAGCCCCTGTATCGAGGGTACCGGCACAAGACCGAACCACCATAACAAGCCCCTGGTCGCTCACTCAATGGGGGATGGACATCTTAGGACCATTGCCTACCGCCTTAGATCAGAAGAAGCTACTACTGGTTGCCACCGATAATTTTTGAATTGAGAAGCCAAAGCCTGCATCCATCAAAGATAAAGAGGTTGTTCTGGGCCAGGTGGAAGAACATCGCAGCAGTGCTCCGAATACCCCAATCTATCAGAACTCGACAATGGGCTATAATTTGATAGCCTAGTATACAAGAATTTTGCAAAGAACTAAAATCAAAAATATGTATTCGAATCTCTATTTACCCATTGCAAAAAGCAACGGTATCATGTACATTAAATAAGACTCCCGTTAGCTCGAAAAACGCCCGCACCACTAAAGGAATTGGCAGGAACCACCAGTGGCTTGATGGGTCGTTAACGACTGGGCCGAAACCAACCGCATATCAATTATTCGCCCTCACGATGGGATGGAAGCTATCATCCCCAAGGAAACCCTGCCAGATGCCTACCATACGAGCGTAAATTCCCGAAAGCAAATGCTGAAGCCATAGCCAAAGACCTAGAAACACCGACGGTCTCTCGAAGTCGCAACAAGATAGAGTCATACAAGCAGAGGCTAGCGAACTTGCATAACCGACGTGTAAAGCCACCCACATTCCTACCCGAGGACTTGGTCTTGAGACGAGTCTTTGAAAAACACACCCAACTGAACAATAGGAAGTTCCAACCCAACTATGGCTGACTATATATGGTAGCTTCGAAAGTAGTGTGCTTCGCCCATGCTATGTGCCGTAGAGGACTGTTGTGCCCTGGATGTGGAACGCTATGCACCCAAGAAGTATTATCGCACTTTTTCTTTTGAGGATTCTATCACAATAAAGTTTATCTTTTAGACATTTGAAACCAATAATTCCTTCCACTCTAAGAAAATAAAGTCCGATACTGCTTGTCATTCCTCGTCACATTTTTTAAGAGTAAAAGTCTAGATATGGTTGATGTCCTACTGGCACCTAAAAAAGTCCAAACATGGTTAATGTCTTGCTGGCGCATAAAAAAAAGTCTAGACATGGTTAATGTCCTGTTGGCAAATAAAAAAAAAAAGTTCAGACATGGTTGATGTCCTATTGGCACCTAAAAAACTCCAAACATGGTTAAAGTCCTACTAGCGCATAAATAAAAAAATCCAGACCTGGTTGATGTCCTACTGGCACCTAAAAAGGTCTAGACATGGTTGACGCCCCATCGGGTATCGCAAAAAGGGTCCGTACGGTTGATGTTTTGGTCGGCACTCCAGAGAAAGTCCAGTTATGGTTGTTGTCTTGCTAGCATTTTCAAGATAAAAAAAAAAAAAAAAAAAAAAGGAGCCCAAACATGGTTGTCACCATTGCAAGGATTTTTATCAAACATGACTCATATTTTGTTGGCACCTTCATATTTCATTATAATGCGCTAAGAGCGCCAAGGATTATTATGCATTCTGGTGGCAAAACGGCGCCCCCTACAAAAATCTTCCAAAATAACCAAAACTAATATAAGGGAATAAGTTAGCCCTGCTCCTTCATAACGATGACGTCCACCGGATCCTTCACCGCCTAGACCGGATAAACCCTCACTTTAGCTTCGACTATCGTTAGAGCCGAGGGCACCCTAGTTATTCATAAAAACTCGATAAAGGTCAATAGAGTTAGGCATGTCGCTCGGGAACTGCGTGGTCGGTCACTATGGATGCTATGTTTGAACACAACATCCGTAGCCATAAGAGAAAATCTACTCCAAGGCTTTCTGATAGTCTTCCACCATGGCTTCCTTGTCCTTGCCCTCCTGGGAATGAAGAGCAGACACCTCATCTCTGGATGCCTCGAGCTCCAGTAAAAGCGATGTTCGCTCAATCGTCAGATGGGCAACCTCAGCCTCCAACCCGCGCTCGTCTTCCTCCGCAGCCGCCAAGGCATCTCAGACCCTAGTCAGGTCATCCTCTACCCTTGCCTTGGCCCCGCCATCGCACGGCTGCCGCACGAGCCACCTAGCCTCGCTTCGTCCCGTCCTCTTCTTTTTCGCACTGACTCCGCCTGACTGGCTTTGGCCTCGCTCCACTGGATTCCGCCTACAAAGAAGCATCCAAGTCCTGATGCTTGGAAATGGCTAATTGGGCGTAAAGCCACAATCTCTCGACGTCATCTAGCCAAAACTAAAATTCCCTATGCTGGCGGGATATATTCCAAATGACCGTTACATCCTATAAAAGGCGAAAGAATGAGATTACTACGGTAACGGCCAACTAAGTAGCGCAAAGACGCATCAGCTCACGGATCAAGGAAAGTCATGGTTATGATGAAAATCTGTCCCTACCACCGATTGGAAACTCGCCTTACTCATATAGACTGGGAACGGGATGGAATATTGCTTTACACGAGCCGCAATAGGTACTCAGAAGTAATTAGGATAGAGTCGTGCATATGCGCAACAAGAGGCTCCGCCTGGTCAAAGGGGCTCATACGATGGATGATCTCCCAAGCACCCTCTAAATCGTGCGGCAATGCCTACTAGGTGGATCCTCCATGTGAGGGAACGCACGGCTCAAGAACACCTCGGGTCACCGCTTTCTCCCGCTTAAATACGATATCAAACAAGCCTGGGAGTTTCGAGCAAAGAGCCTACATTGGAAGGCCCCCCCGGCTAAGGTCCCTCCTGTAGGCGCACCACCACCAGGCGCCAAAATAGATCGATCGCTAAGGGCCCAATCGGGAGTCCATCGATTATTGCCCACCCTTCCTGGCCTCTTCATCTAGTGAAGTACGCTTTGGACGCTTCCCATCAGATATGGGGATGGACTCACCCTCCAAGTTCACAATCCGTTTACGCATCCGTGCGGCAAACCCAACGGTAAGCATAAACATTTCGCCTCAAAGAAGGTCACTGAAATTATGCCCGCCTGCCCATGAAGCCCCAAATTTCTGGGCGACGATCACTTTAGTTAGTCCGCCCTTCCTATCTCCATCCTTTTTTTTTAGGCCGAGGCAAGCAACGGACTTAAGGCTGGGGTGACCCGATATACCTTACTAAGGCCCCTATAATAAGCCTCCCATTGATCTTCCTACAACAATTGCCCTAGAAGAGCTACCCGGTCGACTTATGAGTTCGCCAAGAACTGGCGCTATCCCCAGTGAACTCTACAAGCAACGAGCGGGGAATGACAAGGATGATGTAAGGAAAGGCGCAGGCGGCCAGCTCTCGCAAGTTCCTCATCGTCAACAAAAGCTCATAATTGCGCTCTACCTCTACTATCTCCAGTAGTCGTCTGATATTCTCCAAGCCAGCCTTCTCTATTTAGTTGACTAGCCAGCCTCACCTGCGCTTACCTGGACAACATCAGGAAAACCTATGTGTGTCAAAACACAAATCATCTAACATAACATAATTTTTAACCAAACTAAGACCAACTTGGGAACGTGAGAGATTGATTCACATCAAAGGGAAACCCTAGAGAGCTGGGCATCTCGTAATTATGAGCCCTTAACTCGAAACCCTTTCGCCTCTATCTGGGGAATAAGGAGCCCGCTACAAATTGTAGTCGAGATCAGGGCCGACATGCATAGCTCCGCCCCTATCCCTAGCTTCAACGTATAGATGAAACATATCTTTACCAAAAAAATATCCAACTGGTAAAGAAAGTCAAGCACATTGCAACCCATTAAAATCTGAAAAACATTCAGATGAATAAGCATAGGAGGAGCTCAAGTGATGTGTAAGAATTGCTTTACTAACGACGAAACGGGGAAGCGAAATCCAGCCGTGAACTGCTCCCGGGTGAAGTAGATGGCGCTATCCGCATGTCCTACAAAGGAGAAAGTCGGCCCGTCTAACAATTCTAAGTTGATGTCGTTGGGGACTCGACAGAAGGACCTCAGTTCCTCCATAGACATAGAAGCCACAAGGCTGCTTATGGTAGACAACTCCCACCGACGCTTTCAGCCCAACCCGGATCGTGGAAGTCCCCCAACTCCCCTCATCATTCTACAGCAAACAAAGAAAAGGGATCAACTCAAGGGCCTCAATGGGAAACAACAGCGTGACCAAACCCCACTCGAGGAGCTTCCAAAACTATTGGGGAGTACCTAGAATGAGTACATCCCAAACGCTGCGGTGCGCTTCGCCAACAAACACTATCGGGCGCATCAAAAGCTTACGTTCGCAAGACCAGCAAACCAACACAAACAAACAATCCAAGCAAACTAGTTACAGAGGAAAAACCTACCAAGAAGTCGAAAATGGTTGAAAATCCTCAACGACTACTTGGCCGAAACCTTCAACGGCTACTTGGCCAAAACCTTCAAGAGTATTGCAGATGCTCACAAAAATTTTTAGCGAGAGGCTTCTAAGTGACAATAACTTCTAGATCCCTACCCCTATATAACAGATACCAATGTGCCCATTAAATATTTCAAGAGACTGTGTCGAGACGAGAAACGCGGCCCTCTCACCCTGCTTAGGCAATTCACAAAGCGCTTTAGAACAAGGTCCTTAAGCCATGCAATGAGTCATGAGCAGAACCCAGCCTGGGCTGCGACCACAGGCCGATGCTTCGATGGCCTGGGTGTCCGCTGTGCCGCTGTGCCCCTCAATTAGCTGCTTAGATCGTCGCCCATTAGTCAGAGAATCCAAAAGCAACCCGAGCCAAAAATTCAAAAACACATTCCTAAACGTTAAGAGCTTCCCAAGATCCATCCTCATGTCGGCTGCTCCCATAGCCGACACACGAAGAAAGAATGAAAGGTAGGAATCAAGGGTTACACCAAACAAAAACAAAATGCGTCCAAGCAACCATGATAGACCCATTACAAATCCGTCCAAGAAACCATACCCGACTAATTGTCAAAAGAAAGCAAAAACAAAGAAAAAGGAAAAAGTCGGAGAAAAAGAAGAGTTTGAAATATTCTGTTTAAAGACTCTGCCTCAACCTTACACTGACCATGGTAAACAATGTGGCGCTAGGACAAGAGGGCACCTAACCCTGGTGAAGAACCCTAAAAAAGGGGAATTGGCGTAATCGGGGGGCCTAGGACATCTGGTAGGTCAACACAAATGTCATCCTCAAACACACAATATCCACCACCAACAAACGGCTGCATAGATTTTTGAAATCCTACATCCATAACTTCTCCACCTTCACTGACTTATGGATGTGGGTAAGGAAGGAAATCACAATGAGGGAAAATCTCTCAGGCAACGAAAGCGAACTGCCGGGCAACTTACAAACTGAGAGTCATCCCCATATATATAAAGGTGGAACTTCAAAAGGCACATTAATGCACCTCTGACATCATGCCACTGACTTACATATATGCAATAATAATAATCTACACTCCATACTTAGGGTCCTGAAAATCAGTATTTGTCCTCGACTAGAAGAGCACAATGTCAAAGAAAAAGAGGGGCATTGTGAGTACCGTAGCCTTTAGGCCTGCACTCCACCGCTTCAATAAGCCTGTGAGTCCACGTGAGGCCCACTCCTCCCGCCTCCCATGAAGCCGGCCCCAAGACTCCGCCAACCGTGACAAAACCGCACGGAACCAAATCCGGTAGTAGATCCCAGAGCGCACCACCGGGGATTCCAAGTCCTCCAAAATACCATCCTACCGCACACCGAAAGTGTGTTATGGATAACTATATTAGGAGAAAACTACACCCAAGATATTTATCCACTGATTCCCAAAGATCCAAACCCTCGTATCGCCTCAAAAAGCAATACAACCTTTAATAAGGGAAAATTAGTCCTCGTATGAAATAGAGATGTAACCTTAATAAGGAGACTAGGTCCTGATATGGAAAGAGAGATTATATCACCAAAATCACTTAGATTTATCCTCCCCATAATCAAGGAGAAACTGGTCAGATAAAAACAAAAAGACTTCACGCATGGAAAGGTAAGAAACTCTAACTATGCTAATTCCCTTCCTTCTCTTCTCCATCCATTTTTCTAACTTAATCATCAGAGAGGCGGCCGTCACACCGCCGCCGAACCCCCTTTGTGTTTTGTAGGTTTACATCACGCCCCTGATGCCCTAAAGGTCAAAATAATCCAAAATTCACTTCAGAACTACAATATCTCTTGACTTAATTATGTGATTTTGTGTAAATGAATCCTAAATTAGATTGCTCACTCCGCTCCGATTTAGCTATGATCTCGACATGTAGGAATTTGCTACTAAAATAAAGTGAGGTAGGAAATTTTATAAAGATTCTAAAGGCTCATCTATGTTGGCTTTTCATGAAATATATGTTGTAATCTCTACAGTTTGATATGTATTCAAGAAGAAGGCACTATATCTTTTGTTGACTTTATCGGCTTAGCTCGATTCGAACATTGTAATGATGGAATTCGGGTCGGAGACTCGTGACTTCTGGCGAGTGGCGAGCAATAATGTATCACGATAAGATTGGTTGACAATGGAACACAATGATAAAACAGGGTTTCTATCAGGTGATATCTTGATATATACAGATCATCACATGTTACTTGTTTATGTGGGACCGTGGTTCCTTGGGTGAAAGTTTCTAAATCCTTGAGCAAAGACACTTAAAGTGGTGTAGTAAGGGTTGGTCTCGCCTCGATTATAGTCCGAAGACATGGGGTCAAGTTACCAGGCATGAGTCCTAAAAAGTACTCGCAGATGTACAAGTATTATTTGGAGCATTGATGAATAATATCTCCGATGGCACAGATATGACAGTCTATAATATGAGGGAAAACTTGAGAGAAACAGAGATGAAGCTCTTTAAACAATATGCATGCATATCAATTATTGCATATTCACTAACTGTTTAAGGATGTTGATCATGCATCTTGTCTTCTATTTAATTCATGTTAAACTAGATATGCATTGTATGACCATAAAGTTTCCTACTGAGTTGTGAACTCACCCTAATTCTCCCAACATTTTAGATGCAAGAGAGAAAATGTGACAAGGGTGGTTGAGCTAGCTTTGGCATGTTGTAGATTGGATGTTGTTTGCTCTTTTTGAGATCGTTTTGAGGCTTGTACCTTGTATGATAGTCATTTTGGGAGAAAACTGTAATTAACACCCATTTTGTACCCTTGTTAGTATGGGCTATCCATAGGTGGGATCAAAAGTGGAGGCACCAAGGTGGCTCTGGGTTGTATTCATCTAGAAGGACTCTACCCTTGTGTAATATAATGTTTACACAAGTGGTGAATGTTGATTATATACGTGTTTATCATAGGTTCTCATTCCTATCGATGAGCGCCATTAAACTTAAACACGACAATGGTTTCTTACTTGTATAATATAAGTTAAATAATTGAAAAGAATCAAGTGACATGCACGCACACGTAGGCGCATATAATTTTAGAGACACATTTTGCACCTAACAAAGGTCCACTAAACCCAAAAAAAAAAAAAGTAATAGAGAGTAAATATGATGCAGAAAGACAAGGAGTGATCCAAATAACAATGAAAACCCGAACCAATCTATGAACACTAATGAGGAGACCGAAGGGAGAAAACTATACTCAACTGTGACTCTAGCGACCTTAAAGGCTCTAAAATGCACCCACGTGTAGGATAAGGACACCTAATTAGAGGGTCTATGGCTCAACCAACAAGGTCAACGTAGGCTCTATAAACGAGGAGGATCCAGGTGATGGGTCCTAGTGGAATAGGCTTTCACAATTGGCTGACATATCCTCACATCTCTAACTCACTCAAAGACAATCTAAGGTGCACAGTGGTGTGTGGGTGTATCCAAAAAAAACCTAGCTATTTAAGGATAGAAAAAACACACTAGTCACACAAGAATCCTAAAATCTATCTCTATGTTATACAAGTCTTCAAATATCATACTCCAATCAACATCAATATGTTAACCACCTTCAAAGTGCTCCTAAACATAGATCTAACCCATCACTAGACCTTATACCTAATCACTAGCTTGGTCAAAGAGCAAGCAAAGATTAACAAATCTCTTATCAAACAAAAGACCAAGGGAACAAAGTTGACCAATACTAGTGGGTTAGAGATAAAAAGATACATGCATGTCCCACATAAACAAGCAACATGCAAGCAGACAAGAGAAGGGTAGTCATGCAATATACAACCATGCAAAGCGTAGGTGTATCATCCATATCTATACTCAATCTAAGTAAGAAAACAAGATAAGCAAAATGAGTATATAGTATTTGAAAAAAGCGAGCAAGAGAAAAAAAAAACATACTAAAAAGAGTCAACATGCCAAGGTATATGAGATAAGTAATCCAAAGCAAACACATGCCAAAATAAGCAAAGTGATCATCTAATGAATATTAGTCAGTATTTTTACACACATGCCAAGCAAAGAAACAAGATGAATATATTGAATATGTAACATGGTAAAAGTGATCAAGAGAAGTATATAGAGAGAATCAACATACTAAGGTGAAAGAAATAAATAATACACAAGAAGTACATGCTAAGGAGAGTAGAGTAATCATGCAACAAGGAAAAATAAACATGTTATAATATACAAGAGGATCAATCAATATAACCAATGATGTCAAAGTGAATGAAATACATAATAATAAGAATATACATGTTAGGAAGAAAAAGAAATCATACAATAAGAAGTCATCATGCCCAAAGAATAATCAAGTGAAATGATCAAGGTGTTATTATTTGAAAATCATAATCAAACATGCTCCTAGAATAAATCATCAAAACAAGTCTTAATACAAAGGTCAATCACTAAAGCATGAAAAACACAAGGTAATAGGAGTACCCATTGATCGACCAATCAACCATATTTGCTTCAACTCCATGCCCTAAGTTTGATCCTCTAAAACAATCCAGTGGATCCCACATTCTTTGCTATTATGCATTTAGAACTTAATATGAGACTGCTTTTATATATTTGAAAACCATTTAAAAAAATAGTTTGGAAAACACCCAAATTGCTACAAGGATAAGAAGTGAGAAATATTTTAAAGAAAATAAAGATTTAGAGAAAATAATAATAATAATAATAATAATTTGAAAGTTGGAAACGGAAAGGTCATTTTTAAAGACAACTGGATGAAATTTAAGAATATTATTTGGAGTAAAGTTTTAACACTCTAGCCCGATAGTTTTAACACTCTATCATTCTAAGTTGGAGGTCAAGGGTTAAAACTCTGGCTTTTGCATGCAAGTGAATTTTTTTTCAAGAAGCTGAAGCTAAGTTTGGCATTTAGAAAACCGAAACTTCAAAGAGCACAATTTTTATTTTATTTTTTAATAAAAGTGCACTAATTTTATTGCTTAGAAAGGTTGAGAATAAGTAAATAAAAGAAAAAAAAAAGAAAAGATAAATCTCATAATAAAAGAAATGAGAGCTAGATAAAACTAATAAAAATAATAATAATTAAATAAAGGAAACTAGTGAACTGGAGAATAAAAGAAAAGGTCAAAATAAAATTGAAAGGCAAGATCAAATAAAAGAAATAAAAGAAAAAGAAAAAGGAAAGTCATCACACTGAGGGCGGTTATGCGCGCGCATATATATATATATATGTCAAGATCATGATATTTTATATCGATCGAATCCATTCGCTGAGCCTATCTAAATCGGTTCATATAACAAAGATTGTAATAAAACGACAAAAAACAATACGTCGTAACAAACTGACAACAAACCAAACTCCGTCATAAGATAGCGACAACACACAAAAAAAGATAAGATCTAAATGTTTGTGGAAGAACCACTTTATTGAGGAAGAAAAGGAAAAAAGAGATACAAATGAGTGATTTTAGACCAAAAATTGGCAAAGAATCATCCCTTCCTTACTTAAGGAAAAGAGTTAGAAGAGAACAAGATGATATATATATATATATATATATATATATATATATCCACAAAGGATGAAACAATATCCAGATTAATAGTATCTATGACTCCAGTTTTTCAACATATTGATCTAATATTTTCAATTGATCGAATTTGTTTTGCCTGTTTGAATTGTCTCACGTAAATAAAGCACCGCAACAAAACGACGAAAAGTCTATGTAACAAGCTAATGACAAACCAAACGCTGTCATAAGATAGCGACAACACGAAAAAATAAGCTAAGACCTAAATCTTTATGGAATAACCACTTTATTGAGGAATAAAATGAAAAAAGAGATATAGATGGGTGATTTTAGACCAAAAATGGCCAAAGAATCACCCTCCCTTTATATATATATATATATATATATATATATATATACATATATTGATTCAAACTTGCAATCACTGGGATAGATATAAGATACAAATCAAGGGACCCAACCCAGCTCTCTTTTCTAACCTCGAGGGGACCCTTCTCCGCACTCCTACGAATCTCAAAAAAATTTTCATTTCTTTTAAACCTTTTTAAAAGTGAATCCGTAGAGCGAACCCATTTATACAGTTATGTTTTCCATTAAAATCTTATGAAACATGGTGGGACAAATTTTTTTTTCTTTTAAACATTAAACCCTTTATAGAAAATCGGGCAAAGTTTCCTCTGTTTTTCGGACATGTCCCAATTTAGAACACCTGTAATAAAACAATTTAATTTACTCAACATCCAACAATGGGACATCAAGTCCACCACAACCAATTTCAAATCAAACTTTAAAATCATTTTCTCGAACACTATGTGATATATAAACAATCTTTAAAACTCAGGGATACATTACAACAGTGCACAAGTAGTTATTTACAACAAAAACTATACATTTTCAAAGGCGTGGTCACGTGAGGCGGAGTGTCACGAACCCCGAGGCTGCCTCGAATCGCATGTCGGCCTTGCCCCGAAACATTTTATAAAACATTTGGAAAAAGTGGTGGGCAAAGGAGCTCGCTGGAGAGTACAATTATAGGAAAATAATGTTGTCGATGAAGTTCAAAATACAATGTGTAAAACAATTGTATAGAGATCTCATTTCCATAAACATTTACTTTGCATTCTTTTCCTTTCTATTCAAATACAACGTGTAAAACAATTGTATAGAGATCTCATTTCATAAACATTTATTTTACTTCTTTCCATATAGTTCAAATGGCACTGTGTAAAAACAATCAGATAAACATATCCTTTCCATAAACATTTGTTTTACTTTCTTTTCCATATAGATCAAATACAATGTGTAAAACAATTGTATCAAAAACAATTGTATAAACATATCCTTTCCATTAACATTTGTTTTACTTTCTTTTCCACATAGATCAAATACAATGTGTAAAACAATTGTATCAAAAACAATTGTATAAACATATCCTTTCCATAAACATTTGCTTTACTTCCTTTTCCATATAGTTTAAATACAATGTGTAAAACAATTGTATCAACGTATCTTTTCAATATACTTTCTTTCCTCTTTGACCACATATCCAATGGAACCCGCCTACCGTTAACCACCGTTGGTCCATGAAAGAACCTTCAAGGAAACAATCTTACAATCACCGATGGCCCAAAAAGGAACCTCCGAGAAATTATGCCCTACCGTTAACCACCGTTGGCCCATGAAAGAACCTACAAGAAAACAATCTTACGATCACCGATGGCCCAAAAAGGAACCTCTGAAAAATCGTGCCTTTCTTTTAAATACCATTGCACTATGGAATAAATCACATTATGCGTTGGTAAACATTTCATACTTTCACGTCTGGCTTACACATGCATCACTCTTCCCTTCCCTCTCTATACAAAAAATCCTAACCCTTCCCCGTATACTCATGCATGCGTAAAGTACTTTAGCTCGACTCTTCCTTTAAACTTTATCTTGTAACATAGGGTAACCAAGATTTAAATATTTTCATATAAACATGTATATATAAAATATACATTCATAAACATTTCATTTCATATGGAAACCATAAATCATGCTTATAAAACTATGGAAACTATAATCATTTCATATTTTCTCAACACATGTTGTATAAAATTATGGAACTATAATCATTTCCCATATTTTCCCAACATAATTTTAAAGTCAAGAAAAACTACATTTCTTTTTTTCATTTGAACATTTGAGTAAATATAGATATGAAAACATATACATTGGTAAACATTAATATATATAGATTTTCATAAACATTTACATTTTCCCTCACCTTAGTTATTTAAGCCCTTTTTCCTCAAAACAAAACTTTCCACCTCCACCCTTGTCCTTTACCACCTTCCTCCTACAAGTCCCATATCCATAAAATCTATTAACATCCATACCTTAATCATGTTCAATTAAACCATTAACTATAATATACTTTCCAAAGAACCCTAAAACATTTAATCACTTCTCCAATTGATTAAAATCAATCAACTCAACCTCTTTTGTTCTCATGCTTTTCTTATGCTAACTCTTGGCAATTACTACCCCACACAGCCCACAACATGCCATGAATGTCTATGTCAAAACCCTATTATTCACATCGACATAACCAAGCAACCTGTACACTTGGTGCAACCATAAATCTTCAGTCACGTTCTGTTCATCCACTATCCTCTACAGGAATATGGTTAGAATCTTGACTCAATGGGCTTTCCATATAGTCTAAGAACACCCAAAACGGAGTTCAAACGAAGAAATTATGGCATTTTCATTCAAAATTGGTCAATTTACTATGTATACACTGGAAACCGTCTGTGATACCCGATTTCAAGGGTCTTAATCCATAATTTGACACTGGTTCTTTGCAATCATTTTGAGATACGGTTCTTAGGGTTCTTCTCCAACTGGAATCACCCAAATCGGATCACCAAAACTCAAGATATATCTTAAACAACCGACTACTCTTGGCCAAACAGAATCCAGAAACTCTGTCTCTAACATACCTCCACTTTGAATGCATTTCTGAGTCCAAAAGGGTCGGAATTTGGATTGACCTATTTCAAGGAGATATGTTCTACTATCAGTCTAGTTTATTGTCAAATTTTGAATCACTCAATTCGGATGAGTGATGACCAACTTATGGCCAAAATACAGTCATGGGGTCTTAAAAACAGAACATAAAAACTACCTGAACATAGCTCCACTTTGAATGCATTTCTGAGTCCAAAGGGGTCGGAATTTGGATTGACCAATTTTAAGGAGATATGTTCTCCTATCAGTCTAGTTTACTTAGAAATTGAATCACTCCATTCGGATGAGTGATGGCCTAGTTATGACCAAAATGTCACCATAGGCTCGAGAAAAAACTGGCAAAAGACTCCTCGACACACACATACCCTTAGACATAAATTAACCCGAGTAGGAGAACAACCCTAACTCAAATGGTGTGATTTCCCGAGACACCACCTTTTCTCGGTTTCCGTGAAAACCTGAACCTTGGACCTTGGTAGAATCTTGTGATTCTGGTACCCACGCGTAGCCCTTGTCGCGTAGATGAGCTTTAACTCTTGACCTAACGAGATCCGACCGACGAAATCCCTTGAATCAAAGAGATAAAATTGTTTTCTCTCTCTCTCTCTCTCTTACTCTCGCTCTACTTCGCTGATGAGACCAAATGAGATATTTCATTTTTTAGTGACTATTTATAGGTGTGGACACGTGGCCCACGCGCCACGTGTCACACTTTTCTAAGCCATTTCGCTTCTAAACAATTTATTTCATCCCGATTTTAGTTCCATTTATCTTAAATGGACATTCTTTAAATATTTGACATTTTTCGGGATTTTTCTAAAAATCTCGTTTTCAAGGTCCACTCGACGCCTATCACCTTGAATTTCGTGAAAATCTGACTTTCTTGGAATTCAACAAAATTAGACTAGGTAATTAGATTTCGTGAGACGAATCCAACTGTGAAATCCGTTTCGTCATCCGAGATCTAGAAAATTTTCAGATTTTTCTATGGCAAAATATCGTTTTGCCATTTTTAAAATTGCACACCCCTTAACATAATTTCGTTTAATCTATTTTACCTTTTTAGGATCAATACATTATTATAACATTTTTTATTTTCGAGGCTTGTTTTTGAATTACTATTCATTTTGATTGTTTCAGTCAAATACCTAATCGATCGAAAACGAAATTTACTATTTATAGAAATCAGAATTCGTGGTCTTAATAAAATTGCTAAAAATCACAAATGATGAAACAATATCCAGGTTAATAGTATAAACTTATTAAAGTCTGGCTAAATTTGATAATATAAAGTCTTCAACATATTAACAACCATAATCTAATATTTTCGATTAATCGAATCATGGTCTCATTCGAATTGTCCCCATAATAAAGTGTCACAATAAACGACGAAATGCGACGTCGTATCGTTGATTTATTAAAACAAAACGCCGCCATAAGATAACGACAATACTTAAAAAATAAGATAAAACATAAATCTTTGTGAAAGAACCACGATAAGGAAAATAAAAGATATATATATATATATATATATATATATATATATATATATATATATATATATGGGTGATTTTAGATCAAAATGACCAAAGTATCACCCTCCTTACTTGAGGAAAAGGGGTTAGAAGAGAAAAAGACGAGGGAAAATAACATATACATATTTAAGACAAGGGGAAAGTAGTTTTCAGGTAATCAATTTGATAATTATCGTGAATAAGAAATGAAAATTTTTTATTACATATGTTTCAGGTTACATCAAGAAAAAATAATATGGTAATATATTCAATAGTTATAATAATATAATAGGTAGTTATAATAGTATATTCAATAGTTATGATAGTACATATACTGAATATATTACCATAACTACTGAATGTACTATCTAATTATTTTTTATACTTGACACACAATTATTTTTTTTTATTATAACATGAAACATGTAATACGAATTCTTTTATAGCTTATTCGCAATAATCATCGTACACCACACTGCGCTACATCAATTAATAGTGGGCATCGCACTATAAATTTATCTTTCCTTAGCATGTGGGTGAACAGCAGCAAAGGCCTTTCCTTCTTGGAAGCTTCTAACGATTGTAATATTGTCAAATTTTTTTTTAATTATTATCTTCTCTGAATCTCTGAAATGTTTTAAAATTCTCTTAGAATTGCGATTGTACTCCTACTTATCCTCTAGAATGAAGAAAATCCCCTCATGAGAAGGCCAAAGCCTTTTGGTGTACTATTATTTTCTTTTTTTTTTGTAACTGGATATATTTATGGAAAATTATGTTTGGAGACTGATTTTTAGGACAATTTTATCGGATTTAGAATCTAAGAATTTATAAAAACACATTTAATAAGAAAAAATTAAAATTGGATTATTTTAAAAATAATTATATAAATGTATAAAATAATGAAAAATAAAACGCTAAACATAAAAGTAATATATTTAAGATCAAAATATTTTAAATTCTAACATATTTTAATCACATATAGAACTAGGTAACCCACGTATTTATCTCCCTTCACATTGGTATGATATTGTCTACTTTATATCTAAGCTCTTATGGTTTTATTTTTGGGTTTTTCCCCCTTAAAAGCATCATACCAATTAGATATTACAATTTTATATACTCATAAGTCTTCTCATTCTCAATCGATGTGGGACATTGTGAGACAACCGATGTGAGACATTATGAGACTTTGGATGCACACCTAACACAATATTACTATTTACTATGATACTTATAATTTTCAACATTGTTACTTACACAATAAATAGTAATATTACTTTATCTATAAAACATAAAAGTACCTCAAACTCTGCATCAGAAGCTTTAGGAAGAAGTGTTGTTCACCCCACTTGCTAAGTGTTGGAGATATTTCTTGTCATAGTCTTCGGCAAAAATTCATCACGTGCTTTAACTGTATATCGATATACGAGTTGGTAGACCAAGCTACATGTCAAGACATAGTGTCTTCAATCAAAACGAATTCTAGAGAGAATATTCTGAAGATTATGATAAGATATTCACTAAGGTGAATAAGGAAGCATGGAGGGAGATATTACGCAAATCAAATATGGAAGATTTGATCATATTTGATAAGGTTCCTATAGAAGTATGATATTCAATTTTGGAATAAAATTAGGATCTCACAACTATCGTGTTGGGATTGATTTGGAAAATTGTAGTAGTTAAGGGAACCTTCTATAAACACTTATTGGAGATAAAATTAGAATATTTGAAGAGATCTTAAAGCACTAGAATAAATATGGGACCATAAGATGTTTTAAAATGTCTCTCCAAACCATAACCGAGTTGAAGTTAGAGATTCAAGGGTTTAGGAGTCTCCATAGGGATTGAGTGTTATTATGGAGAAATCATTCTTATATATATGAGTTTTATTGGGAAATTTTGGCTATGGGTTTTCTAGATGTCATGAGCAGGAAATGGAGCGATTTAGAACTTCTACAACAAACCCGGGAATTCAATCAATGCTTATAAGTTGAATCTCCCAATGACAACTACATATTCTGCCTACATTCAATGTCATGAATTAAGGCTAATATCATAGGAAGACTTGATAGCAAGTCTCCTCTCCCAACTATGGGGGGTTGATGCAGGAGCTTCTATAACAAACAATGGGAATTTGATCTTCATTATGGAAAATTCATATTCGAGAGGTTTTGAAACCTTGGATACACCAAATATGTTTCTATATCCTAGTATTTTGAGTCTTGTTACTATTTTGATTTGGATGTCGATATAGAAATATTCGTTCTTCAAGTCCAAGTAGTAGTTTCTTTCTTTAA
Source organism: Tetrastigma voinierianum (assembly GCA_016808115.1). Lineage (NCBI taxonomy): Eukaryota > Viridiplantae > Streptophyta > Magnoliopsida > Vitales > Vitaceae > Tetrastigma > Tetrastigma voinierianum. Next base: position 82,040 of record JAEQBH010001075.1, on the reverse strand, counting down.
TTTAGAAAGTTTGTTTTCCTAGTCCAAGTAAGAGTTGCTATTTCCTTTTAGAAAGATTTTCTTTTTAGGAGTTGTTTTATTTCAATTAGAAAGTCTTGTTTTCCAAGTTAAAATAGGAGTTTTTTTTATTTCAATTAGAAAGTATGGGGCTATATATGCTTCCCCCTAATGTAATCTTTTGACAATCAATTCAAGTTTTAATAAAGTTCATTTCTTTAAAAGTTATGTAAAATCTGAGAAAATTCAATTTTTCAACAATGGTAAAACGGTAATTTCGGTTGAAAACCTAAAATTTTCTAGATCTCAGATGATGAACGGACTTCACCGCTAAATTGCCTCACAACTCCAGTTATCCCATCAAATTTCGTTGGATTCCGAGACATGCAAAATTCACGCTTTTCGATGATTTTGTCGCGACACACGATACGATCATGGGTGATGACACATGGCACCCTAGGAAGGGACACGTGCATGAGCCATGTGGTGCACTTGAATAAATGGCTCATTGAGCCATGCAAGAATGATGTAATAAAGAAGAAAGAAAAAAATAAAGAAAAAACTAAGAAAAATAAGATGAGATGATGGCACCAAGAGGAAAGTGGAGAAGTTTCCCCACTTTGATAAATCTGCCGAGAAAAATCAAAAAGGAGAATAAAAGTGAGAGAAGAAAAAAAGAAAGAGAAGAAAAAAATGAAAGAGAAAAGAAAAAAAATTGAGAAAATGAGATGGGAGCAAACATGAGTGAAGGAATTCGGTGGATAAAGAAAAGGAATGGGAGGAAAGAAGGAAAGAAAACAGGAGATAAATGAGAGAAACAAGCAAACGGGGAGAGAGAAAGAGAGATAAAGGGGAGAGAGAAAAAAAGATTTTCTCTGCGTTCCGACGGTCTGAGAAAAGTTGATCCACGCATCGCGAGCTATGCGTGGGTACCAAAACTTGGAGTTTTGTCAAGCTCCACGAGATAGGGAATTTTCTACTTTTATTATTTTTAGCCTAAAAACCATTTAATGGCATAGGTTTTCTTCGGGGTCGTAACTGGCCGTGTAATTAGTCCCAATATTTTGGAACTGAATATTAGAAGTTTTTGGAACTGGCTCTGGACAGTCCTAGACTGTTTGAGGTTTGGTTTTGATCCCAGGACTGATGTCTTCGGGTTTTGTTGGGTGTTTTGGTGTCACAGTGATTCGTTGACGAATGGAACCAAAAATGGTTCATGTCAGTGAAGGGACCAAGAGGTGCCCTTGTATTTATGGGTCCGAGATTGGGACTATTTTGTGTGTTATTGTTAGAAAAATAAATAACATGTTGTTGTGTGTAAAAATCATGTTAATACGTACTTGCTTGATTTATTAACATGGAAATTGTGATGAATGAGAATCATATGTAGGAAATATAATTATCCTAATTGTTAAATGTCGATGTAGCTCTTATTGTGCAATGAGTACTTATTATAGCATGAAATGTCATGATTGCATTTCATATGCACGGCCACATTGCGCTTTAGCCCGTATGGTGCATAGATATGTTATTCACCATTCTGATGAATGGGGTGGTCGAAATGAGACAACATCAAAAAATCGAGACTCACGGTTGTATAAAAACAATAATAAATATAAATCATATGTTTAAAGATAGCAAGATAAGTGTGATTCTGTATGATGAAGGAATTCGGTGGATAAAGAAAAGGAATGGGAGGAAAGAAGGAAAGAAATCAGGAGATAAATGAGAGAAACAAGCAAACGGGGAGAGAGAAAGAGAGAGATAGCGTGAGAGAGAAAGATTTTCTCTCGCTTGCTCGACGGTCCGAGAAGAAAGCCGATCCACGCACGCGGAAGCATATGTGGTACCAAAACTTAGAGCTACAAGCCCACTATAGGGAATTTCTACTTTATTATTTTTAGCCTAAAAACCATTTAATGGCATAGGTTTTCTTCTGGTCGTGAATCAAGCCGTGTAATTAGTCCTAACATTTTGGAACCAATAGAAGTTTTTGAATCGGGCTCGACAAATTCTAGACTGTGGCCGAGGTTTGGTTTGATCCCTGACTACGTCTTCGGGTTTTGTTAGGTGTTTTGGTGTCACAGTGATTCGTTGACGAATGGAACCAAAAATGGTTCATGTTAGTGAAGGGACCGAGAGGTGCCCTTGTATTTATGGGTCCGAGATTGGGACTATTTTAAAAAGGTTACAAAAATAAATAAATATGTTGTTTGCAGGTAAAAATCATGTTAATACGTACTTGCTTGATTTATTAACATGGAAATTGTGATGAATGAGAATCATATGCAGGAAATATAATTATCCGAATTTATAAATGTTGCATGGGTTTATTATTGTGCATAAGATGACATAGCATGAAATGTCATGATCGTATTTCATATGCACTGGCCACATTGCTCGAGCCCAAAAGGGAAAAGATGATCGTTATTCACCATTCTTGATGAATGGGTGAGCTCTGGAATGAGACAACATCCAAAATCGAGGACTCACGGTTGTATAAAACAATAATAAATATAAATCACATATAAGCTAAAAGGTGAGCAAGATGGGGTGGTAGATCTCCACTTCTCTCCCAAAGGGTGAAAGACCAAATATATATGCGCTAGACATGATCACCGGCAAAGAAAGCCCAGAAAATAGCCTGGCATGACGACGTATCTTCAAGGGTGTGATCTCAAAAGACGGCCCATAAATAACAATACCTAGATTTGATAAAAATTCAAAGTGAATATTGAGGTTGTCCAGTTTAAGTCATCAAGAAACACCAATGACTGGTTTTCACACTTGGCGTTGTAGGTGTGATGGAGTCAATCAGGACTCGGGTTGTGGGTATGAGGCATCTCATCTCATACATGACACAAAATATTCCATATAGGATTGCATTATTTATATGGAATATGATTGGATGTTTTATATACGTCATTGCATGTGCATTTTAGGTAGGGAGTAGCCCTTGTATGAGAATTTTCTACTGGGCATTACTCACCCCGTCGTGGGGAAATATTTTCAGGTACTGGAGGTACACTGGGAGAAGATACTGATCCAAGAACTTAATTATAAAAAAGGCCAAAGCGGGGCCTATTTATGTGTTTCGTAATATTCTGGATTAAATATTCATTTATGGTTATGTATATAATAAGTCTTATAATAAAACTTAGTTTCTGGACTGCACAAAGTGTAGTTAATAATTGAATTTCACCACAAGACGGGTTGTATAGATAGAAATTGGAGGAAATATGAAGAAATTTTGTTATAAAGAAAAAAATTTCTAAATTTTTCCTAGAATTAAAACAACTTTGTAACAAAGCTCAAAGCAACGATGCCTAGGAGCTCAGTAATCCCAGCGATAGATTGCTTTCATAGCTATACTGAGAGTTAAAATCAAACCCAGATTTAGTAAAGGGCAGAACTGTCATACAGTACTTATTACTTTGTGCCGAACATTTACCACAGGAGATGCACAGCTGTGTAAATATATGCATGATAGAATGTATAGAAATCAAAACACTCAGGTTAGCAACGAACCTTTTGTGGGTTCAGAAACGAATAAACATGATTATGTGAATGGTTATTTATTAAGAGCACATTGCACCACTAATGTGATAAATGAAAAGATAATCCTCAAATTGCTAATACTCTCTTCTAATCATAGTAGATGGCAAGTCGAGGCGCAGACGTAGAGCTCATCCACTGCGTAGTTTGACACCGCCCTCGGAGCACCAATAGGCCTTATAGAGGCCAGCTGGGTACAGTAGTTTATTACCATTGCAATGTGCTAGTAACTAGGGGTCGGAGCACCTGCACCTCCAACAGCTTTATAGTACATCATCCTCCGACATTTAGGGGACCCATGTAGCCGATCATTGGTTCCGAAAGGTGAAGAGGATTGAGGCTGCTGAGATCACCCGGCGCTGCCATCAAGCAGCCGCCCCGACTGTGCGAGTCCTGGGCCATGGGCGGATCGTTAGAGCCCCCGAGGGATCCTAAGACGCATTTACATGTGAGAGTTCGCAGAGCTCTTCATGGGTAAGTTTTTCCCCGCAAAGGCTCGGGAGTTCCTTGAGTCAAGTAAGGAAATATGGATCGCGTTCTAATACATAGCCGTTTACCGAGTTGGCGCTTTCTCGTGATGACTATAGCGGCCATATGGCTAATGCAGGTTTGATGATGGCCTAAGTTTTCCATTTGAGGCAAGATTGTAACATTTCTCTTGATAAGACATCACTTCATGGTCAGACTACTTATGTCCATAGCACAGATAAAGGATGCATCAAGTATCCGAAATGCTGGTACAGAAGAAGGCATGAGGATTAAATTCTCTTCTAGTTCAAAAGAGGCGTAAGACTGCTCCTCAGCAGCCAGTGATGGCCCCTAAGCACGTATCACAACTAGTGTTTAATCACCCAGATAGATGATATTATTTCTTCCATCACCGACATATGAGGCGTGGATTTCAGAGGCAAGGAGGGGATCTCAAGGTATCGGACTATGACAAACCCTAGTCATCGGGCACACACACAATATCTTTCTCACCCAAAGCAAGCTGTAGGACCAAGACGCCTCGCAGGCGCACGTGCGCCTTCTACTACGCCGCATAGCTAGAGAGACCGAGTATGGGTTAAGGTCGGCGACAAGGTTCACGGGTCGGTATTTACCATGTGGACCCGTGGGCGTGTTTATGCCATCACACCTCGTAATCGAGCTACTGACTGGAATCTATGATATGGTATGTTTCTCATATCTCACTGGCGGCAAAGATACTGCTTTTGATTCTCGCAGCATCACATTTTTTTGTTGTCGCATCTAGTGTGATGTTTTGGAATTAGAAATGGAGACCTTGATGAGCCGTTGGAGACAGGTTCTCCCCTGAAGGGGGACTCAGGTGAGCATTGATCGATATGCTGGGGATTATGAGTTAGAGATCTCGTGGATTCTACTACCACGGACCTTCAAAGTGGCGACATACCGCATTTTGATGTCAGCCTGGCATGGATTGGCTGATGGCACAATCGAAATATCATTGATTGTGATAGTAAGAGATTACTACTGAATACGTGATTCGTATTCATGTGACTTTTCGTATAAGCATGATGCTTTAATTCCTGGGACTGTGCACAACCCGTATGGAGGATGCTTGATGGGTCATAGCAAGCCTCACTTAGATAATAGGAGATGGGATTTGAGTCTACCTCAGGTGATTTGAGCTACCGGGATTACCTCCGCACAGGGATGTGGACTTTATTGAGTTACACCCCGCAGTGTCGCCCATTTCTGGGGACTCCTCATGTGACGGCACCCGCCGAGTTGCAGAGGAACTCAAGGTCCAAATCACGGGATTGTCGGACAAGGGCTTTATTGTGATCGAGCACCACCATGGGTGCTTCGGTTCTGCTTACAAGAAGAATGATGGGCATCCCTTCATTGTGCATAGATTTTACCGATGCTGAATTGTGGTTACGTACTCAACCAATATCCCTACTAAGGATCGATGATTTGTTTGATCGGGCGAGAGGGGCTTAAGTCTACTCCAAGATAGACTCGCACCGTTAAGCATCGCCTGAAACTTAGGGGAGGTTGATATCCTAAGACAACGCTAGGACGCTGTAATGGCATTTTCAGTTTACAAAGGATACCCTTTGCTGACGAATGCGCCACCATTCATGGATCTCACGTGATGTGGGTATTCCAAATTTATTTGACTGGGCCGTTGTAGTTTTTGTTGACTATATCTTAATCTACTCCTAGTCTGAGGAGGAGCATGAGGATCAACTACGGATTATCTCCGTGACACTCGGACCATCAGCTTTTGTATGCCGTCTATGAGTGGCGAAGTTTTGGCTTACCGAGGTGAGATTCTGGGACACGTTAGCCTGGCTTCAGGCCGCAGACCCCGAGAAGATAAAGGCCGCTATGAGTTGGAAGAGGCCGGTCGGCCTGGGATACGCATCGGGATTGCAGGGTACACAGAGGTTTATTTGAGGATTTTCTCCCCATGAAGCAGACTTATGACTAGGGACAACCTAAAGGGGGTCAAGTTTGGAGTGGGGATGGGCAGAAGTCATTCCAAGAGTTGAAAAGGAGGCTTACTTCACTTCTATTCTCGATAGTCCCGAACAAAAATGCAGGTACACTGGGTAACTCAGGATGCCTCTAGGGACGGACTGGGATGTGTCTTGATGTAGTCCAAGAGGTTTGTAGCTTATGGTTCCAAATACAAAGAACCAAGGAGCACTACCCTACACATGATCCTGAGTCATGCCATTGTATTTTTGCTTTAAAGATTAGGCTCACTACTTATGGTGAGCGCGGAGGTATTTTCAAACCACAAGAGTCCAAGTATATTTTCATTACGCCAGACCTCAACATGAGGCAACGCTGATGGATGGAGACCTGAGGACTATGACTTCACTTTCACTTACCATCCTCGTAAGACAATGTGCAATATTTCAATCGTAAGTCACAGTGGAGAATTGCCAGTTTAGCTTCTCAGAGGGCGCATGCTTAAGACTATAGGACAAATAGGTTGCAAGTTGAGCGCTGATAAACCTTAAGGAAACATAGGGTCGGTAGTTACGCCATCCATCGAAAGGCGTGATTGATTCCAAAGGGAAGTAGAGATATCGCCCATCGTGGACGGCACAACAAAATGTGACGAAGGCTGGGCCATCCACACATATGGTAGTCTTGGGTATAGGGGACGGGTTGTGGTTCCTCAGATGACCGATTTGAGAGAGAAGATCCTCCGGGAGTTCCACTGCTCCCGTTTTGTTGTGGATCCAGGTGGCATGAAGATGTACCGAGATCTTCGTCGCTAGTATTATTGGAGTGGGATGAAGCGGGACGTTGGAGATTTTGTTCGTCGATGTCTCACGTGTCAGTAGGTAAAGGCTAAGCATCAAAAGCCAACAAGGCTACTTCAATATTAGAGGTAAATGGTGGCGAAGCGGGAGTACGTCAGCGATGGATTTGCGACCCACTTTCCAATTTTAATACCACGGAGATGATGTCGTATGACCTTACACTGAGAGGAACCTGTAACCATCGAGACTTCAGTTGACCGCCAATTAAGTCGGCACACTTTCAGCGGTGCAGATGACCTTTATTAATCAAGGAATTCTAATTAAGTTGTATATTCATGATTTAACCGATTACAAAGGCCATGGACAAATGGACGCATGAGCACAAATATTTATCCGCGACAAATAGTCCGTCGGAGAAGACCATACAGGTTTTAGAGGACATGATGTAAGCATGTGTCCTGGATCTTAAGGGTAGTTGGGAGGAGCACTTACCCTTAGTGGAATTCGCCTACAACAACAATTATCAAGCGAGTATTTAAATGTCACCCTATGAGGCCTTATATGGGAGGCCATGTCGATCCCAAATTTGTTGGACAGAGGTGGGAGAGAGTTCCATCACTAGTCGGGAATTGATTCGAGACACCTCTAAGAAGGTGGATTTGATTTGGAAGCCCCTTCTTACGGCTCATAGTAGATAGAAGAGTTATGCCGACAAATGGCGCCGACTTAGAGTTTGAGGGGCGGATCACGCCTTCAAGGTGATGCCTAGGGAGAGGAGGATCGATTCCTAAGAAGCGCAGGAAGCAATACCGAGGTATACTTACCCTTCAAGATACTCAAGAGGGCGGATACAAATAAGATCGAATATGCCATCTCACCAAGTTTATCAAAAATCCATGAGGTGTTCCATGTCTCCATGTTCAAAATACTCCGCATCCACCATGAAGGGATCGGGGAGAGATTACTATTAACACTTATGGGACCTTCGAGGAGGGACCAGTACGTATCTTGGATAGCCGAGATCAAGTATTGCGGCGCAAGACCGTGTAGCTAGTTAAAGTGTTATAGCAACACCGAGGAGTGGAGGAGGCAAATCGAAACTTATGCATATGTCACGGTCACCTATCCTTTTCCTATTCGAGAGGATCGAAGGTGTGTGGTCTAATATATGGTACTATAGTGATTATTGCATATGCATGTGTTTGTGTGTGCTAGTGAATGTAAATTTCGGGGATGAAATTCTGTTAAGGGTGGAAGAATGTAAAACCTAGGAAAAATTCAATTTTTCTCAACAGGGGTAAAACGGTAATTTCGGTTGAACATCGGAAATTTTCTAGATCTTGGATGATGAAACGGACTTCACTGCGAATTCATTCCCCGCGAAATCTAGTTACCTGGTCAATTTCTTCAAGTAAATTCGAGATATACGGAATTTCACGCTTCGCTGCACGTGTGCCTGGGTGACAAATGGCATGATCATGTGGATGCCATATGGCACCCTAGGGAAGTGACACATGGCATGAGTTATGTGATGCACTTGGAATAAATTGCTCACATTGAGCCATGTGTTGAATGATGTAATAAAGAAGAAAGAAAAAAATAAAGAAAAATCAAGAAAATACATGGAGATGATAAGTGGCTAAGAGTAAAGTGGGGGGAAGTTTTCCCCACTTTGATAAATTCGGTTGAGGAAAAAAATCAAAAAGGAGAAATAGAAAAGTGAGAGAAGAAAAAAAGAAAGAGAAGAGAAAAAGGAAAGAAAAAAGAAAAAATGAGAAAATGAGAAAATGAGATGGGAGCAAACAAGAGTGAAGGAATTCGATGGATAAAGAAAAGGAAGGGCAGGAAAGAAGGAAAGAAAACAGGAGAGAAATGAGAGAAAGAAGCAAACGGAGAGAGGGAGAAAGGGGAGAGAGAAAAAAGAGAGAGGAGATTTTCCTTGCGTTTCAATGTTTGAAGCTAGACGGTCCGAGAAGAAAAGTCGATCCACGCATCGTGAGCTACGCAAGGGTACCAAAACTCGAGTTTCATTAAGCTCCATGCGAGGTATGGAATTTTCCGCCTTTATTATTTTAGCCTGGGGTGCCTTAATGTCAGGTTTTCGAGGTCGTGGATCGGTCAGATGATTAGTCCCAAGATTTTGGGACTGAATATTGGAAATTTTTGGGACTGGTTTTGGACAGTCCAAGACTGTGTTGAGGTTTGGTTTTGATCCCGGGACTGATGTCTTCGGGTTTTGTTGGGTGTTTTGGTATCATAGTGATTCGTTGACGAATGGAACCAATGAAGGGACCGAGAGGTGCCCTGTATTTATGGGTCCAAGATTGAGACCATTTTGTGTGTTATTGCTGGAAAAATAAATGACATGTTGTTGTGTGTAAAAATTGTGACGCCCCAATTTCCGGGGCTCCCGTTGACAACCCGTAAACCCGCACTTCGCCTTAGGCCGCCTTGAACCTAAGTCTTGGCACCACCTGCGACTTACTACCATGGACACCGAAAGCTACTTGGCACCACTTCCATACGCCCCTTCAACGGACTCATTCATTCATATTTAATTCTAAATAAGAAAAGAAATGAATAATTACAACTGTAGGGGTCCAATCACGACCCTCTTTGTAACGCCCTAAAAATACCCTAGTATATTTATGATATATTTTTTTAATTATTATGTGTTTAGGGTATAAAATAAAGTAAATGGAAATTTTTTGGAATTTAAATCCTAAGAACGAAAAAAATATATACTAATCTTGAATTACTCCATGTAAAGGGCAAATTGAATTTGTAAAATGATAATTTGGCACAAAAATAGAATGTTTCAATGCTAATGTGAGTTAAATGAAGTGAAATAGAAGACTTAAATGTCAAAAAAATGATAAATTAGACTTATTTTGAAAGCCAAAGAATAGGAAGTCAAACAAGGCCTTAACCATTAAATGAGATTAAGACCAAATGTGGTCTAAGATAAGGCACATTTGTGCATTTTCATTCTGAGAGCAAAGGAGAGAAAAAGAGAGCTTAGGTTTACAGAGAAGACTAAGGTTTTGGTGGGAGATCTTCTCATTTATGAAGCTCTCAAGATCAAAAAGAAGCACAAGGCTTGGTGTTGAAGAATCAAGAGATTCAAAGGTAAGAAACAAAACCCTAACCCTATTTCTCTTGTGTTTAGGTTGGGGAAAACCCCAAATGTGGATAAAGGTGTTTTGTATTGGTTGTAAATGGGTTTTGGTAATGGTTTGGATTGGTTTTGAGGAATGTTTGTAAAAGGAAATGTCATTTCAAAGGAAATGCCGCCAAAACTCCTGCCTTAGTTTTTGCTATAGGTTGCCAGGCATCCAAATGAAGTGATTCTAATCGTGCATGGACCATAAGAGATAGGATATAAATGTTTAGGGGAAGGGACCAGGAGCAAATTGTGTTGACTAAGGCCCTGAATATGGCTTAAAGGTGAGTTCTGGTAGCTCACTAGCATGTTATGTTTGGGTGAAGCAGTGTTTTAACCATAAGTTGAGTTTCAATCATCCAATTTGAGTGATTCAAAATTTTGGGTAAACTAGACTTCTAGGGGAATAATTTATTTCAAGGAAGTGTATGCAATTTGTAATCCCAAAATGCTCATAAATTTGTCAAAGTGGAGCTATGTGCAGATTCATGGTAAATGGAGTAGTCTAGATGTTAAAGTAAAAACTGCACTAATTGGCTTATAATCCGATTTTTGGGTGCTTGAGTGTTGGCTAGCCTTTGTCTAAGATAATCAAATCAATGTTTTAATTTAATTTTGGACAACATTAGATTGGTTTTGGTGGACATCGCTTTAAAGGTACCGCTGCCTAAAAAAAAAAAAAAAAAAAAAAAACATGTTTCATCTACTATGTTATGTGTGTGGTCGAGGGCCTTAGAGAAGAAATTTTAAATTGAAAATCTTCAGAGATGTCATTGATATATAAAGGACTAAAATGGAGAGTTTCATAATTTGGAAGACCGTTTAATAATTTTTGGGTAACAAATCGTAGAGTACAAACCGAAAATAACCATCCTTGCATGCAGGTTAGTGTCGCTTGAGGTTTGACTTAATCTTCCTTTCGGGATGGTTTATTGATCAATAGTACTGTTGGAAAATATTATATGGGTGGGGGGGAAAAATTTTAGTATTTTGCTATGTGATGGATTAAAGTTTGGGAAACTAACAAACTATACCAAATTTTGTATCTTGCCTCTTATTTGCTAATGAGATTAAGAATAATATATATTAAGCTCAAAATCACCCCTAACCAAAATCACTTCAGCACGCACGAATAATATTGTTCTTTAATTGTATTGGAATAGGGTTGACGAGGAAGAAACCCGAACTGAGATCGAGGATTCCAAGGATTGAAATCAGTGCAAAGCTTTTGGTTTGTTCTTACACCTTTTTCCTATTCAATCCCATCTCCCAAAATGTCACCGCATGTTGAATTGTTTTAAATTGATTTTATGCAAATAAATTGTGAAATGAACTGCAAATTGATTTAAGTTAAGAAGAGAAATTGATTGATTGCGAAATGAATGACATGAAAATTGCATGAATATTGAAATGATTTGTTTGTATAAAAATACATACTATACTGTATTTTCCTAAAAATGATTTGAATGCCCTTAATAGAATGTTAACCAAGTAAATTCAAGTTAAGGATAAAAATTGGTATACCAATAAGAGTTGAACAAACGTGATATTATGGCATACCGATCCGTAGCTCGACAGATGTAAAGACGATAGTGTACACTAACCGAGCATATTATATATATATATATATATATATATATATATATATATATATATATATATATATATATATATATATATATATATGTATATATATATATATACATACCGCCTCAGTAGGGCCCAAAGGACTGCGGTTTATGATTTGTTATCTTTGTGCACCGAAATCATAGGTTAAATTTGATAAGGGCTAAATGCAAAATGCTAATGAGATTGAAAAGTGCACGATTCATGGATTTGAATTATTTAATATGAAATGAAGGGCCAGATGACCAATGAATTGTAATTGATTTATTGAAAATTTTTATATATAGATATGTATTGTACTGCATTGGTCATTGACAATTGTACAAAAGCATTGTTTTATAAATATTGCATGTTTCGATTTAAAATGAAATGAAGAGAGAATTTCCATATAACCATTAAGCATGAAATGCTTAACGTATTGTTTTTACCAATGCGCATGTATCGAGTGATTAACAGTGGGACCCAAGATCAAGGAGCGCAGAGTCATCAAGAAAGCTGCGGAGTAAAAGTATATACTCCGCCATATGCATCCATCCTATTTTTAAACAATTGATGTTTAGTGATCAAAAGAGTTAAACTCTGAAATGATTTTGCATATTATTTTGAATGGACATGGAATGCCTTCATTGTAAATATATTTTGGTTAAATGTAAATTGTATGGGCCTACCAAAACGATTGAAAACACTTCTGCAAATTTTTTTTTTAAAAAAAAGGGCTTTTAAATGTCTAAATGAAATATGTTTGATAAATGAATCTCTAAGTACGCTTCTCCTCAATCTGGGCCAACCCACCAATCTGCCTGACCGAAAGGGGTGCTTATAATCGTCATATACATATACAAATTCCTAATCCCATTTACATATACAAAAACTTTACATTTACATTTACAAATCAGAGCGCAGAACCTACTGTGATGAACCCCTACTAGTGTGATGGCCTAGCTATATGCGGAAGATCGTGGACGTCCTCCTCTGTACCTACACGGATTGAAAACCCATGCTAAGCTTTACGCTTAGTAGGAAACATATGTCTTATGCATATAAACATTTATAGTAAGCAGATAACAATAACAAATATCAGAATTTTAATGAATTCATATAACAAACTAATACACATACTTGTACTTATAAATGCACTTTATACTTACGTCTTATCTCCCATAGAGTTATCTACTTATACTTAGTGCACTTATAGTTGTACGTGGTACCCTAGGCACACGTAACTTATACTTATACAGAGGTACCCGTAGGTACATTCAGAGCAGAATGATGTCCATTACTTTAATCTTATTCGTTATTCAGACTCTTATCATATAACTATTGGAATACCTAGACTAGTAATAAGAAATAAGTAGGACACAGCACAATAAGTACTCGAAGGTACTATATAGCACCGCGTCGGGAGCACAAAGCAGCGCGTCAAACACTAATCAAAACGCGTTCCGCCCCATATAAATGTGGCGTCGTGAGCACTAGTGGAGTGTCGGGTTAATCGATCGTAATGCTCCCGCCTCACATAATATGCGTCGTGAAAGTACTAAGCGAGTGTCGGCGACCGCATCGTAACGCGGTTCGTCTAATGCAATGCGGCGTCGTAGCACTAGAAGGAGGCCAAGCACCGATCGTAGACATGTCTCAGCTTCACGCCGTAAATGTGTATGTCATGTCATTTAATATCCGGTCTTAGGCATCTCTTGCCAGTAATTATATGCTAGCACTGCAGAAAATTCCACTCTTCAAAATGGTAAAATGGTTTCGCAAAAACTAAATTTTTCTTGATTTTGATGACGAAACGGATTTCACCATTGGAATTGCCTCGTGAAATCTAGCTACCACATCGACTCTTCGCCACCCGAGATACCGGGAATTTCACGCTTTTTCGAGGCACTATCGGTGCCAGAAACTGCTCGAGAGACATGTGATGTGACAAAAGTCACCTACTACATGTACTCTTGTGACACATGTTGCAAGATTAGAGAGATGATGGAAATGGACAACTTAGATTAAGTCAAGTGTTAAAATCAAGACAAAAGGACACAGTGGAATTAATGAAAATGTTAATGAGAATGAGACAAAAGTTAAATAGTGTTCATCTTCTTCATTTTGAGACAAAAACGGGCAGGAGATGCAATAGGCTGGATTTTTCAATTTTTAGAGAGAGAAGGAGCTCCTTCTCTCTAGATTTTCGGCCGTCGGACCACCGTGAGGTTGTTCCTTGACGAGCAAGAAGCAAAGCCGATCCACGCGGCGCGAGGGCTACATTGACACCGATTCGTGGAGTTCGATATAACTCAAAGAGGATCGCTTTCCTACTTGTGTTATTCTTCGCTAAGAGCCATGTAAATGGTCAGATGTTTCGAGGCTTGATTAGTCAGGTTTCTGGCCCCAAAACATTTGAATCCGCGAGAAAACCCCATTGTTATGGCAATGGACGCTGCCAACCCGGTGGCTCACCGCCTGGCGTGAATAGTGACGTGATTTTTGCAAAGATTTTTATGATGCTGGAGTGATTCAAAATGAATTGTTTATGTTTGTTAATTAGCCCATGTGAGCTGAATTGGTGTTATTGATTGTGAATTTGCATAATATGATTTATGTGGATTAATTATGTTAGTATATACATGTTTTATATATTGAAGATGAGTTTGTCGATTGGTATCATTATCTACATGACCGAGCACCTAGAATATTAGATGAGTGCATGACATGAAATTTGAAAGAAAATGAAATGTTTGTGAAGGAATTTCTCGATGGAAGATTTTCCGACACTGTTTTGAGAGTCGTCTACCGCATCACTCTGACGAGGACCATGACTCCAAGCCGCCGCTATCCAACAATTCGTCTCTGAGGGAGTAGTATACAGATTTTTACCGAATTCGTAGTGAGTTTCTAGAACAAAAATTTTTATTTTGAAAACCGTGATTTTACTTCCCGCATTTGGCTTAGGTATGTGTGAGGGAGTTCTGAGACTCGACATGGATTGGTCATGTAGACATTCGAGTAGGTTCATGTAATTGTCTGATGTGATTGTTCGACATGACATGTGCAATTTAGCGAGTAACCCATGCAGGAAAATTATCACTACCGGGCTTTGTTAACCCTATCGAGGATCACTATTTCCTGGGCACGTGGAGTGCACAGAGGACGGCGCCACTGCAGGACCAAATTTAAGAGTGTTCAAACGCGCTTAAGTAGAGACTTCTCGTATAATACGCGTAATAGAAACTGTACATTTTAATATATGTCAATAAAGAGTCATTTATTAACTCAACTATTGTATAGTTGGATGTATTTTGTGGGTAGTGGGTATTAATGTAGGGGCCCAAGTAGCCTTTATTTTACTCGCATGTGGACCCTGTGTGGTCATTGTTAATTGTTGGGATAGGTTTTTATTGCCTTGGGTGAGCTCACCGTACAAGGAGACTGCGCGATTTTCCTACATGAGTGTTGTCGGGTTACGACATGCGAGAATATTCCAGAGGTTGGCCGAGTTGTCACGGGACACGAGGGTAATGGGCGTCACAATATGTGTTCAAGATCTTACTATCTTATCTTAGGGGCGTTAAGTTTGCCCACATCGAACTCGCTGAGGCGGAGCGAACATTTTTCACTTAGTTACATTCTTATTTTAATCCTCGTTATTCATTTATTAGGGTTCCCATAGGTATGTGAATTCGAGCTTAACAATGCACGAATACAAAAATCAAGGCTATCGGAAGCAGTGGTACCAATACCACTTGGATTGGTACCGGTACCAATCATGTTACGGAGTTGGTAAATTACCACTTCAGTTCTAATTAATTGAATATAGGTACCACTTTGGATAATACTTGGAATGCCATTTGCTTACTCCCCACCTGATGTCTTGGTACCACCTGTTCAATATCGGTACCAATCGCGGGAAGCCAACCAAAAATGGCGATTTCACTTTTCATTCACTTTTCTTCCGTAAATCTCTCTTATTCCATCTCGTAAAGCAAACATGGAATCCCTCGAAACAACTCCATGAACACTTGCCTGTGTGGTGGTTTAGAATTTCTTAAACCAAACCACTAGCCAAAGAATCCAGGATTCACACCAGAAGTTCACAAATCTTTACAAAACCATAAAGAAATAAGGAAGGATTCCATATCCATTTGATACAAACTAGGGTTTTTCAACCCAACTTCCAACAAATCTAAGGTTAGGATCAATTCCTAACTAAACCCTAGAAATGGAACAACATATCATCCATAGAAAAGCCTAGCAATCCATACCCAAGTAGTTTCCATACAAAATCATACAAAGTTCCTTACCTTTTTTCTCTTCTCCTTCGTCATCTTCTTCTTCTTCTTCTATTCTCCTCTCTTCTTTGCTCCAAAACATGAAGCCCTAAATTTGGGAGACCAAAAATGAGATATTTTGGTCTTATCATCCTTTTTATATTAAAATTTTCCTTTTATTGCACTAGGGTCTCTCATCTCTTTATTATTTGCAAAACAAGTTATGTTATTTCCATTTTAACCCATAGTCTTCTTATCTTATGACTTCTATGTCCCATTTTTGACAAATTATAAATTTGTCCTTGTGTCTTGTACAAATTTTGGGTTTCTCAATTTCCATGCTTTGCATTTAAATTGCAAAAAATTCAACTTATGCCTACAAAATACCCTAAACATGCTGAAAACAGTTAGGGTATATTTCGAGTGTTCTGCTACGCGTGTAAGAATGGTGAATAACCAATACCATGCACACACACACCGGAGCTTGGCCAGCGATGTTGCAGTGCATATGAGGAAATGCGATTATGTCATTTCATGCTATGTCATGTTATAAACCTGATAAGGAAATTCTCAACATTGATAAATTAGGATAATTATATTTTTCACATACGATTTCCATTCATCACAATTTCCATGTTAATACATCAAGCAAGTATATATTAACATGATTTTTTTACGACAACATGTTGTGTGTACTTCCAGTGATAACACCTGAGTGGCCCCGAATCTGAGACCCACATAAATGGGCACCTCTCTGTCCCTTCATGGTCATGAACCATTTTTTGTTGAATTCGTGTAGTGCGCGATGCGAAAAACTTCGACAAAACTTCGAAGCATCAATCACGGGATTAACTTAGACCTTAATCGATCGGGCTGGAACGATGCAATTTTCGATATTCAATCCCAAAATCTTTGGACTAAATCACGTGGCCAGTTACGGCCCTAAAGAACGCTTATGCCATTAAATGGCACTTTAAGTACGAAAAATAATCAGTAGGAAGAATTCCTGCCTCACGAGGTTTGTGAAAACTCGAATTTTTGTAGTACCCATGCGTGGCCGTTGCATGGATCAACTTTTTATATTTCTCGGACCGGAGTCGGAATGCGAGAAAATCTCCTGCTTTGTTTCTCCTCCTTTTTCTCTCTGTTTGATTTCTTCTACATTCTCCCTACGTTTGCTTCCCTTCCTTTCCTTTTTTTTTTTTTTTTTTTTTTTTCCTTTTCTTCCTTCTACCGCTTATCCCGCAAGATTCCCTCCTTTGTTTGCTCCAACTCATATTCTGATTTATTCTTTTTCTCATTTTCTTCATTTTCTATTTTCTCTTCTCTTTTGGATTACCATCATGGCCATGGTCCGAAAAGTGGGCTTCCTCAGCTTCTCATTTGCCACTTGTCATTCTCACATTTTTCTTAATTTTTCATTTCCTTTATTTTCCTCATGTGACACATTCTTCCCGATGTGGTATTTATCGTTGCTCTGACACATGGCTATCATTCCATGTCTGAGTACCTATAGGGTGCCATTTGTCACGGAGCACTCTGCTCTTACCAGCGTGAAATTTCAGGCGTCACTAAATTCGACTAGGTAACTAGATTTCGCAAGACGAATTCAACGGAAAAGTCCATTTCGTCATCTGAGATCTAGAAAATTTTCAGTTTCCAATCAAAATTGTCGTTTTACCCTTTTTCAGAAAAATTGAATTTTTTCCGGGTTTTACAAAAATCATGTTAATATGTACTTGCTTGATGTATTAACATGGAAATTGTGATGAATGGTATTATATGTAAGAAATATAATTATCCGAAATTTATAAATATTGCATGTAGCTCTTATTGTGCATGTAGCATGAAATGACATGATTGCATTTCATATGCACGGTCACATCGCTTTGAGTTGGGTGTGGGTGCATGGTACTGTTATTCACCATTCTTGGTGAATGTGGGGTGAGCTCAGAAATGGGACAAAGTCAATCGAGACTCCGCGGTTGTATTAAAGCAATAATATAAATATAAATCACGTGTGTTTGAGTGAGCGGATAGAGTCCTCCCCACCCCACACTCGAGGTGAAAGGCCCCAGTTATATGCGGTTAGGCATGATCACCGTGGTGAAAAGCCCGTAAAAATGTCGAAAACATACGGCCACGATCTTGTAAATTATGACCAGCCCCCCAAGAGGCATTAACTATAAAAATAATACATGGGATTTGATAAAAAAATTCAAGTGAATATTAGAGAGGTGTCCACGATAGTTTAAGTCATTAGGTGAAACACGATGGTAGTTTCTATGGGCGTTACGGATGTGAAGTCGAGTCAAGACTCGAGTTGTGGGCATGAGGCATCTCATCTCATGCATGACAGCAAATATTCCATATAGGATTGCATTATTTATATGGAATATGATTGGATGTTTATGTACGTCATTGCATGTGCATTTAGGTGGGAGTAGCCACTTGTGGGAGGGTACCTCTTTAGGCATTCTTTCACCTCGTCGTGGGAAAATATTTTTAGGTACTAGAGGTACATTGTGAGAAGATACTGATCCAAGAACTCAATTATGAAAAAGGCCGAAGTGGGGCCTATTTATGTGTTTTGTAATATTCTAGATTGAATATCTGGTTCTGGTTATGTAAATAATAAGTTTTGTAATAAAACTTAGTTTCGGACTGGTACAGTGTAGTGTTAATAATTTCCCGGAATTTCTACTGTTAGTACGGGTTGTATAGAGGCTGTGACATTGGAGGAAATGCATGGAAGAAAATTGGTTGTGCTAAGAAAAAAAATTTCTAAATTTTGACCCCCGGGAATTGGGGCGTCACAAGTTATCTCTTATCTCTTGGGTGGATTCCCTTAGGGCAAGTTTGTGACTTCTTATAGCTAGGTGGGTGACGAAGTATATATCTTTTTCTCTTATCTCTTAGATGGATTCCCTTGAGTGGCAAGTTTGTGGCTTCTTATCTCTTGGTGGATTCCTTGAGTGGTGAAGTAAGTACATATCCTTCATCTTCTCTTTTTAACTTTCCAAATCTAATTCTCCAACCATAACCCAAAACTTTCCAAATCTAGTTCCATACTTCTAAAACCTTTCCATATACTTTGTTTCACCCTAGAAACCATACAAACCATCATCCCTAACCTTAAAGAAACCCCAAATTCGACACGACCTAGCTTTACATTAGAAAAACACGAAAACAACAAAACTGGCTCAAAAGCGAGGTTGTTTTGCATCAAGCGAGCAGAACGCACAAACCTAAAATCTGTTCATTTCAAAACCTTAATTCCATCATAAATAAACCTCAAATAACCCATATAACCTTTGGAACCAAACTTGTCCCTTACCATTTAAAGTTACATCCTATACCCTTAAACTACAAACCCGTCTCTATTGCAAAACCATTAGATCATCATCACGGTCCGTCCGCTTGCATCAATGAGAGGATCTTGATACATGTTCACGGTGAGAAATTAGGTTAAAAGGTGTTGGAGAAGGAGTCTTGTCTCGCATATAAGTCGAATGTAAATCGTTAAAAATAGTGAAATCATTTACATCTAGGCATGCCTAGCAGTCTGGCTCTTAAGCGAATCCAGTAATAATTTGTTGTGTGTGCATTCTGGCTCCATACATCTATTTTTTCGACACTATTACTCTTAAACTGCTCGTATTTGACAGCTGGTCCATAACTTGGTCCAACATCTCTTGTAGGATGCCTTCTTCCGTAACAAACAGATTCCTTTCAATTGGTATCAGAGCGAGTCACTCCAAGATACTGAGTAAGATCCATAAGGTTTTTATATGTTTGTTTTTTGTGAAGCTGAGATAGGTTGCTAGAAGGAAAATGATCCACAAGACCAAAGTGGAGATTGATGCTCAAATTATGGGGAGTCAATGTTCACTCCAACAACACTAAACATGGTCCCTTCAATATTCCAACAAATGTTCGAAGGATGTTGTTCTAACATCGTATGTTTGGAACGCGATGTGGTAGTGATCAGAGATGTTCGAACAAAAGTTAATTTCTTGTACCAACTTGCAGAACACATTCTGTAACAAACGAATTCCTTTCACTAAGGAAGAAGAAACCGATGGCCACTATAATGATGCTCATGCTGCCCACTTGGATACCTAGCCCAACCTCCCAGTGTTGCCTAACCCCTTGCCCAACCCCTTGCCAAACCACCTAGTATATGGTGTGATGATTGATTTCTTTTGTCTTAAATATGCGTGTCTTTGATGGCCTGTAAAGGCTTAGGACAAATAATGAGATTTGTAGTTGATGGATCCCACCTTCATGCTCTTGTCCATCCAAACTACGAGACTTCATGCTCTTTCTAAATGTCAAACTTAGCTTCTTGAAAAATAATTTCACTTGCTTGCAAAAAACCAAAGTTTGAACTCTTAACCTCAACTTAGAATGAAGTACCTAAACCATTGGGCTTGAAGCTCCCCTTGTCTTTAAAATTGATCTTTCTGTTTCCTTTATTCCACTTTAGCGTAATTCCCTCCCGTTACTTCTGGATACCAAATTTGGTATCTATAGATGTACGTGATTTTGGATATATCTTACTTTCGGGTATGATTAGACTGACTGCTAGACGTACCCCACTCTTTGAATCGGTTTTTTTTGGTGTTTTTTACTTAACACTAGGGTCCTAAAATTTTAGGTCAAAATGACCTTTTTTAAAAAAATAAATAAATAAAATATTGCTTCTAGCCCTTTTCCTAAACTTCTATTTATTTTAGTCTCATCCATGCCACCTAAGAATGTCACATAAGAAAATGGTCAAAATATGATATAAAAAATTCGATGTTGAAACCGTAGTTATTAATTATGGCTTTAGTATAAATATGAAATTATAATTAACAATTATGACTTTAGCACAAATATAAAATCGTAATTGACAACTATGACTTTATTTTTGTATCAAAGTTGTAACTACTAGTTTTGGTTTTAATACAAATCTGAAACCGGAGTTAGCAACTACGACTTTAACACAAATATAAAATCATAGTTGACAACTACGAGTTTAATATAAAAATAAAACCGTAGTTGACGACTATGGTTTTAAAAATAATTTTTTTATAATACATTCTAACCCTCTCCTTGTGGCATGGAGGGGGCTTATAATGAACATAAGTTTGGAGAGTAACCTAGAAGCAATAATTTTTTAAGGGAAAAGTAGGTTTTCCTATATATATACAAAAATATTTGTACATAAGTGAGAAACAAAACAAAATAAGGGAATCAATATAAGCTATTAAAAAATAATTATGATTTGATTTAAAAATCAAAGATGTCAACAAAAATCCTCAAATTACCTTATGTTATAATAATAGTAGCTATTATCATAACATAAAGACAATTTGGAGATTATTTCTTTTGTCATCTTTAAATTTTAAACCAAACCATTATTATTTTTAAAAAGCACATATTAACTCCTATTTTACTTTCTTCACCACTTATGCATAAATATCATATTTTTGTATTGATTTAGGGAACTTTTCCCTTTTTTAAAAGAATGAGCTCATTTTAACCCAAAACTCCCTAAAGAATGTATCTTTTAATGGGTACTTTTCGATGTGTCATCACTTTCATGAAGGTGTCTCCTCAAAAGACACTTTCAAAGAAATAGTGCTGATTGGGTTTAAAATAATAGACGCGCAGGTCCAGAACACAAGCCCAAATGTTAGACTTAAGAGGAGATTAATAAGCAGACCCAGTACAATGGCTCGGCCCTTAATGATATCCCCCAAACATAGGCCCAAAACGAGAGCTTAATTTACCCCTTCAGAAGGCTGGCAATATAATCAACTCAAAGGGTTCATGTTAAAGGAAAGTACCCAATTTCCCTACTTAAATCTCCACCAATTAAGGAAGTAAGATATTTTCTAAATATTGCTCATCAATTATCCCTTATTCATCGGTTAACGATAAGGAAAGAAAATCTCTCACCCAATGGAAGAAATATCTGTATCATCATCCAACTAGGAAATTTATCATGATCATCCATTATAAATACCAGGTCACCCCATCGGTGAAAGATACACACAAAAATTCATTCCCTAGCAGTTGATATTCTCTTTCACCGGAAAGAACTGACTTAGGCATCGGAGAAGCAACATGCGATCCCCGTAAATCATTTTTGTTTCTTATTTTTGCAGAGGAGCCCGACATCCAGAGTCAGCGGACCGACCCAACAATTCCAAGGCAAAGCGTTGCAATTTTTCTTTTCTTTTTCTTTTTCTTTTTCTTTTTCTTTTTCACTTCTTTTTATTTTGGAAGACACATTGACCTTTTTTTCATGGGGGTCCTTAACCTATTAAAGGTAGTCAACGAAACTAGGGTAGGTTTTGCAAAGTTTAGGAGGTTAGGCAGTTCTTCAGCCTATTGTTGAAACCTAATGTGCACAGTGTGTAGTCAACTAGAGGTGGAAGAAAAAGTCGAAAGCAACAAGAATTCAACTGATCATCCACTTAATTAAGCATGGAATCAATCTAACATCAATAGAATTGGACAAAGTTTCAATTTTTCAAACTGCAGGCTAGGCAAAACACAAAAAAAATGGGTGCAAT
Organism: Tetrastigma voinierianum; assembly: GCA_016808115.1. NCBI lineage: Eukaryota > Viridiplantae > Streptophyta > Magnoliopsida > Vitales > Vitaceae > Tetrastigma > Tetrastigma voinierianum. The sequence goes on along the minus strand of JAEQBH010001075.1, from coordinate 59,620 downwards.
TTTTGAAAACTGCAAGTGCAAGCTTTTAATTGTGTATTATATAAAAAAAATGACTATGTTTTCAACTTTTCAAAAACAAACCAACAGCTTCACAAGCAAGACAAACAACTATACAAAAGGAAACTAAATAGAAAGTCATTAAATTTAACAAAATAGGCTTGCTCATAATGGAAACAAAACACAGCCAATGTTTCACTTCCTTCACTAAATCCTCCCCAACCAAATGTTACATTGTCCGCAATGGGGCTTGGATTGGAAAGTTAGAGAAGGAAGTGCTACCTCCTTGATGAAATTCACCCGTTTTTGGATAGGAGTCTTCGTAAGCTTTCCACCGACACCTTATTCACTCCGTTTGAGCTTCAAATGAACAAGTTAGGAGAAGAAAAGAGAGGAAAAAAGTGACCAGTTTGAGCATTTTTAAAATTTCGCCTTTATAAAAATTCCATAAGTGCTATTTCTGGCTAGATTTAGATTCTACACTCTCTAAGCTTTCCAACAGTACCAATATTATTTGGAAGAAAAAGTTATGGTCAAAACAAAATGGGGTTGCGAAAATGGAGGGGGGTTGAGAAAATTCACAACTTGCGAAATTTTTTTTTTTTTATAAATATTTTCAAAAATCAATTTTTTTAAGAGATACCTTTTTTTTTTTTAAAATATTTTCATAGACAATTTTTTTAATAAATATATAAGATTAAATAATATATATATATCATGAAAAGATTTAAAGAATAGTGCAGGCCGTGGATAAAAACTAAAAAAAGAAACTGTAATAGAATACAAGAAGCCGCAATTTACAGAGTTTGCGAAAATTGCATATTATGAATTCTTCTCGGGTGAGCTTTTAGACCCCTATTGCAAAAATTTGACCCAAACTGCAAAAATAAACACATAAAAAATTAAGAAAAATTGCATAAAATTGAAAATTAAGTTAGAAACAAAGATTAACTAAAAATTAGAGAAAATCTAAAAAAATTACAATAAATCAAAATAAAATAAAATAAAATAAAACAAGAAAAATCAAACAAAGTATGGGGGAGACTGCGCCCCCAAACTGTCTCAACCCTTTGGAGGCTGCTATAACTGGGGGAACTAGTGGAATTGCAGAGGTCCAAAGCTCACTTCTCGAACCAAAGATCGAACCATCCGCAGGCCATGTAGTACGAGCAGCCGCCAATGTCTTTTGATATAAAGGGTAAAGGCTTGAACAGTGCCACTAACTTTTAAGTTTTGCACAAGAAGGATGGATTGGCCTTGAAGCCATGTTAGGAGTTTTGGTGTGATTAAAGCACAGAAAGTAGGATATACACCGGGTAAAGCGGGAGTTGTTTTTTCGTCAAAGGGCACTAGGATCCAAATTTATGGGGATTAGTCAAGGATGCTTTGGGCTCTTCCCCGCTTCCTTTCCGCTCCCTCTTCCCTATTGCGCTCGAGCTTTGCATCGGTTCCTCGTGATCAATTCCTCCTAAAAGCCAGCTTTCGCAATAGTTTACCACCCAAAATAGTGTCAATCAAGCACTCTCCCTCTAGATTTTCTTCCTCTTGATGATCATGCTGATTGGCAAGCCTTGAAATTGATTTATGCAGGTTGTCAAATTTTTTATCAATTCCACTTTGCAGGTTGTCAAATTTCTGATCAATTTCACTTTGAAGCCCATCTAATTTTTGGTTTAGAGAGTTCTCCACAGTATGAATTATTTGCCTTAATTGGGCATTGAATATCTTTTACTATTCCACAACGTCACCCACCATCTTGGTGTCTGGGCTTGCTTGTCTAACTCGAAGAGGTTGACTGTGGTGGTCGAGGCCGAGAGAATATGCATTGGGTGTGGAGGAGGTGCATACTGTGGAGGTCTTGGTTCCCATGAGGAATTTGTGTGGTTCCCCCAACTAGGGTTGTAAGTACTGCCTAATGGTGCATTAGTTAGGGAAACACTGCAGAAAGGTGCACTCATCCATGGAGGGTTTCTATAGTCCCTCATGGACCTAGATGGGTTTGGATTTCTCTCCAAGGGTTGCTGACTCTGCTGTCCTTCCTCTAGGTGTTCCATTAGGTTCAAAACTATTCAATTTCGAAAGATCAATTTCAGAGAACACCGATTTGATCAACCCGTCGTAATTCTTACCCACTAGAACATGTTCTCCTTCAGCAAGAACAGGGCAGACACCAAACAAGGAAAAAAGAAAAAGGAAAACAATTCTACCAAAAATAAAAAGAAAGATAAAATAAAATTCACCAAAACTTATGATGAGGATCATAAGTATTCAGTATATCATCATTTGCACTTAGGCACCATCCTTGGCAACGACACCATTTGATTCGCACGTAAACGTGTACCTAGGTAGCTTCCGAACCAAAAAAATTTATAAACCTAAACCTTCTACTGCTATAGCCTAGCTACTACAGTATAGTGGCTCTATGGTCGAACTCAAGGATGGGTGTTCTTTGCACAAATAATTTACAGTGAGTTCAAAAAGGTGAATTTCAATTTGGATTTTGAGGTTTGGTAAAAACAGTGAGATTTGGTAGGTTGCAAACTGAAATTTAAATAAAATAAAATGTAAAAGAACTATCCTTGAAGTGTCAGGCTGCTGGATTTGGGTTCTAAAGGTCACTGAGGGGTTCTCGTCCATTTCTCTGTCAGAGGATGACCTATAGTCATTTAACCTGATCTTCATTTAGCTTTAAAACTAAACCCTATAATTTTTCCTTTGAAAAACAAAGATTTACTACATAAATGTCTCCCCACGCTGAATACATATCTCATAAATCTAACTCCATACCGACAACAGAGGGCAACTAATGAATCTCAAGGATCTAGCAACAAGCATCCACTCGAACCTTAAAAAGATTGCCAAATACTGGTCCATCAAGGTACATTTAAGAGATTTAAACCTAGATTGAGAGAAATAGAACATAAATACCCGTAAATGCATGCGTTAAAAACAGAGAACCATTAGTTACCTCCAAACCCTAGCCAACAGCCCTCCTCTTCAAGGATGAAAGAGGTCTAACCAACCATCCTCTGAGTTGTCATCCTAAGAGGGGTGTTTGGCAGCTGAGAAAGTGGAAGAAAGGGAGAGAAAATGAAGTAGAAGAAAAAGAGGCGGGAGAGCTGAAAGCTTCCCGCCAAAAATAAATTTTATTAATTAAAGAGATGATGTTACAGTGCTTGGCTTGGGGGCTTTTATAGCCAAACCCCCTTTACAAATTACCAAAATCAACACAAGCAGTTAACTATTACAAGGACAAAATGGGAAGAAATCAAAAGAGGAACAAAAATCAACAAGTCAAACGGGCAGCAGGAAGCAACAGTCAACAGGGTGAACAGTGGCAGGAGGGGTGAACAGTGGCAATTAGGAGGCAGCCTCGCAACCCGGCGAAAATTTGCAATCTTACAAAGTTATGGTGGCTCTCGCACCATCAAAATTCAAGCAGACTTGCCAAATTTTCACAGCTCCAATTTCCATGCATCTTCGCACCACAGTATAGCCTAGACCTTAATGTGCCAATTCAAGTTAATTACACCGACAAGTACACAAAAAAAGTGCTCAAAACCTGGAATAAACAAGGCTCAAAATAGCACTTTTTGAGCACTAATCACCCTCTCTCAATACCATAAGGGCCATCCCCTCCGCCTATCACATGGTTATCAAATTCCCAACTACAAATGGAGTATGAATGGTTCGAGAAACCAAATAAAGATAGTCGTGGAGTGTTACTCAAAGATCAATGCAAAGAAAACGGTTGACAACATCTACATGGACAAGCCTTACATACAGGATGAGTAAGACTTTACCCGCACCCCTCGTAAGAACTAGAGTCAGACAGCCTTGGACGACCAAACTTAACACCTCGTCTACATAGGATCTAAGCTGGCTAAAGACGTTAGAAGTCCTCTCATCCACTTTTTAAAGCAGAACATGGAGGTGTTCGCCTGGAAGTAGGAAGACATAGGCGGAATCGACCCTGTAGTAATCACCCATAGTTGAACGCCGTCCGTCCCGCTTCTGGCCAACAAAAGAAGGAAGTCAATCCCTGGGAAAGACAGAAGGCGCATTAATGAAGAGAGCCCGCAAGCTCCCCATGAAGATGGCTGTGAGGTAGAATATCCTGAGTGGTTGGCCAACGTTGTTCTCGTCAAAAAAGCAAACGAAAAATAGAGACTTTGCATCAATTTCACGGATATCAACAGGGCCTGCCCAAAAGATAGCTTCACCTTGATCGGGACCATAAGGACACCACAAACATGAACTCCTCGCCTTCCACGGATCGCTCTTCCTCCGGCTATAACCGCATCGCATGGATCCCCACGACCAAGAAAAGACCTCATTCGTTACAGGGCAAGGAACCTACTGCTATCGGGTAATGCCCTTCGGACTGAAGAATGTAGGAGCCACCTACCAAAGGTTGGTAAACATAATGTTCCAGAAGCAAATTGGAGCATCTATGGAGGTATATATAGACGACATGTTAGTAAAATCAGTTAAGGCCGAGCTCCACATAACCCACCTAGCCGAGGCGTTTTAGGTCCTGAAAAGCTACAATATGAAGTTAAACCCAGCCAAATGCACCTTCAGAGTCTCCACCGGAAATTTCTTGGGTTTTATAGTCAACAGATGAGGAATAGAAGCAAGCCCAAACAAGATAAAGGTTGTGCTCGACATGCTGCCACCTTCAAACATTAAGGAAATCCACCGCTCGAGAGAGAAGAATGAAGCCGCTACTGAGTCGCTTCTCGTGTCCAAGGCCAGCAACAAATGTCAGCCTTTCTTTCAGGTTCTGAAAAAGGCCTTCCAATGGGATGCACACTGCAAGGAGGCATTCAGTTGCTCACAAACCCACCCAGCCTCCCCGCTTCTAAGAAGCCCTTCCGGCGAGAACTCCAATCCCACCCGGTCGTTTTGCATTTTCAACTAGTGCCACCTTGGTCAGAGAGCGGGATAAGGTGCAACAGCCAGATACTATTACAGTCGAGCTTTGGGAGGAGCAGAGGGAAAATATCCAAAGATGGAGAAGCTGATCCTAGCGTTGGTAACTACATCCAGAAAGCTCCGACCTTACTTCCAAGCTCATACCATTGAAGTCCCAACTAAATATCCGATGAAGCAAATACTGCATAAACCAGAAACCACTAGAAGATTGATAAAGTGGGCTATAGAGCTGAGTGAGTTCGACATCAGATACAAACCAAAGACGCCATATGAATAAAAGGTGATCTCGCGCATTTCATCATGGAATTCACCCCACAGAGCTCCGCCAAAAGCCACCCAGATGACGCCCGACCTCCCTTCGGAGGTCGTCTCGGATCTGGCCGCCAATGCCCAAGGAAGTGGTCAAGTCTGATCTTGACCTCTCCAGACGGGATAGATGTAGAATTATGCCTCGCATTCGGCCCAAGCCCCGCACAACGAGGTCAATATGAGGTCACATAGTCGGCTTAATCTCGCCACCCATGGAAGCCGGTCAACTGGAAGTGAGCAGTGACTCCTAATTGGTAGTAAAACAAATAGAAGACTCCTACGAAGCAAGAGGCGAGAAGATGATCCTGTACCTCAAGAAGGTGCGAGAGTTGCTTAAAAAGTTCATACGAGTTCAGGTCAAACATGTACCAAGACTAGAGAATTTAGGCCAATGCCTTAAGCAAAACTAGCAACAACCCCTACAAGAACACCCAGGGCAGACCGACACCGCAGCACTCCTCCTGTATCCCCTCGCAAACATCGACAATGGAGAAGTCTCCCCTGTGATGTTCGAACCGAGCTGGATGGACCCCATCTGGGATTACTTAGTAGAAGGAACATTACCAAGCGACCTAAAGGAGGCATCCAAGCTCAGAGCAAGGTCGGCAAGATTCACCATTCATCGGGGACCCTTTATAAACGAGGCTTCTCTACGCCCATTCTTAAGTGCGTAGGGAAGGAAGACGCCAATTACATACTGTGGAGGTACGTATGCCTGCGGCAACCATTATCGAAGCCCTGACCTTAGCAGAAAACCCGAGGCAAGGGTATTATCGCCCACAATGCTCAATGACAAATGTAACTCGGTCAAAAATGCAAACTTACGAGCATGCCAAGATCTCTCATCACCCATCTAAGCCATTGACGTCAATCACAAGCCCCTGGCCCTTCCAGCAATGGGGGCTAGACATATTGGGACCCCTACCCATTGGAAGGGGCCAATGCAAGTTTATCATCAGGGCGCGGACTACTTTACCAGTGGCCGAGGCCGAACCCTTAGCAACAATCACTAATAAGGTACGTAACTCGCTCCTCGGGCGTTTCTATCATATGCGTTCGGATTCGAGGTCCCCGTGGTTCGACAATGGGAAATTGGTCGACAATCCTAAGTTCGTGGATTGCGGCTTTAACCTCGAATCAAGAACTACTACTCATCCCCACTATCTATAGTCCAGGCAAGCGTAAGTCACCATAAGGACTCTCACAAGTGCTGTTGAAGACTAAATTAGAAGATTTAAAGGGAAAATGGGTAGAATACCTCCCCGAGGTGTTATGGGCACACAGAACTACGAGCAAGTTAGCAACTCAAGAGACCTCATTCGCTCTGGCCTTTGGCACCGAAGCAGTAGCTCCTGTCGAGGTCAGATTAAAGTCGCCAAGGATTGAATTCGCAAGCACCGAACACAACGAAGAGGTTCTTCACCTAAACCTGGATCTCCTAGAAGAAAAGCGTGAGTAGGTCCTGAAGCGTATTGAGGACTATCCCAGAAAGACAACAAGATACTATGACTGAAGGGTCAAACCCAAGAGTTACAAGCCTAGCGACCTAGTTCTAAAAAAACTTTTTGCTAGCAAGGAAAGACCCCACACATGGGAAGCTGGGACCCAATTGGGAAGGGCCCTATATCGTATCCCACGTAGTCGGACCTAGCAACTACGAACTCCAAACAAAAGAAGGAAAAACCCTAGCCCACTCATGGAACACTAAGCACCTCAAACGATTCTACCAATAAGACCTCGGAATGTAGTCTTTAATAAAGTATCCAAAGTTTTGATTTCAAATAATAGTCTCTATATTCATTTTTAGGCTGCTTAATATTATTGTGGGTCAAAAGTAAGTCATAATGATAAAGCAAGGAGCTTGGCTTGGAAGGGCATGGGAAAATTATGCATCTTAGAGTGCAAAAACGCATGTTTTACAAAGGATTGTTCTTTATTTCAAAGGGAGTTGGCGTTTAATAATAAGAGAATTACAGCACCTACAAAGACATTCTCTTACATCCGTGTACTACACCGAAAAGCCTTCTGGCCGTTCTCTACATCTCGTAAAATACAACCAAACAGCCTTTCTATCGCCCCTACATCGCAGGTTCCAATCGGCCAACCCCGCAAAGGAAACCACATGAAAAAAAAAAAAAAAGAAAAAAAAGGAAGGAAAAGGAGAAAAGAGGGGAGGAAAGGAATAATGGAGGAAGAGGGACTTAAAAATATTCCCCTTGAGCGCACCGACCCTCCGAATACGTTCCCTAGTCTAATTCCATCAATGGGCTGGACTAGGGAACAACACAACTCCCACAAGGGAGGAACTAGGGAAAAACACAATCTCTACAAACGGTGAGCGTTGAAACCAACGCCGTCCGCATCACTAACAAACTCGCGGCAAAGAACGATCGACCTTGAAGCTTCATCATATACGAACTCTAACCCTGTCCAAAGAGGTAGAAGGTTGGGGATGGAGGATGACACAAACCTTCGAAGAAAGACCATCATTTATAAAGAAGAAACCTGGAACGCCTAGGAAGCCACGCAAGAATGCTCCACCTCCATAGATCCGCACAAAACCGCCATGCTTTCCAAGTGAAGAAGACGAAGGAGCCAAAGAGCCATGTAGCTTAATTTAAAGTGAGTCGTGTAGCCTGGGCTTTCTTCAAGGAGCCGTAGAAGCTACTTTAAAGAGAGCCATGTAGCTCGCTTGCAAGAAGGCCACAGCCAAGGAGCCATGTAGCTCAAGATCTTAGGGCCACGTGGTTCGCCTAAGAACCCATCAAACAAGGCCAAAGTGGCCCATTTTGAAGAGCTCAATAGCCCAAAAAGGTAGAACGACCCAGGAGCCAAAAAGCTCAATTTTTGGAGCCTCAGCCATGCAGTAGCCCGCAGCCCCAACGTTTCAGCTTGAAGAGCCTACCCCAAAAGGCAAAACAACCAGAGCCCAAAAGCTCAATTTTTAGAGTTCAAAAGAGCCTGCAAGGCAGCCCAGAGCCCCAATAGCTTCGCCTTGCAGGAGCTTAACTCAAGCCGGTAAAGGTAAATAGCCCAAAAGGCCAAAGTAGCCCATTTTGAAGAGCTCAACAGCCCAAAAGGCGTAACAACCTGTGAGCTAAAATGCTCGCTAGATGCCCGCAGCTCATAAGGCAAAGTAGCCCAGAGCCCCAATACCAGCTTTGCAGCTTAACTCGCTTCAAAAAGGCAGATAGCCAAAGATCAATTTTTTGAGCTTAAGAAACTCGTATGTCTAGCCCAGAGCCCCGGGCCGCCAATTTGAAGAAATTAACAACAAAAGGTGTAATAACCTAAGAGCCAAAAAGCTCAATTTTTGGAGCTCAACATCGCAGAAAGCAGAGTAGCCCAGGAGCCCTAGTAGCTCGGCATGCTACGATGTCTGAGCCAAAAAAGCTCAATTTTTGGAGTGTTAGGCATGGTGCCCTAAAAGCACACTCAGATCGCTTCATGAAAACAATTTTCTATATTTGATTCTTTATACATGTGTTGTATAATTTGTAATATCAGAAAATCTCAAGTTTATTAATGTAATCTATAACTTTAGTATAGCAATATATATGCGAGATGATCAAGATTAGATAATAAACTAACCATGTCTGCAGAAATCAAAGTAGGGACTTGATTTATAATACTACTAGTACTGGCCCACCTGTAACATTAAGAATGCAAGACTGATCTGGATTACTAATGTAGTGACATTAAAAATGGAGGTGCCTTTTTGGTGTAATTTTTAATTATAGACGTGACTGCATGGATTAAACTTAAATAATATAACAAAGTTACAATTAAATATTTAAACCTGTGTCACTAGATGATCATATGCGCATTGATCTTAATCCCGAAGACATGACTCCTGCTTCCATTTTAATAGGGCCTTTGATTCATGTTACTATCATTCTAAGACAGCCCAATACTTATGTCTTGGAGCTCACTGAGACAAAAATGGGAACATGTACTACGTATATGGAATGCAAACCCTTCGAGGGGAAGCCGAACACCGGGTTCCCTTAAGTGTTAATTCTAGAATCGAATAGTTTGAGCGCCGACTTATAACAGGTTTATAAATTAAATTGTTCACTAGTGAAATTTAATAGAACTTAAGGATAAAGATATCGTGAGAGGGGTAAAAACGATAATTTCACTCTGCCTAACGAGCACCACTCTTGAGGATTTAATTGCATGTAACTGTGGGATATCCCAAACTCGAGTCCCGCTGAGAACTAACAACCCCTCGCGAAACCTGTGGATATCGGGTGTCCCAATATTACACTCATTTGCCTCAATATATTGAGACCTATTCCTGCATATTTAATTCAGAAATATACAAAAATATATGATAGACTATTTAATCAACAGTTCATTTACAGTCCTTTTATACAACAAAAAGGTATACATGAACTGGTTACTCCCCACCTAAAATGCACATGCAATGGCATACGTAAACATCAATCACACTTCATACAATTTATGCAACATTATATGAAATGTTCCATGTCATGCATGAGATATGTGACCCCTCATGCTCACAACCCGAGTCCCAACCGACTCCCTATACCGAAAGTGCCAGTGGAAACCACCATCGTATTTAACCCAATGACTTAAACCATTGGACAACCCTCCAATTTTGATTTATCAAATCATGATTTTTTTTTTCTTTTGTAGGCCACAGATTTTTGGGTTTTCACCGCAGGACGCCGCACGCCTTTCCAACATTTTCGGGAACTTATATCGTCGGGAATCATGTCTAACCGCGACAACATTTCCGGTCTTTACCCTGTGGGGGATTCCACTCAACTCTGCTCACCCAAACATGTACTTATCATTTTGATCAATTTACACTTCCGTGAGTCTGAACCTTGGACTTTGTCCCATTTTCCAAGCTCACGACCCATTCACTAACAACGGTGAATACTCAATACCCTACACCCACACCCGACTCGACGCAATGTGACCGTGCATATGAAATGCATGATACCAATGCATTTTCCTTCATGTTACATGTATATATGAGTGCTACACGAAACATTAATACACCATGGATAATTATAATTTTTTTTACATATAATTAACATCCATACAATCCAAGTTAATACATCAACAAGCAAATATTAACATGATATTTTCACACACAGCATGTTATTTATTTATTTTCAACAATAACACACAAAATGGCCCAAATTCACTCCATAAAAATAGCACCTCTGTCCCTTCACTGCTAGGTCACCGACCACAGATACCAAAATACACCACAAAACCGAAGACATCGCCCCTGGATCAAACCAAACCCGAATCCAGTCCGAACCGCTTTAAAACAATCCCCGAATTTCATCATGGACCGGTCTGAACACAATCCCGAAATTCAGCCAGATCTTTGGTCCAAAACAAATTCCGAAACTAAACCGAATCGCTCAAAAATAGTCCCATAAATTCCTAAAATTTCCACACTACCCAAAAATTTGAGTGACTAAAATTTACGGCCTTTCACGGCCTCAAGAAATCCGAGCCTACAAACGGCCTTAAAGCAAAATAACACAAGTAGGAAAATTCTTCTTACCCTTGAGTTTGACTGTTCCAATATTTTCTGGTACCCACGCGTAGGCCCTCGGGCCAAGGTGGATCAACTTCGCCTTCAAATTGCATTTAAACCGCCTACTATCCGATTTCCATGATTTAAAAAATGACTTGGTGTAAAAAATAAAAACAAACATCTCTCTCTAACGCTCTCCCTCTCCCCACGCCTCTCCTGCCTCCCTTGATTTTATCATTTTTTATTTATTTATTATTTATTATTATTATTATTATTATAATTATTATTTTGGATACATGATTCATATTGCTTTATTCGGATTCGTTTCTACCCTAAAACGATTTTTTTCTTTTCAGTTCACTTTATTTTAAATGAACTTAGCCCAAGCCATTTCTTGACTTCCGAGATTTTCGTAAAAATCTCGTCCCTGAAGCCATTGACGGCTTATCACCCATAAAATCTTAAAATATTCCGCTTATCTCAGAATTCGACGAAACTTTTCTAGGTTACTAAATTTTGCGAGACAAATTTAACGACGCAGTTCTTTTTGTCATCCGAAATCTAGAGAATTTTCTAGGCTTCCCTGAACCCTTTTGGCAATTTATTATTTTTATTATCATTTTTCCATTTTTGAAAATTTCTAATTTTCCCGGGTTTTACATTCTTCCCCCCTTAAAAGAATTTCATCCTCGAAATTCACACACATACGCACCAGATCACATGCATATGTAACCCTACACAACTCAATTTCTACTTGGTGTGCAAGCGATAACCTTTCCAAGGTCACAACCACTGATTACTCGATGGGCTGTCAACCTAGTCCAGGTCAAGAATTACATCCACATCCGATATGTCTTCCACCCAAAGAGGTCCAACACCCATGAGCGTAACCCTGAGACCTCCTCGACTCACAATCCCGATATCTTACCAACTCTCACCCTAGTCCTGGGGTGGTGGAATCTTCCACAATGGCTTCCGCAGGCCCCAACCTCCAACTTAATCCATCACACAAGATGCAACAATAATGAATATAATGCATCTAACAACACATGCAGAGCAGAGAAATCGCACCCGCATATCCGGCCGGGTCTCGCGACGTGTCAAATTCTCTCGTACCACGGCATACACGCCCGATCCCCGGTCTCGGCCCGTGAGCCCCGTACCCGACTCGACCCATAATCCTAGCCCCTCCGTCCCATCCGTACCGAGGTGCCGTACAACACTCTCGCGATCGAACCGGTTCCTCTCGATCCACACCAGTGAAGTAGAAGGAACAAATTGAGTCCACGCTTGTCCCACTTATGACTGGAACTGTGTCGGCCCAAAACCCTAGGATCCTTACCTCCGCGGGCAATCCCTCTTCATGTGTCCAAGCTGATGGCAATAGAAGTATGGTCACCTGGCCAACGTCCAGAACCCGGGGAACTCGTGGAGACATAAGTCCTCGTCTCTCTCCCAAACCCGAAGAAGCGCCGATCCTCTTTCCGATTCCCACCGGCACCATCCCGAATGCCCCGTGGCAGCCCCTCCATCTCTCTCTCTATGGCCGAGCTATCCTAAACCATAGAGCCTATGTCCCTCAGGCGGAGGCCCACATTACCTTGCCCCGAATGGACAATCCTCGTCCATTCAAATCTCTCGACTCGCCATGTCCTGTGGGCCACATAGTTTCATCACCAAACGTACAACTCGATGAATTTTGGCCACGCATCTATCACTGCTATCGTTTCCTCTCGCTTCGGCCTCTAAGAACTTTGGGCTCTTAGCCAGAAAATACTTTACCATAAAGAGCCCATACTTCACTCAAGTCACATTGCCTCTAAGTCCTTAGAGGTCTTAACCGGGCCCCACTTACCAGGACTCAATACCCTCTAGCCGGAATGCAATCTAATCATTCCAAATTTCATCAAGGTGGCTATCCATGGCCCCAATACCTTCAACTGGGTCGTAACCAATGGTCTCACACCATCGGATCCCCTCCCCGCGACGCCGGCGATGATGTGACTTGAACCTCGGAGGTTACTCGACCTTCCTCTTGACTACCACAGCCGCACCAGCTCAGAAAAAAAAAAAAAAAAAAAGTAATGGCGGGAAGAAATGGGCACTTCAACAAAATTTCTCAAAGAAAGGCCTCGCAATGACAGTGGTTCATTATTGCCTCGTGGACGTCCTCGTCCTCGGCTTGACATCTACATATGTTAAATGGCAATAAAGTTTTTTTAATTTCATTTCATTCTAACTAGTAATGCACATGCCAATTACTAATAGATTTAACAACCATGAATTGACCCGTTCATCACCTATGTGGTGCTAATTACCAACCACTCATTTTTATTTATTTCAATAAATTCAACACTTTCCGGTTCATTTCATTTTCCGAACCCCTAAGGTTATGGTTCATTACCTTAGCATTCCATTTTTTTTTCTATATACATTATGCCATCGCGCAATAACCACACAATCACATTTCCCATGTACATCATACCGTGTATATGTCTTTCTGCGCAATTTGTAACACAATTACACAATCACAAACATGGAACATGTAACACCCCGAAATATACCCTAGTCGTTTTCGACATGTTTAGGGTATTTTGTAGGCATAATTTTAATGTTTCGTGATTTAAATGCGAAACATGGAAATTGAGAAACCCGGAAATTTTACAAGACACAAGGACAAATTTGTAATTTGGCAAAAAGGATATGAAAGTCATAAGATAAGAAGAGTGTGGGCTAAATTAGAATATAGCATAAGTTGATTTGCAAAAATAAAGAAATTTGAGGACTAAAGTGAAATAAGTAGAAACTTAACCCAAAAAAATGGGTTTTTGGGAGCCAAACATGGCCTAAGGGAAATCTTTGATTTAAGACCAAATTTGGTCTCATTTTGGGGGAGAACAAACCGTAGAGAAAATAAGAGAAAGGGAGAAGAAGAAGAAGAAGAGGAAGAGGAAGAGAAGAAGAAGAGAAGAGAAGAAGAAAGGAAAAGCAAAAAGGTATGGAATTGTATGGAATCTAACAATGAGTATGGATTACTTGAATTTCTAGATGGGATACATGTTTCAGGTTGTAGTTGTAAGAAACCTAACCCTAGAATGAATTCTGTATGGAACAAGAGTATGGAATCCTCTTTCGAGGTTGGATTCATGGTTAAATTAGGTAATTGAGTTAGTTTAGAACAACCCTAACTAATCTTTATATTTGGTTTATGTATGGGTTATGACCATTTTAGAGTTGTTTCGGGAGGAATTCATGATAGGTTTTTGTGTAAGATAAGTATTGAAAGATGATTGAGTATAATAGAGGTTACAGATGAATATGAAGTGGTTTTTGATGTGTATATTGATTATTGAGTTGATTGGTACCAAATATGGAAAATGGGAGAAAAACCACCTTCGAAATTCGAGGGTGGTACTCTGCATTAAACAGCATCGGTACCATAAGGTTCTCATTAACTGTATCGATACCGTACTTGCAAATTCCAATGCTCTATTACAGACCAGTGTTCGATTCGCCATACCTTGGTCATTTCTATCCGATTATGATTCAAGTTTCTGATTGTACAGACTTCAAGGAGAACAAAACACCCCGAATAGGTACCTTCAAATTGATTCTATTTGGCCCAAAACTACCCAAGTGGGCCATGTCTGCTTAATTCTCACATTTTCGCTTTGATCACAGAGTAGTCCCAAGTTGTTTTAGACATAATCCTAAGTTTCCCTATGTCTCGATTTGAGTGGATTCTAGTTAGAGAAGAACCCCAAGACCTTAGCTTCAAGGGAGTATAAAGAACTGTCAAATATGGTGCCAAGACCCTCAAAATGAGTATTAAAAACTGTCCCTAGTGTAATATCGATAAACTGACTAGTTTGGTATAAAAATGTCATAACTTTAGTTTAGATGATTCAATTTGAATGATTCCAATTTCTAAGTAAAGTAGATTCATAGAGGAACAAGAATACATGAATGATGTGTGTGTACAGAGGCATCCTACTGTACAAGTATATGAAATGCCATATGTAATAGGCATGAAACAAGAAAATTATAGGAAATGCAACATGTATAGATGTGTTCATGAAACATGAATATGATATGAAATATGAAAACGAACTGAAACATGAACATGAACATGAAAGAAAATATGTCATGAACACATAATGTGATTAAGTTATATATGATTATTATCATATATAATCCATAAAAGCTAACGAATGATATGAAATACATGACTGAATGAGTACACGTTTTGATCGGTGCTTTGGCACTCCTGCTAGTGCTACGACACTTTTTTTACGTGGGCAGGCACGTTTGGATATGTTCCATGCGAAATCACATGGCTAATAATGACAAAATGCAACAGATTCAACAATCGGCGTCGTGAATGTCGACTTTGCGCCATATGTGAGATTGCAATATTGAATGTGAGATCACATTTAATAATGACAACAGACAAGATTCAACAACTTAACTGTTGTGAATGTTTCCACTTTATAGACATATGTGAGATTGCAATATTGAATGTGAGATCACATTGTTACTCGACGACAAACAGACAGATCTAACAATCAGACTGCTGTGAATGTTTACTTCTATAGCCATATGTGAGATTGTATTATAAAATGTGAGATCACATTGTTAATGGTCGACAAACAGACAGATTCAACACCGACCTGTCAGAATGTTTAATTTCTATAGCCATATGTGAAATCACAAACTGAAACACGAAAAAAAGAAAGAAAATGATTCGAGAAGAGTATTTGAACAAGTATAAGATCCGAAATACAAGAATAAGCTCTATAACACAAGTATAAGATATGTAAGATAAGTATATGCTCTTTAATACAAGTATATGCTCTGTAATACAAGTATAAGTTCCGTAAGACAAGTATATGCTCCGTAATACAAGTATAAGATCCGAAATATAAGAATAAGCTTCGTAATACAAGTATAAGATCCGTAAAACAAGGATATGCTCCGTAGTATAAGTATAAGATACGAAGTATAAGCATACGTTCTGTAGTACCTACGGGTACCTCAGTAAAGGTCTAAGTTCAGAATCCTACGAGAGATCCGATAAGTATTAGTCCGATGGTTCAAGTAGATGTCCTCTGATCCGAATAATTATAAGTCCGAGACAAGTATCTGTATAAGTCCGATATATATGTCCTTTGAGAAATCTGAATAAGTATGTGTCCTTCAAGAGATAAGCATAAGTATGTGTCCTACGGGAGATAAGTATAAGTATATGTATAAGCTCGGTATTGCATACGAGGAAATCTATATAAGTATACGTCCTACGGGAGATAAGTATAAGTATGTGTCCTACGGGAGATAAGTATAAATATGTGTCCTACGGGAGATCGGAATAAGAATAAGTCTGCTATAAGTGTAAGTTCTGAGTAAGTATAAGATTTCTATAAGTATAAGTTCGGTACCGTATACGAGAGATCTGAACAAGCATATGTTGGTTACAAGGATAATTATGTATGTAAATGTGTTATATGAATTCATGAAGATTTTGATATCTGTTACTGTTATATGTTTATTATGATTCAGTATAAGTTATAAGATACGTTTCCCACTAAGCGTAAAGCTTAGCACGGTTTTTAATCCGTAGAACAAAGGAGGACATCTCGCGATCTTGTATTGGCCAAGACACTAGTAGGGGTTCATCACAAAGATGTCCCGCGCTCCGATTTGTAAATATAAAAGTACGCTGTATATGTAAATGGGACTCCGGTATATGTGTATAGATTTTGATGGACACCAATTCCTGGTTGTTTTGTTTTTGTATATGATATTTGATTCGTTATAAAAAAATAAAAATAAAAATAAAAACAGGTAAAGAGTCCCAGTATATAGTCTCGCGCCCGAACTCGGTTCGGATCCGCCATTCGAGTCGGATCGGGAATCCGGGCGTGACAGAACACATCCGAATATAACATGAAACACATCATGCATGCAGTGGTCTAAACTCAATGCCCATCCTTTTCCAAGGTAACCACATACTTACGTTCTAATATACAAAATGCGACACCAGACTCAATGAATCTAATGACCTAGACACATATCCGTCAGCCCTCGGTACTTGTGTACCTAGACTCTTGATACCTAGCTGAGACGAGCTAGTATTAGGACCATACTTGTGGATACCCACCCCCAAGCTCCCTAGGTAATTGTTTACCTAAGCTTTGATACCAAGTTATGACATCCCAAATCCTAAGAGTCCCATTGACAACCCATCAACCTACGGAAACCTATGGATATCGGGTGTCCCAATATCACACTCATTTGCCTCAATATATTGAGACCTATTCCTGCATATTTAATTCACAAATATACAAAAATATATGATAGACTATTTAATCAATGTACCCATTTACAACTTTTATACAACAAAAAGGTATACATGAACTATATCCCATTCATCCCATATGGTCGCCCACCGCACTGATCCACTGGCGGGGGTCCCACGACGAGGTGAGCAAAGCCCGCAGGTGATAACTCCTACAAAGGTTACTCCCACCTAAAATGCACACGCAATTTAAGATACGTAACATTAATCACATTTCATACAATTTATGCAACATTATATGAAATGTTCTGTGTCATGCATGAGATGTGACCCCTCATGCTCACAACCCGAGTCCCAACCAACTCCCCCACACCTGAAAGTGCCAAGTGTGGAAACCAACCATTGGCATTTAACCCAATGACTTAAACCATTGGACAACCCTCCAATTTTGATTTATCAAATCATGATTTTCTTTTCTTTTGTAGGCCATGGATTTTTGGGTTTTCACCATAGGACGCCGCACGCCTTTCCAACATTTTCGAATACTTACATCGCCGGGAATCATGTGTAACTGTGAATAACATTTGGGTCTTTCACCCTGGGGGGATCTACCCCAACTTGCTTCGCCCAAAACATGTAATTTATCATTTTGATCAATTTGCACTTCCGTGAATCTCAACCTTGACTTTTGTCCCATTTTTTCTGGAAGCTCACGACCCATTCACCAACACCGGTGAATACTCAATACCCTGCACCCACACCCGACTCGACGCGATGTGACCGTGCATATGAAAAATGCATGATGCCACGCATTTTCCTTCATGTTACATGTATATAAGGAGCGCTAAGGCAGAAGCATTAATACACCATGGATAATTTCATAATTTTTTTACATATAATTAACATCCATGCAATCCATGTTAATACATCAACAAGCAAATATTAACATGATATTTTCACACACAAAGATGTTATTTATTTATTCAACAATAACACAAACGGCCCAAATTCAACCTATATCAAATTGGCACCTCGTCCTCTACTAAGCCACACCAAATTATCGGGATACCAAAATACACCACAAACCCGAAGACATCGCCTAAAGATAAAAACCGAACTTAGTCCGAACCGCCTAAAACACCTTCCGAAATTTGCCTAGACCGTCAACATCGCCCCGCCAAATTCTAGCCAAGACCGCCCAAAAATGTCCCGAAATTCTACCATAACTATCCGAAACAGTCCCAAAACTTAAAATTCTACACTACCCAAAATTTGAAGACTGAAATTTACTGCTTTTCACGGCCTCTAAGCCAATCCTGCTTCACACTGGCCTTTAAAAATAACACAAGTAGGAAAATTCCCACCAGAGTTTGACTAAACCCAATATTTTGGTACTCATGCATAGCCCTCACGCATTGGATCAACTTCGCTTCAAATTTCCGATAAAATCTACGATCCAATTTCCATAGATCTGAGAAAGAAGCGAAGAGATAAAAAAAATAAAAAACAAACATCTCTCTCTCTCTCTAATGCTCTCTCCTTCTCCCCTGATGCTCTCTCTGCTCCCTTTTGATTTTATCATTTTTATTATTATTATTATTATTTTGGATATATGAACATATTGCTTATTCTGATTCATTTCTACCCCAAAACAATTTATTTCTTTACCACTTTATTTTAAATGAACTTAAATTTCAAGCCATTTTCGACTTCCGAGATTTTCACAGAAAATCTCGTCCCTAAGTTTCACCGACGACTTATCACCCGTAAAATCGTAACATTCCGCTTGTCTCGTAATCTCACTTAAACTTTTTGGGTCACTAAATTCTGCGAGACGAATTTAACGGCGTAGTCTGTTTCGTCATCCGAAATCTAGAGAATTTTATAGGCTTCATTGAACCATTTTGACAATTTATTATTTTTATTATCATTTTGCCATTTTTGAAAATTTCTAATTTTCCCGGGTTTTACAATAATGATCATATCAATGGACTGCTTGAGAATCATTATGTAAATTATTATGTAATTAGCGCAAGAGCTCGCCCAGATTAGTGGAATAATATCGAACTAATAAATTAGACACTACTAAAGAGTTTAATTAATTATCAAATTTATCGAGCTTGGAATTATAAGTCCATAGGTCCTCTGTCGCTCCAGAAACACCAGATAAGATTAAATTAACAAAGAAACTCGAGGGTATAGTTGTAAAAGAAATTGTTTCATAGCAATTAGCGTAGTAATTATCGGATAATTAAATGTTACTCAATTAATTAATTCATTAATAGTAATTACTATATGGATGAAACAAGTAATTTGAGAATTAATAACATTAATTAATTATTAAATTAATTAATTAATAGTAATGATTATCCACAACTTCAAACATTTAACAACAAACAAAACAACTACCTTGTAGTGAAGAGGAACGACTGGAAGATCGGGAAAATATGGAAAAGAAAAAAGGGATCTTGAGTTATCAACCCTACTTGCTAGAAAATCTCCTTAATTTGATTTCAGGTAGTTCTTCTTATTATATTATTGTTTGTTAATTAGATGCATGTACCATAAGATCGAGTTTTTATTAAATTTTAAAATTGATCGATCAAAATCTTCCGTTGCAAACTTCTGCTTTAACTTTAAAACCTTCATGGAGCCTGCCAGACCCGAGAAGGCAGTAGTAGCCCAGAGCTCCAATGTACCAACAGTAGAGCTTAACCGTCTAAAAGGCGTAACCCGGGAGCCAAAAGCTCGCAGGGAGCCTCAAGAGACCAAAAGGCACAATAGCCTGTGAGACCAAAAGAGTCAGCCCGAGCTTAATTGCCCATAAAAGCATAACAACCAGAGATGCAGTAGCTAGTTTTGGGGCTTAACAACTCGTATGCCCGGTGAGCCAAAGAACTCCACCTGGTAAAACCCCATAGCGTTAATTGACGGGAGCCACGCAGTCGAAACCCGGTCACACCACCACTCAACTACTTACAAAAGACGAATAAGCCCGGAGGCCCAACGGTATGAACTAAATAAAATGAACGATAAAATTAAACAATAAATCTCTACATATCAACAAAAAGTCAATGTCCGAAGCAATACCAAAAATCCCAGGCTCAAAGCCTAGAAATAGCGAGGTTAAAATGAAAAGCCTAAGCGCTCGAGGCCGAGCCCCAACTCACAAAAGCAGGGGGGTTAGAAGGTAGAGCCCCAGCGGGCAAGGCAGGAGAGCTGGCCTCCAAAGGAACCCGAAGATCATCAGGCAAGGGAGCACGGTCAGAGGCCCTACAAAGCACCTCGGCGTCCGCGTCAGCCTCAAAAACAGATTCTTCCGCCTCCTCATCGTGAAGCCAGGAATCAACTCTAAGTTCGGGCTTTAAGCCCCGCGGCTAGAAGGGGCAAGCCACCCGAGGCCCACTGGTGCGTGCCTCATCCCCTCGAGCTATGTTATCACTCCGTCCCTTTGGCTAACCAAAGCCTCCGCCTTCCCTGCTGTCCCTTGGCTTGCCGACCACAAGCGCTCCACTGGAAGCTTCCAAATCCAAAGCCTCTCGCGAACCCGCCAAGGTCGCCACTGACACGTAGGGTCACCCTCGACAACCTCGCAACTCCTCTCCTCCGCCAACCGCAGCTCGCCCCCTGGCACCCTCAAGTCCCCGGCCTTTGTCCCGTCCCGTGCCTCTCGCCATCGGCATGCCTCAGTCGACCAGGCTTCCACAAGCTCCTCAATCAGGTCTTTTATTTGAGCTCGGAGGCTTGCCTTCTCGGAGGTCAAGGAGGAAACCTTAGCCTTATAAGACTTCGTCGCCCTAGTAGAGCCCTCAGTAAGGCTAGCCCTCCTTGTCAGGCTCTTCACGTAAGTAGCCACCTACTAAAGAACAAGAAAAAGTCAATTAACAATCTGAAACAATAAGGAAATGGACCGGTGAAGGCGCTTTGACGTACATAAGCCGCCCTGGCGAAAGAGCCGCAGCCTCCTTAATCCACAGGTGATCCACCTTCGGCGCCGGAATCGCGAAGGATGGAGGAAACAGCCCTAGCGGCGAGCTCCACATGAGAAAGCAGAGAGTCCTTATCCCCCACAACACCAAAGTGACCCCTTCCCACATCATCTGGCATTGGAGGGGGGGCTCGGCACCCTGCGACGTAGGACTCCAAACCGAAATAGGGAGAACAACCAAGGGGGGGCTTAGGCGCCCTCCCCGAAGAACCTGCAGCTCTAACAGTAGACAAAGGCGAAGAAGAGACCCCCACCTTTAAGGTCTTGACCCCGGAAGTGGGGCAACCCTCGTGGGAAGCTCCGAGTCTTCCGCTACGCTCCTTCTCTTCTTGCCAAAGACACCTCCACGCGGTCTCGAAGCTCCCAAGTAGGCTTCGCGTGACAAGAGGCTCCAGCGGGGAAGACGAAGAAGACTTTTGAGACATGGGGTAGAGAAGCCATGACAAAAGGAGTGAGAGGCCTCAAACAGAAGTCGCGGCAAGCTTCACCACGGCCCGAATATCCGACCTAATGAGCTTGGAGTACGCCCATGGGTGGCACTTAACCAACCTCCTCTTCACATCTTCATCCTCAAGGCTAAGACCAAGCCGCACACCTGAAAACCACACCACCAAACCAGAGTTAGAGACACCCAAGGACTTCCGAAAATTAGACCTGATTGAGCGCGAGAACTCACGAGGTTCAAGGGGTGGCCCAAGAGGCTCGAAACGCAGTGTCTTCCCGATCGAGATTATATTCTCACTGCGGCCACTAATAAAGTAGCGCTCCTTCCAAAGATTTACGGAATATGGCATGTCGGAAATAATCAGCCTAGCATTGGACCGCTTAGAAATATATAAGAAACCTTCCATGGACTCTTTTACACTAAAAAGGTCCAGTAATAGAGCTAGGCTGGGAAACCTAGACCTTTATCCCTGAAAACAACAAGGAGGCCAACCAAGACGCCCCAGAAGTTGGGGGAAAGCTGGGTTGGGCATACTGAAGTGCCAGCGATGCACTTGAAGAAAGTGGCAAAGGGAAGCAGACATTCTCAAATGCCTGAAAGAAACCATCTTTTAGGAACATGGACGACGTAAGAGGTGAGAAAGTCTAGGCGCCAAACATGGATACCAACCGGAGGCTTATAACAAGTGGCAAAAATTTCCGCATAGGAAGGCTCAACCCGACTAGGGCCCACAAAGATTCGAACACCTCACGCAGCTTAAGATATTCGATCCGGTAGGGTAATTGATCTCGCTAATCTCTCTTTACTCCTTGCCAGATACCCACTAATGGAGCTCCTAACGGCCGGAACGAGGAGACCACCTGCACCCACCACTCAATTGCTCGTATTCTGATCCTCACAGCCCGCCCCGCGCAGCCGCAGGAGCTACTGGACCTGGCTAGGCACTCATGATCGACGAAGGCAGTTAAGGGCTTAACGAATGACAAAAGAGGCTCCAACACATCCAAATGTACCATACAAGACACTGTGGAAAGCGTTAAGAAGAAGGAAGACGTATCGAGCTACTGAAGAAAACAAAGAAAACTATCCTCAAGAAGACAAGACGACAAAACGATTCCGAAAGCAAATGCACAAAGATGTTTCTCGAAAGCGGAAAATCCTAACCCACGTGAGGAAGAGGACTCAAGAAATCGTAGGGAACGCTATAACTCGCAGGATGTCCCTCAAGGCAATAAAGGCGATAGTCGACCAAGCGCTAAAATCGAAAATACTATTATCATAAAGACGCTTGACGCGACAAAGCCCCAATCAAAACCATCCCCGAGTAGCCACGTAAGTCACACCCGATCCACGAATCTATACACTCTCGCTTACCACTTTAGCCAAGGCTGGGGGCAATCATCGATTTAAAATAATGCACTATGCCGTGTCCATAACACAAGCCCAAATGTCAGGCTTAGGAGGAGATTAAGGAGCAGGCCTAATACGATGACTTGGCCCTTAATGATATCCCTCAAACATAAACCCAAAACGAGAGCCCAATTTACCCTTTCAGAAGGTTGTCAATATAATCAGCCCAAAGGACCCATGTTAAAGGAAAGTACCCAAATTCCCTAATTAAATCTCCACCAATTAGAGAAGTAAGATATTTTTTAATTATTGCTCATCAATTATCTCTTATTAATCTGCACTGATAAACAGTGAAAATCCTCACCCAACGGAAAGTTATCGTGATCGTCAATTATAAATGCAGGGTCGGCACGTCGGTGAAGGTATCTTGTGGTCGATCCTGGGTTGATCTTACTCTTCGTTGGAAAATTGACAGGTGTCGAAGAGTGAAGTCATGCGATATTTTGTTTTTATTTTTTTCGGAGCGACGTCTAGAGTCAATGGATGTGCGAAGAATGATTGAATAAGTATTTCCGGCCGGTTCGATTAATTACTCAAACGTCATAAAGGAGTAGTAAATATAACAAAAAGGCATTCAGTGTAAGTAAAATTTTATAATTATGAAGGTATATATTTAAAAGATATTTTTAATTAAATATTATAAAAGTATCTTTTTAAAAGACACTTTCATTATAAATTTATTAATTTTAAAATTTTAGAAAATTTGTTTTGAAGATATATTTTTTAAAAAGATATTTAAACGTATTATATTTAAAGGATTTTTTTATTTTTTTTAAACTAGATATCTAAAAACCCTAGATATTTTTGCTTCGGAGAGAAAACGCACACACACATTGATACAATATATATGATAAAGGAATACATACGGTTGTAGGGCAGGGCATAATTTGATGAAGTAAATGCTGAAGTGAAGTGACATGTCGTGGCAGAACATTCAGATAAAGAGATATTTTAGCAACAAGTTGCGAAAGGAAAGAGGCATACAAAACCATAAGAGTGACAAGTATCCATGATTGGTTGCCAAGATATGTACAAACTCAGTGATTTCCTGCCCCTACCCCACCACCCCCTTTGTATACGCTATAGCATAACATAAAGCTTTGTCCTCAACCCCCTAGTAGGAGCCAGGAGTTGGATAATATTGGCCTCTGCTTAAGAGAGAAGGGAATTGCTGTCTGCCGGAACGGTCTTCTCTTTCTCTTCCCGGCTAGGCTAGGATCTGGTCAAATGAAATTTGCCTCCTTAAAAATGGAAGCTTACTCTTCCTCCTTCCTCTCATCTACTACTGCTACTTTCACTCTAATGCCTTCCATCACAGCAACGCCAACAGCAAAACCATCATCACTTCCCCATATTCCAAAGTCCCTCAAAATCTCTGCTGTCAGGATCGAAGAAAAACAACCACAAAACTTGACTGCATCACTTTCTGTATCCCAGTCTTCCAAATTTAAGTTCAGTACTCCACCTTCTCTTCATCATCACCACCAGCCCGCAAGACTGCTTCGCCTACCAGAAACATACGTCCCAAAAGGGCTGCAGTCCTGCAGTTCTCCATTTTTAACGCATTGGACGATGTCATCAACGATTTTCATAGCAGACCCTCCACACCGTTCCTCCATAGACCCAAGGTACGTTCTCTCTTCGAACTTCGCGGTAGACGAGCTTCGCCCACAGAGATGTGAGGTAGTCGGGGATCGGCTCCCACCATGCCTGGATTAAGCTTACATTCGCAACGGCCCAAACCCCGCAGTTCCTTTAGTAGGGTCCATATCTTTCTCTTTGATGGCGACGGCATGCTTCACTCCATCAAGGATCTCATAAGGCCGAGCCGTTCTCTGCAGCCGTTATGTCAAGACTTACAAATACACCATTGAGCACCGCGCTGGCTCCCCCAATCATTCCTAATGTCTTCTCAGTTCAACGGCCTCACCTCCGCTGCCCGCGGTGCCCTCTGCGCTGCCCGAATTCTCAGCGGCCGGCTTGTCCCTTAGAATGGGATTGGCCTGTATAACACAGCCTGGCTTTGTTCGGCGGCCGTCTACGCCAGGTGAATCGAATCGCCCGCCTCTTTTGGACTGGCTCCGGAAGGAGACATTGAGACTCTGGGTCGGCATGATTTTGAGGGAGCGGTAATGAGCATGACGTACACAAGGTGGATCCAGACACAGGAAGTTTGCTTTCCGGTACGGACCAGTGCCACCATTCCTAACCTACTTCCGATTCGATGCTCAAGGAAGAAAACAACCTGATGTCCCAATCTTCTCCTCACCCGCCATCGTTCATCATGACTTTAAGGAATCCACCAAAAAAGTACGCCATATTTGCAGACATACAGATAGGAATGAATCCGATGGAAATGATCGCCGGAGGCTCTCACCGGTGGGTGCTATTCGAACAAAGTACCCAGGTTGGGAATCATACCGTTACGCAAAAGATGGAGTCCGGAGATGAAAGGTGGTTCAACGTGCCGGGGTTAAACATCGTCCACTGCATCAACGCCTGGGATGAGGAAGAAGAAGATGCTGCCATAACGTTGGTGGCACCAAACATATTATCAGTAGAACACACCTTGGAGAGGCTGGATATGATCCACGCATCGGTGGAGATGGTGAGAATAGACCTGAAAACAGGGATGGTGAGGAGGCATCCGTTATCCACTAGGAATCTGGACTTTGCGATGATAAATCCAGGATATGTGGGGAAAAAGAACAAATACGTGTACGCAGCGGTGGGTGATCCGATGCCCAAAATATCAGGAGTGGTGAAGCTGGACATGTCTCAAACAGAGAGGGAGCGGAAGGAGTGCATTGTGGGAAGCAGGATGTACGGAGAAGGGTGCTACGGGGGAGAACCGTTTTTCGTGGGGAGGGAGGCGGATAATCCGGGAGAGGATGATGGGTACGTCGTATCCTACGTGCACAATGAGGAAGACAGGAGAATTAAAGATTTTGAGCATTGAATTGCCAGACTCTAATCTTGATGTTGTGGCTGCCGTCAGGTTGCCTGCCAGGGTGCCTTACGGTTTTCATGGATTGTTTGTGAGGGAAAGAGACATTAAAGGACTCTAACAAAAATAAAAAATCATGCTATGCTACCCCCCCGCACAGCCTTCACCTTCACTTGGGAGGGGAGTTAGGAGTAGTGACTCACAATTCATGTATGTGCAGGGAGGGGGGGGCAGCAACCTTACATATTTTATATATATGTAAGGGTTTGGTTTAAAAAAAGTTCGATTTTATATAAACTCGAGTTTTTTAGTTATTAGATTGGAAAATTTTATGATATGTTTTTTATGGATCTTATTCTAAAAAATGATAAGAATTCGGATCTAATAATAAAAAAACTCAAGTTTATATAAAGAGCTTATTGATGCTCTTTCTCATACATAAATGTTGATATGAGATAAAAGATGATTGATGGTATGAATCTATGTTTAAGAAGTATTATTGGTACCCCCCTTTTATATCATGTACAAATATGCATTCATCAAAGCATTAATTATTGGTTTCACGTTGTCCAATTTCTTCATGATTACAATTACACTTAATAATTGGTTTCATCTTACAAGTCTAAATTCTTGCAGCAGACAATAATTTTCTATGGTGCAGGTTGATTACCAGGAGTGGGTGATTGGCGTAGATTGAAATCGTAGTGCTGCGCATAATCTACTTGCACTAAAGAGATGGGCGAGGCGAGGTGCATTCTAGTTCTCAGTGCTAGAGAGTAGTTTCTTCTTTATTGAAGAAGAAATGATGCTCGATGATTATGATTGCTTACCTTTTGTGGTGGAATGAGTCTCGGTATTTATAAGGGGAAATAGTGGTTCTTTTTATTGTTAGATGGGTGATCACGATATCTCTCGTTGGGTGAGGAGTTCATTTTTCCTTGTATGGATCGTGCTTAGGGATAATGGAGGAGGCGTGATCGTGCAAGATCATGCTCTCACTGTCAAGTGGGATGTGGATGCTGGAGGCCCAGATGCACTAAACTAGCAGGAGTTTTTTAGGCACCACATCTCTTGATTACTTGGCGGGGGTTTCAGTGCGGGCCGGAAAATTATCTTTTACCTGGCGTGGGTAGGATCCCAATCTCGCTGTGGGTCGGGGTTCTTTATTGGTGCAGTATGACTCGGCTCATGGAGTGGAGGGGTTTGGGAACAGCTCAGCCTGCGCTCTGGGCTTGTGTATATGTCACGCCTGATTCCGCGATGTAGGTTATGTTATTTTACCGTCTTTTTTTTTTCATCATGGAGTCCCTAATATAGGACTCTTTCAAAATCAACACTTTGTAAAGGCTCTGCCCAGCCACACACCCATATATATCGCTTTGTATTTCCTGAGGCTTTTGGTCGAAAACTCCACTTGGAGTAGCAGCTGGCATCTTCTAAAACTCAACTCAGGTCTTAAAAAGCATATATATACCCATATACGTGCGGTAAGTCGCCATGCACACGTATCACAACTGCAGCAGTCGAATAATATTTACACAAATCCGAAACTTTACACAAAGTGTCCCAAACTAATGGCCCCTGAAGCTAAATATCTGATGACATTCGATATGGTATCCCGAAATATCTGGTGTGAACCTCGAGCGGCTTGCTGATGTTGCAAAATGTATGCACAACCACCCGGCATGCTAAAGTGACTAGCGCGATTCCCGACACTCGAAACCCTGCGCGAGTCGAACTACTTGATCGCTGCGAATTTGAATTATAATCTGCATCCCCAGGTGGAGGGAATAATGGGGTGAGTTCGACGACTAAATTACAATAATCCATAACAAGCTGCTCTTATAAAACATTTCAAAATACAAATAATTCCAGCATCTCGAAACATAGGCATTTTCAATTTAGTAGGTTGATGTGGAAACAAATGGATGCAATCTTGCCACCATCTCGACCTCTCGCCGGTGGCTCTTTGAGGCACTCGCTGGGAATTTATGCGTCGTAGAAACAATGACCATAAATTCTTGGGACTTACTACCTAGGGATATGCCCACATCGTATAACGACAAATTGATGGACTTACCACCACAGGGATATGCTCACATCCGTATATGTGACCCTTCTGGGGCTCTGACCCGGGGACTAGTCGCCCAGTCGGGTGATAAAACCCTCAATCCAGGACTCCTCACACGGTCCATTACCCATGTCATGCTTTAAAACAATTTCACAAGCATTTCACCCACATGGATATTTAAAACATCATATGCAGTTAAATTCAAAGAATTCCATAGATATAAAAATATACACATTTATATATATCATTAGAAAATCACACGATTCGAAGCATGGAATTAGTGCAAATTTTTGTCAAACCATGGTTTAAGCAGGAGAAGGTTACAAGATCCCCTACCTTCCTTGGATTCAAAAATCCACAAGTCTCCCAAGGAAGTCAAAACCAAGGCTACTCCAAAAGATCTGCAATTAACAAGTTATAAGATTTCTTAGCCTCAAACAATCCGGGTTACATAAAATTACCCGATTGGTTCGCTACTACTTCACCACTCGAATCACACATATTCTTATACCTACCAACATAAACCTTGATCTTTAGAGAGCACTCTCTTTTACACTTACTAATATCAACATTTAACACCCCTTATTAGGGTAACCTGAAAGCGGCTTACACACAACACTTGTACCTTGTTTATTTATCTCGAGGCCCTTTTTTTTCAACTCTGATTTTGACCTGACCATACATGCTTTTGTTCATTGTGGTCTTGACCAAAAGTTCCCTATCTCTTAGCTTTCCATAGCCTCTTAAATCAGGTCATTCGGACCTGAAATCAAGAAGTTATGGTTTTTACAATATGACACTCCTGAGACTATTTCTAGGGACGAATCTGTGTCCTCGCACTTACTTTGTGAAATTATGGGAACAAATGAGCCATAATTTTGGCCATACTTTCTTCATGAAGTTACGCCCTATCATGGCTACTTTGAGAAGGATTTGAATCACTCCCATTTGGATCAATATAACGCACTGACTTATGACTCCAACGGTACTCCGGAAAAGGGACGAGAATACGTATATGACTTTCAACACCTCAAATTCAAGGGCCTTATGGTGAGGTTTAGTTCTTGGTTGCTTCTAGACATTCGAAGGGCTAGGTCTTTGGCTTCTTCAAAATTTGGAATCATCGATTCGGAGTTCTTTAAGGCCAACAGCAAGCCCAAAGCTCTTGTCATGGGGTCAAGGAAAATTTGGGCCGGCTACCTCCCTTGGACACACACACACACATGCCATCTTCTAAAGCCAAGTGCTTTTACAATTTAGGGTTCCACCAAACACACATTTCATCAAATCTAGGGTTAGGATCTTAATCCCAACAAAAGGCAAGAATATAACCAAAGTCCATAAGAAATACAACTAAGGCCTCAGATCATGTTTACATACCTTAGTGAACTTTTTCCCTGAAAAACCCGAGCTTTCCTTCAAGCCTTTTCTCCTCCTTCTCTCTAGCTTCTCTCTAGAACTCTCTCTCACTTTCTAAATTTCCAGAGTACCACTTCTAGCAAGAAGTTGGTCTAGCATCGAAGCCGAGAGGAATTGGTTTGCTTGGCATGGCAAGCTCTTCTCATGCACTTCTTGAAGTGTCGAGATCTCACTGCAAATGCGTATATGGTGTCATTACACTCATGATGCGCGCAAACTCTGAGATGTCACCTTTAGTCCCTCTCCACTAACAAGTTTTCAAAGTGGTCCTTCAGACATACATAATTTGAGCCACTAACAAAACCATAGAAACTTACCTAATTGCATAATTGACCATGCCTTAAAATTCGATCTAACACACTTCTTTAATCCTCTAATTAAACCAACCATTAAGATGGCTAATCCTTAATGCAATTTAAATATCATAGGAAAGCATAAGTTGCATTTTGTTCCCAAAATCCCCTTGCGGAATATAACAAAACATATACCGGGTGTTACATTCCCTCCCCTTATAATTTCGTCCCAGGAATTAAGCGAAGTACTAACTTTGTGAAGAGTTAGGATGTAACTCTTCACATACGCTTCAGTTCCCATGTAGCTTCTTCCACTTCATGGTGTTCCCATAACACTTTCACTAGGGAAATAATTTTGTTCTGCAACACACGTTCCTGCACATCTAGAATCTCCCTTGGCCGCTCTTTATATTTCATATTTTCTTACTGGTCGGCTCTTGCCAATCTAGTATGTACGAAACATAGAAACCGTACTTCGCGACAATGAAGCGTGGAATACATCATGTATCCCAAACAGTGCGGCGGGAAGGCTATTTATTAAGCTACCTCCGACTCTTTGGAGAATCTGAACGGACGATAATACTGGGGACCGGTTTCCTTTTTACCCAGCGAATATTCCCTTACGGGGCGACACTCGAAAACATGGTCCCCGACTGAAATAAGGGTCTCCTCACAGTAGTCGGCATAACTACGCGCTCTGTCTTGCGAGAGCCTATCACGGATCACCACTTATCTTCTACATGGTTTCACACTTTTGACTTTTGGATGAGTAAGTAGCCTCTCTGATTCAGTCCAGCACATAGAGCGTCTACATGGCCATCCATAAAGAGCTTCATACAGTGCCATCCAATCACACTCTGGAAACTATTATTAAACTCAAACTCAATCGGGAGGCAAATGGTCCATCCGACTCCACGAGTCTA
The DNA here is from genome assembly GCA_016808115.1 of Tetrastigma voinierianum. Classification (NCBI taxonomy): domain Eukaryota; kingdom Viridiplantae; phylum Streptophyta; class Magnoliopsida; order Vitales; family Vitaceae; genus Tetrastigma; species Tetrastigma voinierianum. The sequence continues at coordinate 29,058 of JAEQBH010001075.1, read as the reverse complement.
ACACACATGCTCTAAGCATATCTTCGAATCCCGAATCACTCTCGAGATTGCGTCGGTACGAGGGTGAAATGTTAGCAATCTCAACTCAGTTCCCAAGCTTTACGCAAAGAAATTTGCGAATCGGAATAAGTAAACCTCAGTCCTATCTGACACAATGGAGAGAGGTACCATGCAACCTCCACAATCTCCCTCACATACAACTTGCTTAAAGTAAGAATAAGTCGATGGTCCTTATTGCCAAGAAATGTGCTGATTTAGTCAGCCCAGTTGATAGCTTACTTGAACACCGTCTTTACCACTGGTAAGTCTTGGGCAAACCCGGTCCACTGAAGTCCATCGTCACATTATCCATTTGCGTGCGTGATATCAATTCTGCAATGACCTGTGGTCCTACGGTGCTCAACTTTCCTTATTGTACGTCGAACACTTGGAGATGGGCTTCGCTACGTCTCTCTTCATCCCATGCCACCAAAATTAGGCGCCTCAGTGTGGTACATCTTTGTCTTACCCGGGGATGTCACGAGTGAGCCAAGATAGATGGGCTTCCTGTCCACCTCCTCTCTATTTGTGCATCATCGAGACCCTGAACAATACATTGAGGAAATAAGTTCCTATCCATTTGCATGGATACTCCACCCAACCGAGTGCATCATTAGCTACCACTTACTTGAGCGTGTGCCCTCAAGCTTCTTATCACTCCTCTAAGCCTCGATGACTCTTAGAAAAACTATTGGTGAGCTACGACGATATAAAAGAAACATGCGCCAGGCTCGTACGTCAAGCACGGGTGGAACTCGGTGTAATCCATACATCTTCCACTCCTTGGCCATGAGCCGAAAGGATCCTCCTTGATTTTCTCCCGAGGCATCGGTGACCACGTTGCTTTCGGGGTGGTATTGCGAAGAAAAGTCAAACTCTTGAGTGTCTGCATCACCTTCTCTGCTGGCATTGAATCTCTCTGCGTAAATATACTTCAAACTCTTGTGGTCGAAGAACACTTCCAAACTTTCATATACAAGTAGTGCACGCCATAACTTTAGAATAAAACACTCTTTACTTGTGACTCCCAAATCATGAGTGGGGTAATTCTCTTCATGTTTCTTCAATTGCTATGGCGTAGGCGGCCAGCTCTGCCTTTTGCATAAGTACACCCGAGCCCGACCCTTGAGGCATCCGCAGTGATGTACTTTTCCCCACTCACCAAGTAATCAACACGTGGTATGAGTGATCTCTTTTCGGCTCACGGAAAGATTTCCTCACACTTGTCATTCCAGTCAAAGCTCACTCCCTTGCGTGTCAGTCTAGTCATTGGACATGCAATCCTGGAGAAGTTCTCAATAAATCGATGGTAATAACCAGCCAATCCAAGGAAGCTGCGTATCTCAAAGACACTTTTGGGTCGCTCCCACCTCATCAAGGCCTCGACCTTTGCCGGATCCACTGAAATACCTTCCTTAGACACCATGTGCCACAAGGCCCCGGATTTCTTGTAACAAGAAATCACACTTCTCTGGTTGGCATACAAGTGATTCTCTCTCAATACACCGTAGCGCCAGCTTGCCAAATCTGCGCCATGTTCGGCTCGACCTTTGGAATATATCGGGATGTCGTCCCGCGAGCAACACCACAAAGGCCCGATCCCGGATGCGGGCTGATATATCTGATGTCCCTTATCCATAAAAATGATTAGAGCATTAGTCAATCCAAAGGCATGATAACAAACTCGAAGCGTCCATACCTCGTGCGAAAAGCAGTCTTCGGGATATCTGAGTCCGTACTCTCAGCGGTGATGCGAGATCTTAGATCGATCTTCGAGAAATATGACCCGGGTTCGTCGATGAAACAGATCCTCGATACAGGGAAGTGGGTACTTGTTCTTCCATAGTTACTCTATTTAACCAGGTAATCCACATACTTAGGAACAATCACACATACTTAGTACAACCAAAGAATTTATTGGATAATTAAGAATTTACAGAAAAGCAAACATGACGAACAATCCACACGCATGCTTAGTAGCGTTAGTCTTTCTTTTTCACGAACAATACTGGAGCACCCCAAGGCGAGGTACTCGGTCGGATAAACCCTTCTGCAATTCTTTGCAATTTGTAGGTTCAACTCCTTAAAAGCTCATTGGAGCCATCCTAAATGGAGCTATTGAAATAGGATCGATCTGGAATCTGAATCGATGAGGAATTCCATCTCTCTATGGGGTAATCCTGTGACTCATCGGGAAATACATCAGCAAAGTCACACACTTATGGGATACAATCCACCCCTACCTTCCTTTTACTCTCCTGGCATAGTAAAAAGGAAGTGTTGGCCCCCATTCTTTCTCATCCACTTTTTCTCCATCTACATCGCGATTGTAGTCTGACGAACCCACTAGATCGCATAGAAGTGACGAGACCCACAGCCAATCTGGAAGGTCACCTTCTTGGCTTGATCTAGGAGCGCGTGTGAGGCTAACCAATCCATTCCACCGATCCGTCGAACCTTTGCCATATGTAGGGTGCTAAGTCGATCACGACCCGTGTCCTGACATTGACACACAAACCACTTGCCCATGGCTTCCATCATTACCACCCCATAGGTTGTCTCAACAAACAAAGGACAAAGAGAGTGGTGCAATCTCTAAGAGTCAAAATCGAAGTAAAGTAGATATAAATGACGGGATGCACGAATCAAGCAACACATGTGCCAATCTTTATAACACAAAACCAACATACCTTCCAACGCACATTGGGCTACGGATCAGGGCATCACGGCGAACTGCGCTGGACCTTTGGCCAGGAAATGATGCAGTCTTCCCTTTCCTGGAATCTCCTCCCCTTGGAAATTGTCCTCATGGTTCTTATGAATGGTTTCTTGGTGAAGCGCCCTTGAGGAGAATTTGGGTGTTCACGCTAAGCGTAACTTAGGGCACCACCTCCTCAAGTGTCCTGTTGCACCACACTCATAACACGTTCGGGCCCCATGTCTACAGCTGCCACTCCCAGCGGCCTTACATTTGCATGGGCATTTGTCGTGGGCCAAGTTCATCCTTAGGCGCTCTGACCCTCTTATCCATGACACGAAGTCACCAAACTTGGAATTCTTATTTCTTTCATACGTACCTGTTGCTCCCTCTCAATAATCAGGGCTCGTGCCACCACCTCACTGTAGGTGCGAAGCATGAAAGGAGCCACCTGAGCCCGAATGTTCAGCCTCAAACCCTCCTGAAACTGTTCGGCTCTCATTTGCTCGCTTGCCACCACATGCTGTGCATACCCGGCCTTGAGTAAAGCTGGGAGGGCATGCTCGGCTGCAGTCATAGCCCCTGTGGGGTGCCTGAACTCAGATCTCTTGTCTCCCTCATGGCCTGAGGAAAGTACTTATTGAGTAACTCCATGTGGTGAGTCCACCGTGCTGTGCATCATGGGTGTTCTGTAACTCATATCCCTGGCTGTCGGCCTCGTCCCTCGACATAAAGGAATACAGAGAGAGCTCTCGGCTCCCGAGGGGACTTCAGAGACATCCGGAATCTTCTTCACTTCCTTTAGCCAATGCTCGACCTCAAGAAAATTGACACCACCGGCTCTTTGGGAATAAGTGCCTTGAAATCCTTCAGTCAGCCGCGCGTCCATCTTCTCAGGAATGACCCTCGGAGGTAGCATGCAGCTCTACTCCGGCCTCGTAAGCAGGCGGTGAAGATGATCTCACAGGCTGTCTGACCCTTTGTCGTCCACTCCTTCTTCCTCTATTCATTGTCTATATATAAGAAAATAGACATTCAGTTATCACGATGTCATGAGTAAGGAACCATTAATAACTACAGGGTTCTGACATCGATTTATTATAGTATGCAATCTTCACGCTATTGACCTAAGCTGTCTTACCGATTCATAACAATTGTACATGGTATAAGAATCATTACACACTAATAATACTATGGCAAAAATCCATACAAGCATTATAATATCTAAACTCATTATATCATGCTTGTAATCCCACCAACATGTTATCACATAATCTCAGGTAAACATGTTATCATAAAATACCCTTCACTAGTTGTCGTTGCTAGGAAGCCTTATGCCATGCCATGTATGAAAATCATATCATCACCCAATAGCACATTCCTAGCACTAAAAACCAAAGCTCTCATCATCATAGCTTAAAATTATTACTAGGAATCCTATGTGTACACATTGAATTTTCATTTAATAGCGAGGATTTATCCTTTGCTCACGATGCCAACTTGTCACACCACTGATTTCCACGCGATGTGATTTATGTTATTTTACCATCTTTTTTCATCATGAGTCCCTAACATAGGACTCTTTCAAAATCAAACACTTTGCATAAAAGGGGCTGCACTTAGCCACACACCCATATATCCTTTTGTATTTCACTCAGAAACCTGAGTCCAGCTCACTTAGAGTAATAGCCTAGAAACATAAACAAAACTCAACTCCATGTCTTAAAACATATATATATATATATATATATATATATATATATATATATATATATATATACATGCGAGGTAAAGTCCTCGATGCGCGGTATACACTTACATGATCAAATAATAATGTTACACAAATCCTGAAACTTTCTACAAAGTGTCCCAGACTAATGGCCCTGAAGCCAAATATCTGATGACCCATGATCGATATGAATGTCCAAGTATACGGTGTGAACCTCGACACAACACTAGATGTTCCTTAAAATGTACTTGACCAGAAGCATCTTAAGGGGCGCGCCTGATTCCCTGACCTCAAAACCACCTTGGTGAGCTCTCGAGTCATGCGAAATTTGGTCTCGTGCATCTAAGGTGGAGGAATAATGAGGTGAGTTCGACAACTCAATAGTAAATCCCATAACAAGCCATGCTTATAAAAACATTTCAAATACAAATAATTCAACACATCTCAAAGCATGAGCATTTTCGATTAGTAGGTTGATGTGAAACAAATGGATGCAATCACACCCATAATCTCGACCCCTCATCGAGTGACTCTTTTAGGCTTTCACTTGAGGGACTAGCCCGATCATCCCAATTTCTTGACAAATTCTTTGGGACTTACTACAGGGATATGCCCACATCAGGTATAACGACAAATTGATGGGACTTACCACGGAGAGATATGCCCACTTATCCCATATGTCAGTGACCTTTCTAGGACTACAGCCGGGGACTAGTCACTTAGTCAGTGTCCACTATCATCAGGACTCTCACACAGTCCCATACCCATGTCATGCTTTAAAACAATTTCACAAAGCATTCCTTACATGGATATTTAAAAACATCATGTACCGATTAATTCAAAAGAATTCCCATAGATATAAAAATATACACATTTATATATATCATTAGAAAATCACAAAGTTCAAGCATGGAGATAAGATGCAATTTCGTCAAACCATGGTATCACGAGGAGAAGATTCTGAGATCCTACCTTCCTTGAGTTCAAAATCCTGAGTCTCCCCGAAGGAAGTGAGAGCGAAATTTACTCAGAAGGATGCGCAATTAACAAGTCATAAGATTTCTTAGCTTCAAACAATCTGGGTTACATAAAATTACCCGATTGGTTTTATTACTATACGCCACTCGAATCACACATATTCTTATACCACCAACATAAACCTTGATCTTTCAAGAGCACTCCCTTTTACACTTACTAATATCAACATTTAACACCCTTATTAGGGTAACCTGAAGCGGGACACACAACACTTGTACCTTGTTTATTTATCCTCAAGACAGCTTTTTCTTTTTCTTAACTACCATTTTGACCAGCCATACATGTTTTTGTTCCTATGGTCTTCTGACCAGAAGTTCCCCTATCTCTTAGCTTTCCATAGCCTCTTAAATCAAGTCATTCGGACCTCGGAATCAAGAGTTATGGTTTTTACACTCGACCTCCCCAAGGCTATTTCTAAGACGAGAATACATGTCCCTCACTTCACCTTACTTTGACGAAATTATGGGAACAAATGAGCCATAATTTTAGCCATACTTTCTTCATGATGTTACGCCCACATGTGGCTACTTTGAGAAGGATTTTTGAATCAAACCATTTGGATCAATATAACTCGACTTATGACTCAAAAACGAGGCTGCTCCCGGAACGGGGGACGAGAATGCGTATCGATTTTCAACCTCAAATTCAAGGGGCCTTATGGTAGGGTTTAGTTCTTGGTTGCCCCAGACATTCGAAGGGCTAGGTATTTGGCTTCTTCACAAGCTTGGAATCATCCAGTTCGGAGTTATTAGGCCAACTTAGCCAGCTGGCTCTTGTCATGGGGTCAAGGAAAATTTGGGCGACACCTCCCTTGGACACACACACACACATGCCATCTTCCATAGCGGTCTTTTACAATTTAGGGTTCCTACCAAACACACATTTCATCGAATCTAGGGTTAGGATGTAATCCCAGCAAAACCAAGAGAATATAACGAAGTCCATAAATACAACTAAGGCCTCGAGATCATGTTTACATACCTTAGTGAACTTTTTCCACCCAAAAAACCAGCTTTCCTTCAAGCCTTTTCTCCTCCTTCTCTCTAGCTTCTCTCTGAATACTCTCTCACTTTCTAAATTTCCAAATTTTCCACTTCCTGGCAAAGTTGGTCTAGCATCTAAAACCCGAGAGGGTTGGTTTGCTTGGCACATGTGAGCTCTTCTCATCACGCTTGCCATGTCGAGATCTCCTACCATGCATATATGAGGTGTCATGCCTCATGATGCCACATAGCTCACGGATATTACACTTTAGTCCCTCTCCTTAACAAGTTTTCAAAGTGGTCCTCAGGAACTGTACTTAATTTCAAACCCTAACAAAACCCTTCAAAGCTTTACCTAATTGCATAATTGACCCACATGCCATAAAAAATGCAATCCTAACACACTTTGCTAATCCTCTAATTAAACCAACCATTAAGATGGCTAATCTTAATCACGATTTAAAATATCATAGGGCATAAGTTGCATTTGTTCCCCCAAAAATCCCCTTCTTGGAGATAACAAAGCATATACCCGGGTGTTCACAGTATATGTTGTTGTTCTCCTACCCCATCGGTAGCCCCCGACCCTTAGGTGAAGCAAGCAAGTAAGAGGCTGAATCGTTTCTTGGATCGACTCGCGACTTCCATGTAGCTACGAGGAGTTGGTATTATACAGGCTTTATCGATGGGTAAGCGTCTTGTGATAATGATGGCGCTTTTCGATTTTCGGTGCCCATTTGGATGGTTGCTTCTCATTCCTTTAGAAACATTCCTTTCTTGTTGCCTTTTCCACTTCTTACAACGAGTTTGGAGCGTCTTTGATCGGCGCTCAGGCTGCTTGTGGTGCTACATCGATCTTTTGTCTTCACAGGGGCCGTTTTCCTTGTTTTCCTTCTTAGTTCGGTGCGTCTTCCTTCTTCTTCGCCTGTTTTCTTTTCCTTGTTTCGAATTTTAGGTTGTTAAGGCGTGTTGGGTTGGGGGTCTCGCCTCTTTCGTTTCTTTGCTTGTTCTCTCTCCACTTAAGCGTAGTCATGCGTGTACGTGGGTCTGCGAATGGGGAGGAGCCGGCCGGGGAGTGCGTGTCGAGACGGGGCGCGGTGGATTTCGGTGGCCCTGCCGTTGTGGTTGTCGGGGTCCTTCCAGTAGGTTATCTTCCTCCTCCAGGTAAGGGCAAGGGGAAGATTAGCGAGATTAGGTATCCGGCGACTCAGAGATATTTGAGGGCTGTGTAGAGTACATGGAGGTCGTGGGCCTAGTGGGTTGAGCCATATGCCGCTAAAGCCTTAAGCTATTCGTTATAGACCTCCCCTACGGCATTCGAATCGGGTGTCTGACCTCCCTCACTTCTTATGTTGTTCAGTTCCCTAGATGGTTTGTTTTTTAGGCGGCCTTTGAGAATGGTCTTAGTGCCCTAGCATCCTTCATCAGAAAACGTTACATAGCATTTCAATGTATGTGGTCGGCTCTCCCCTGACTTTTGGGCGTCTGAGTCGACCTTTTAGTTTCAAGGATAAGGGTCTCAGGGTCCCTAGTATATAGCTCTGCTGATGGATCTCTTCAGCGTGAAAGAGGCCTTAGAAGGCTTCTTGTATATTTCGAAGCGGGCCACTACCAGACCCATCATTTTCGACCTCTCTTCTTCCCACAAGCATTGGAAAGAGCGTTATTTCTTTGTCGAGGGTCGACATTGGGAATACAACCTGTAGACCAAGGCGATCACGTTGGGGATGACGTTATGAACTACCCTTGAGGAACTGCGTGAGTTTTACGTCTATGCTAGTGAAATTCGACTTTCCAGGTCATGTTATGTTTTGACTTTCTTCCGTGTTGCTTTCGGGTATTGATCGACCTTACTCATGAGGACAGGGAAGTAAAGCGTCAGTTGGGCAAGTGTCGCCCTTGGGGCGTGTCCGTCGTCGGGTCGTACATTCAGGCTCTTGATGTGAGCCTTCTTGTTCCCCTTGTTCAACATCTCCTTCACCCTTTTCCATGGAAACTTCTCACGGGGGCTCTTGTTGTGGAAGCCCGACTCGGGGGAGGGCACCCGGGCCGTCTTCGAGTTCTTTGAGCGAGAAGAGGAGCGTGGCTATGGGCTGGGGATCCTCCCGAGGGAGCAACTTCAGCTCGGGGTAGGTCCGAGGCGAGCGATATCGATCCCCACTTGTGCGCCCAGGAGTTTAGGTGAAGGGAGGCGGGGCATTGTCCCCTCTTCGGTAGGGTGGTGGAATCCTAAGGTCACATGCAGTGTACGAGGCTTCCTTAATTAATTGAATTTTCTGAAGTATTTTTAAAGTTGTTTTTAAAAGGGTGAAATTATGTAAAGTTTTCAAAGAATTGTGGCTCTTTTCCAATTAAAAAGAGAAGTGGAGGTGAAAGTACAAATTATGAAAAAAAATTAGAAAATTTGAAAATGTTAAAATGATAATAAATTGTAATGGTTCGGGAAGCCTAGAAAATTATCTAGATCTCGGATGTGAAAGCAGACTGCTTGTGGATAAATTCGTCTCGCAAAATCCCAGTGACCTAGAAAAGTTTCATGGTCTGAGACCATTAGATATTTACGAATTTTGGGTGATAAGTCGTCGATGACGGGAATGGAATTTTAAAATCTCGAAGTCGGGAAATGACTTGAGCTAAGTTCATTTAATAAAGTAAATTGAAAAGGAAATAAATTTTTTAGGCGAAATGGACCGAATGAATAATATGAACAATTTATCTAAATAATAATAATAATAATAATTAAAAATGAAAAAGAATAAAAGTCAAAAGGGGAAAGGCCAGATGAGTAGGAATTAAGAAAGAGATGATTTTATTTTTATTTTTTTCTTTTCGTTCTTTCACCAGATCTATGGAAATGGGGCGTGAGTTTTTGAAGCGAAGCAAGGGTTGAAGTACCAGCAGCGGCGAGAGCTATGTAGTAGGTACGGCTCTTAACATTTCGTCAAACTCCAGAGGTAGAGAATTTTATTTGAATTATTTTAGCCTAAATGCTATGTAATGGCAAATTTTCTTAGAAGTAGTGAAGGTCGTAAACAGTCCCAAAATTTTTGGGTGAGTTTAGGAAGCCACAGAATTTTTAAACGTGTTGGGACAATGATTTGAATTTCGGGACTGTTTTCGGACAGTTCGGGTTGAAATTTTAGGATTTTATTCGGAAAGTCTAGACATAATTTTTAGAAATCTTTTTGGGTGTTTTTAGACTCTATGGAAAGTCACTTGAATTTAAAATCTAACCATATGCCCGTCAATAGCATTTGGTACCCACATAATTTCTGGAAAAAAAATTAATTGTAGCACCAAGTGTCACGAGTGCATGGTGTCTGTACGACATGTGGTCTAATCGTCGAATAGCATAAGTCGCTTTGAAAAAGTTGCTAAACGGATGGATTTTATGGGGCATTTCATGTGTAGGGGGCATTTTGGTCCAATTTCACCTCCATATTATCGATGTTCTTATCAAATGTGACTAACACGTAAAAGTTTTATTAGAATTGAGTTTGTTTCGATATGAGCCGCTTTGGGACCATACGTATGTTTTATGGTTAAAGCGTTGAGCCCCGAAAACATTTTGTGTTGTATGGATTAATGTAGGTAATTGGAGCATATGACGATAATCTAGCGTGCTTGACAATAATTGAAAGAAATTAGTCGAGAAAAAGATGAGTACTCGAAATCGTTTTGTGAAAATGTTTAATTCTGGTGTAAAGTGCTTTGAAAATATAATGTAATTAGTAAAAGCATTGTTTTTACCTCCCTTGTTATACTCATTGAAATTTCGGTTGTTACTTAAGAAAGCAGTTTAGCTGGTTTAGTAATGCGTACCGACTTTAGTTTCGGTCGGATGTATCTGGTTGTGCATGTGGCGGGGTTATAGCATTATGACTAACTATATTGCCTGGTCGGCAATTGGGGGTTAGATATAATTGTAACACGATCGAGATAGGTGTGCAGTACATTTAAGCTGTGGGCGTACCCAGAGTACGAGTGTCCTGGCAGGTATTTTGGAGAGGAATTATGAAATCATAATTTATGGAACCCGGAATTGAGGTACTAGTGCCAGGGTAAAGTGGTAAATTCCAAAAAGGATATAAAGGGCATAATTTGAGAAGATAGTATGCCAAAATGAAAATAAAATAAGTTGATTTGCAATATCAAAGTGTTTGAGGACTAAATTGTAATTGCCATAGATATGAAAGTCAAAATCAAAGTAGAGATGGGCCATAATAGTAAAAAACAAAAGTTAAAGTGCAATATTAAAGTTCTTGGGGACTTAATGGTAGTGGGGAAAGTTAATATTATAAAAAGATGGAGACAAAGCCAAAACTCATATTTTGGTCTCAAAATTTCTAAAACACCCGTGGGAGAGAGGAGGAGAAGGGAGAAAAGAAAGAGAAAAGAAAAGAAGAGAGGAAGAGAGGAGGAAGAAGAGGAAAGAAGAGGAAGGAGAAGGAGAAAATGTATGTTTTTATTTTAAATCAAAGTGTATTTAGTTTCCTAGGTTTGGTATGGAGATTAGTGCTCTTTGGTCTAGGGGTTTTGTGGAGAAATCACATTAACCTAAATTCTTGAATTATGAGGAGTAAACCCAATTGGTGTAAATAAATGTGGAATCATCACTTAATTATATGGTTTTATATAGAATTGGTGGACCTTGGGTTAGGGTCATAGCACCAGGTTCTTAAGATTTTCACCTAGGGTTTTATGGTATGAGGTTCCAAACCACCAATACAAGTGTTATGGAGTAGTTTTGAATGACTTTCATGTTGATTATTGAGGTATTACGGTTTTGAGGAATGGTTGTAAAAAAAAAGAGAATGTTGGGTTTTAAAATTCTTTGTCAAAATTTACGCCAAAACCCTGTTTTTGTTTTGGCTATAGATTAAGTTAGAATCATCCAAATAGAATTGATTCAATTGGTAAGAACCATAAGAGATAGGGCTATAGAAGGGACCAAGGCTTGAGTGTAGCCACTAAGGCTCCCAATCTGGACTAAAGGTGAGCTCGTGTAGCTGCTTGATTATGCTGTTTGGGTATGGTTGTGTTTTTGGCCATAGGAGTTTCACTTGTATCTAAATTAAGTGATTCAAAATTATGGGTAAAAATATATATTTCTAGGGAAAATTTTATCTGAAGAAGTGCATGCAAATTGTAACCCCAAAAGTGCTCATAAAATTTATCAAGGTGGGTATGTGCGGATTAATTTACCTTAATTGAGTCATCTAGATGTAAATACAATAGCAGGTTTTGGTAGTCAAATTGGGTGATTCCAATTGGAGAAGAAACATTAGAACCATAGCTTCAAATGAGTGAAGAAACCATTTCCAATTTATGGAGTTAAGATCCCATAAATCAAGGATAACAATAGGTGATTCAGTGAGTTAACCAAATTGGCATCAAAACATCTCTTTGTAACTTGTGTTATGTAGTTGAGGGCCTTAGAAGGAATTTTAAATTGAAAATTTAAGAGATGTCATTGGATTAATATATAAGGACCTGATCTAAGAGGTTTCTAATTTTTTGAGAGACCGTTTGAATAATTTTGGTCATAAAGTCACCTTAGGTATTGTTGGAAAAGGTTGGCCAAAATGGTGAGTTTTAGTGCTCAAGGGTAATTTGTTAATTTGGTTATATGAATGTTGTGGCGGCCTAGTGACTTGCGTGTGAAATGCGTTAAGTTTTTACGCTATCTGCGAGCGATTAATGGTGCGGGTATTCATTGAGTGTGTAGGCTAAAAGCGGCTGGGAAAGTAGTGGAGTTGTGCTCAAGTTTCGGGGAAACAAGAGGTGAGTGTAAAAATGATATTTTGAAAATTGGAGTTTTAAAAGTGAATGGTTTTTAATGTTAAAGCGAAAAATTTAATAAAATGTTTATATAAATGTTAAGGCATATGAAGTTTATGTTAAGGCATATGGAAATGTTTTATCTTAATGAAATATAGATATTTATATTAACTTATATACGTATGCATATGTTAAGGCATTATGGGATTTAAAAATGTGTAAAGGATGCATATGTATAATTGGTATCTATGTGTTTAATGAGAAAATAAAGGATTTAAATGGATTTACTCGTGTATTTTTGATAAATGTTTTTCTTTGATGGTTATCTTATTACTATACTTAATTTGTTATGACTAATATCGGTGAGGTACCTTAAAGCGTGGGATTTGGGGAAACCTGATTAGGTTCACTAACGGAGGGAGGAAATAGATTTTTAGCTTAATATCCTTGCACGTGATACGGTGCTGTAATTTGGAGACCACTGTCTGGCGTGGGTTCTCCCTTGGCCCCGTAGTGGTTATGGCTTTGGAGATGTGGTTGTCCCTCACCATCAAATGCCAGGAAGCGTGGGGTGTGTTTATCCCCTGGGTTCCATCAGAAAGAAAGAAAGAAAGAAAGAAAGAAAGTTTAAGGCATAAATGGATTTTAATTTTATAAGTATTTATTACTTTGATATATACTGAAAATGTTGTCTTAATGAAAATGTACACTCACTGGGCTCCTTTAGCTCATTCTTTTTCGTATGTTTCAAAACCATTTTGAGGCAAGAGACGGGTGTCTTGGTGGAGCATCCCCTGTGATGAGTCGAGCCATCGGAGAACTGGCCTTTATGTATTTGCATTGTAAGATATTTTTGCATATTGTATATGGTAGATATTTTGTCATGTATATATCATATATATGTATATATTTTGAAAAGGAACTACGTGGGCTTTGATCCTCAGTGGACGAGGTACGTAGGCGGTCGGCTTAAGCCCGGATTAAGCCCGGCTCAAGCCCAATATTTTGATAAAAAAAAGTGCATGGAATAGAAGAAGGTTTGAATGTTTTGATGATTTGAAGTAAATAAATGTATATGTATGTCTATTGTGTTTGATTGGGTTATGGACGAGGAGTCCTAATATGAAAATTGAAAATTTAAAGTTTAGAAGTGTTTTTAAATGCTTTCATCAGGTTTTGAAAATTTGGGAAAGTCAGAAGAAAGCGGAGGAAACTACGGCGATTTTGAAAATTATGTGTTGAAACAAAAAAAAAAAAAAAAAAAGAAAAAAAATAAATTTAGCACTTCGCTTCCGCCTTATTTTCTAAAGATATGTTAAGGACTGTAAAGGGGTTCGCTCCACGGATTTTAATTGATGTTTTTAAGGAAAAGTTTCCTGTCAGATTTGGAGTCTTGAGAGATCTATAGTTCATGAGGTTAATCCGGGTCGGGATCCTTCATATAGTTTATGTTTATATGGTGAGTCGCCCTCTGCACATTCAGGGAATATAGATAGTTAGTGCGCTGACATAGTACATGGTGATGAGGTGTTGGTTTCGAGGTTCCATCACCGGGCATTTTGGTTCTGAGGTTCCATTATGTTTATAGAGATCTCGCCATGTGCATCGGACCATATTGGAAGCGGGTAGTGTTAGGGGTTCACTCTGGAGTACCGAATACGAGGTTACGTGGCATCAAATCTAGAGAATTATTCGAAATGGGCCACATTGGTTGGTACTTGATTTCTGAGTATAACACTTCGGATATTAACCGCCAGCAAGCTTGATTTTATTGTGAGAAATAGTTTTAGAGCGGTTTCGAAATGGTTTCTTGAAACTTAGTTTTTATCATATAGCAGGTTTTACAACCATTTACGTATAGATTTCATATGGGGTACATACGGAGACAATAACATTTTAGAACTTATAGTACTTCGCGAGCCCATTTGACTCATGTTTTAAAATAATTTTCCATGTCACGGGTGCCAAAGCAAGACCTTTCCGGGATCCTCGATCCTAAACCAGTTTTGTATTTATATATAAGATAATGTGTAATGTAAGCGTGGTAAAAGTTAAATGTGACATTTGTATATGTAAATATCTTTTGTAAAATATGCATGCATGGTTTTGAGAAAAACAGGTAGCGATGAATTTATGTTGGATTGATTCTAATCTTATATTTTGATGAGGACCAAAGGTCCTTTATGGTTGTAGTTGGATTTTTTGGAAAATATTGGGAGTGTATTTTATTTTATACAGGTGATTTTTGTATTTCGGGCTTGACCACCGTGTAGCCGTCATGCTGTCCGATTTTCATTAAATCTGAAGTTGTGATTTTGATAGAAAAGTGAAAATGTTTTATAGCCCACATTTTCGAAAACGATTTCAAGCGATTTTAACGGCTTAGCTTCATGGTAACTTGTCGAGTTTAAGCGAGCTTGGTACGGAGGTTACTATGGGTTGTAGAATTCACAATCCCAATAGAAAGGAGTGCAATCGACGAGGAGTCGGGGTTCTTCGAGAAAGGTATTGAGCCTCCTGCGAAAGTCTTCCGGCTGGGGCGTTTCGTTTATCCTTCGAGGACTGGAGTCCTGAGTAAGTGGAAATTGTGTGTTGAAGAGGTTCTGGCCCTATCCCTCCAGGGGACCGTCTCTATATGTTTGAGCGTCTTCTTTTATTCGTCTTGTGGTTATGTTAATGTTATCTGCTAACTCCATCTTGTTCCTTGTGAGCATTTACTTATATAAAGTCCGTGAGGAGACGACTGGTCGAGAGCTACGCTGGGGCGGAGGCCTCATGACTTTCGAGGAGAAGTGAGTACCGCGTCTCGGATGGCTTGGTGATGATGTTTTGGGAGTATAAAATCCGATCGCCAAGCACACCTCGGCCATGGGCGCGAGCTAAAGATAGAAAGAAGGTCGTAGAGGGCCTAAGGTTTGTCGAGAGAATGAGGCTGCGGTGGTTAGGGAAGAGTTCAGGGCTGCGGGGGAAAGGGTGTGCAGGAAGCGACAGCGTTGGATCAGGGCCGTCGAGGGCTTAGGCGAGGAGCTCAGTGGAGCTCTTGTGGAGTCTTGATGCATTGCGAGGGAGACTACAGAGGGAGGAGGTATGATCGATGAAGGGATGGAGAATAGCGAGCTAAGGGACAAGGCACACTTTATATGGGCCTGGATGAGAAACACGCTTTCCGACGTAGAGCCATCAATGCTTTCCCGGGTTTGGACTTCAATCTTCAAGTTCCTGATGAAGAGGAGGCGGAAGAATTCATTTATGATGACGAGGTAGATCCCGAGGTGCTCTCTGATACCCCTAGCTCAGTTCCTCTCCTTGGTGAAGTTGATATTCCTGCCGAGGCTAGCTCTTCCCCCTCGCCTACTGGGGCTTTGCCTTTTGATACGCGCCGCGGCTTAGAGCTCGAACGTGAAGGTACTCGTAGCTCACCTGACATCTAGGCCCCTTTGTATAATCTTTTATACGGCTAATTGCGAGGTTAAACCTCGAACATTTATGCTTGTGACATTAGATTTGTTGTTCTATGGGTATCCATCTTTCTTCTTCCTTCTTGGTTTTCTGTTTTTGTTGACGTTTTTTTTTTTTTTTTACCTATGTTGAGAGGTTTCCTGGTCATCAAATCTTCAAATGGTCGGGTTCTTGAGCTATACGACCCTTGAGTTGGATGAACCTATTTGTGCTTTCTATTGACCCCGAAACTACTTGGCTCCTTGTATAAAACCCCGAATTATTACAATAGCTAAATATATTTTTCGAAAATAAGCAGTGGGCGGGTTTAATACTAGAGCCAAGGGTAAATTGGTGATTACCACTTGAGGACCAGCAGGTGTGTGAGAAAATACAGCGGTCGATGTATAAGATTGGGAATGTGATATGCAAATAGAAAGAGTTAATGGCTTAAATTGCTATTAGTGAAACTTTAAAGTCAAAAAATGGGGTATAAAACTAAAACTAGTCTAGAAAAAGGGATAGTTCTCATTTTTGCTCAAATAGAGTTAGAGCAAAAATGTGAAGAAAGAAAGAGGAGAAGAGGAAGAAGAAGAGAGAAAGAAGGAGAGAAAGGAAGAGAAGGAAAGGAGATTTAGCCAAAAAGGTAAGGGTTTTTGGTTTGATTCTTGTAAAATAGTTCTTTTTCTAGGGTTTGGTTGGGGGAACTTCTCCTAACCCTAGATTTGAAGGATATGGGGTGGTAAAACCCTAATCCTTGGTTATTTGAGGGGATTTTGTATAGAGGGGTATGATTCATGAATTTCTCTCTTTTTGAAAGCTAGGGTTTCATCCTAACCTTAGATTGGTTGAGTGATGGGTTGGCAAAACCCTAGATTCTTGTTTAAGATGTGTTTTGGAAGATGTTTTGGGTTGAATAGAGTGGCTTTGATGTGTGTTTGAGTGTTGGGGTTGATTTGGTTGGAAACTTATGGAAAAAAGTGGGGAAAATCATAAATTCTGGGCATTTTTAAATTTGGATTTACTACATTTCTGACGATGTTAGTATTTTAGCCATAACTTGCTTTTTCTTATCCGATTTGAGTGATTCAAGTTTAAGTTAAACTAGACTTCAAGGGCACCAAACATCCTGAAATAGGTACCCTGGAATTCTTAATCTATGTAGCCCCGAATATTCACTCAGAGGAAATTTATGTTCAAGCAAAATTGTGCTTCGAGTTTGATCATAGAATGGTCAGGGTTGTTTGGACATAGCTTCGAGTTTCGGTACTCGATTTCAGGTGATTCAGTTGGAGGAGAACCTTTGGCACCTTATCTTCAAATGAGTAATATGGAATAGGAATACAGGAGTGTTTTGTGTTGAGTGTGTTGTTTGTGTAACCACAATAAGGGTGTTAAATGTTGATCTAGTAAGTGTAGAGAGAGTGCACTTGGGGATCAAGGTTTATGTTGGAAGGTATAGAATATATGTGAGTCAGTGGTGATAAAGTAATAGACCACTTGAGTAATTTTATGTGACAGTTGAGAGAAATTTGGGAATCTTATGACTTGTTATTTGCGAGATCCTTTGGAGTAGCCTCGGGTTTGACTTCCTTGGGAGACTTGCGGATTTTGAATCAAGGAAGGTAGGGGATCTTATAACCTTCTCACCTTATCTTGTGGTTTGATGTTGTGGGAGTGCATGCCATTTCGTGCTTTGATTATGTGATTTTCTAGTGATATATAAATGTATATTTTTATATATGTAAAATCTTTGAATTAAGCGGTACATGATGTTTTTAAATATCCATGTGGTTGGATGCATGAAATTGTTTAAAGCATGACATGGGTATGAAGGCGTGTGAGAGTCGGATTGATGCTTAGTGGACAGGACGATGACTAGTCCACTGGGTTGCTAGTCTGAGAAGGGTCGCGAGATATCACGGGATGTGGGCATATCTGCAGGTGGTAAGTCCTGACAATTTGTTAATAGTTATCACGGGATGTAGGCATATCCACAGTAATAGTAAGTCCCATCAATTTAATATGTCGTTGTTCTGGGATGATCGGCTAGTCCACTGGTGAAAGCCCAAGAGTCACGATGAAGTTGAGATGAATTGGTAAATATTGCATTCATGTGTTTCCATTATCGACCTATTATTTGTAAAATGCTCATGTTTGAGATATCTTGAATTATGTATAAATTGAAATGTTTTTATAGGCATGGCTTGTTATGGAGTTCACTCTTGGGTTATGAACTCACCCCATTATTTCCCTCCACCTTAGATGCAGGTACGAGACCAGCTGCGTGACATGGAAGTTGGACCTGTAGGGTTTTTGAGGATGGGAAGTTGTATACCTGACCTTAGCTTTGTTGGTGGTTGACATCGTTTTGATGAATATTTAGTGTTATGTGGATATTCACACTATATATTTGGACGATTGGTATCTTTTGTGGATCATTGTATATTTGGCTTGTGTAGCCACTAGTTTTGGAACTTTGTGTAAATGTTATTTTGATCAAGTGTAAGTGTATAGTTTTGGGTACATTGAGGAATTAACTCTGTACCGATATGTGTGTATGTTTGGAGACTTGGAGTAGTGTTTTATTTACGTTTCCAAGTGATTACTCCAAGTGGAGTTTAGACTCAAGTTGTGAAAAAAAAATTTGAGTGGTAAAATAGTAACATAAATCAGGTGGAATCAGGAGTGTAATGAGATGGTATCGGAGCTAAGGGATAAATCCTTGGGAGATTAAAGGGAAAATTCGATAGATACACAAAAGTCCTAGGCACTTTAGCTATGATCATGGGAGCTTAGGTTTTAGTGCTAGGATTTGTGCTATTGAGGGATGATATGATTTTCATATATGGTATAAGGCTTCTATGATGTGGCTATTGAAGGAATTTAAAGATAACATGTTTACATGAGACTATGTGATAGCATGTTGGTGTGATTATGGCTTGTAGTCTCTTGAGTTTAGATATTATAATGCTTGTATGGATTTTCCATGGTGTTGGTTAGTGTGTAATGATTCTTATACCATGTCACCATTGTCTGAATCGGGTAAGATATGTCAATAGCGGTGGTGCATATCTAAAAAAAAATTGATGTTGAGAACCCTTGAGTTGTGTGGTTCTTGTACCATGACATTATGATAACTAATTGTCTTTTTCCATATTAATAGACGATTCAGAGGAAAGAAGAAGTGGGCGACCAAGGGTCGGGCATTTGCTGAGATCCTCTTCACGTTGCAAGAGGACGGGGTTGGGAGAAGAGAATTGGCGTTACCTCCAGAGATATTCCCGAAGAAGATGGACGTGCGTTGATCAAAGGATTTCAAGGCACTTGTTCCCAGTGTTTTGGGGTGGTATCTCGACTTCCTTGAGGGGAGGTGAGCATTGGCTAGGAAGTGAAGAAGATTCTAGATGTCTTGGGAAGTCCCTGAGAGCGAGAAGTATCTCTAGCCTCCTTTATGTTGAGGGCGGGGGTGACCGATTGGTGGGATATGGTTAAGAGCACCCATGATGTGCCACACATGGGAGTGGGCTCGGAGTTCGAGGTTACTCGACCCGAAGTATTTTCTGAGGCCATGAGGGAGACCAGGGAAGAGATCGGAATTTGTGCACTGCAGGCGGGGGAGTATGGCTATGTCAGTATGCCTCCCAATTTACTTTGTTAGCCAGGAGGTATACCTGACATATGGTGGCAAGCGAGCAAATGAGGTAGAACAATTTCAAGAAATTAGAGGGAACATTGGGGACCGGTGATACTTTACCTGTGCCAGCACCTACGGTGGTGGTGGCACGAGCCTTGATTATTGAGAGGGAGCGGCAGAGGTCTGAGGAAAACAAGAATTCGAGGTTTGGAGACTTGGTCGAGGGATAAGAGGCTAAAAGCGCTGGGATGAGCGGTCCACGGCCAGGTTGCCCATGCAACGAGGGGGCAAGCGCCCGGTGGGATCTGATTGGGGACCACGAGGCCGGGAGCGTGTTATAGTGGTGCGACGGGACGCACTTGAGGAGGTGGTGCCACTGAGATTACGATGCGAGAACACCCGGCGGCCTCTCGAGAGCGATTTAAACCGATAAACCATTCGTGTTCAAGGAGGACGGCCTCGAGGAGGAGACCCCAAGAAAGGGAAGACCACATCTACGCCAGACCCGAGGTCTGAGCAAAGTTTCGCTATGGCGCCGAGATCGGGCTGGTGTGTTCTAGTGGAATTATGGTTTTATGTTACTCTTGCCCAGAGCACATGTGGTTGTTGATTCGGGTGCATCCTGTTCATTTATGTCTACTTCTTTTGCTTATATTTTGGTTTAGGGATTTGCATCCCTCTTTGTCCTTTGTTTGTTGAGACACATGGGTGGCGTGATGGAAGCTAAGTGGGGATGCGGTGGTGTGTTGAATGTTAGAGGATCTGAAATTAGATTGACTTAGTACTCCTACATATGATAATGTTTGACGTGATTGTGGGAATGGATTGGTTAGCGTATGCGGTCCTAAACATTTTTTCGAAGAAGGTGAACTTAGGATTAGTTTGTGGGTCACGTGTCGCCACATGCGGATCGGGGGTGTCAGGCTCTTAGTTGATGAGATGGAGAGCAGTGGTTAAGGAAAGAATGAAATTCGACACTTCCTTTTACTATGGCGAGGAGATTAAAAGGAAGGTGGCCTTGATGGATTGTATTCCTGGTGTGTGATTTCTTGATGTATTTCTGATGGGTTGCCGAGATTCCCTCCCATGGGGTAGTTTCTCCATCGATTTGTATCGATCACAGATCCTATTTGAAGCTCCATTCGGGATGGCTCTAGTTGAGCTTAAGGAGTTGAACCTACAACTGCAGGATTGCAGAGTAAAGGGTTCATCCGAATGGAGTACCTACCTTAGGGTGCTCGGTATTGTTCGTGAAAAGAAGGCCCAGGCCTTCACAGGTTGTGTGTGGATTCACAGGAAGTTGAATAAAGTAACGGTGAAACAAGCCCACCCACACTTAGCGCGTGAGATTTGTTTGATCAGTTGAACGGGGCTTGTTACTTCTCGAAAATTGATTTAAGATATGGGTATCATCGGTTGAGAGTACGGGACTCAGGACATCCTAGGCGCTTTTCGCCTGGTATGGACGCCGAGGTTTGTTGTCATGCCTTTTGGATTGACTAATGCTCCAGCTGCCTTTATGGATCTGATGAATAGGATATATCGTCCGTATTTGGATCAGTTTGATGGTAGTGTTTGTGGATGACATCCTGATATATTCAAGTCGGCAGAGCATAAGGCAACATTCGGTTGGTGCCTAGTCTTGAGAGAATCGGTTAATATGCGAAATTTGGAAAAGTGTGATTCTGATTCTGAAGTCCAGTTCCTAGGGCACATGGTGTCTAAGGAAGTTATTCCCGGTGGATCAGGCAAGGTTGAAATTAGTGATGCGGTGGGACTGACCAAAGTGTCTTTGAGATACATAAGCTTTCTCGGGTTGGCTGAGTTATCACCCGTAGGTTTAGTGAGAACTTCTTAGAATTATGTCCCATGACTAGGCCGACACCTTGAGAGTGAGCTTTGATTGGAATGACAAGTGTGAGGAGTCTTTCCGAGAGTTGAAAAAAGAGATTGACTCTGATCTGGGGTGGTAATTGCTCAGGTGAGTGGGGAAAAAGTACACGGTTTTACGCCAGTGCCTCGAGGGTTGGCTTGTGGTGTGTACTTGTAAGGTCGAGTGGTTGCCTGTATACAGGCAATTAAGAAACATGAAGAGAATTACCCTACGCATGATTTAGAGCTTGCTGCAGTGGTGTTTGCCCTAAAGTTATGGAGGCACTACGTATGGTAGAGGATTTGGAAGTGTTCTCAGGCCGAGGTTTGATATATCTTTACTCAGAGAGATTTGAATGCCAGGTAGAGAATATGGATGGAGAAACTTGAGGACTTTGACTTTTCTTTGCAA
The DNA here is from genome assembly GCA_016808115.1 of Tetrastigma voinierianum. Taxonomy (NCBI): domain Eukaryota; kingdom Viridiplantae; phylum Streptophyta; class Magnoliopsida; order Vitales; family Vitaceae; genus Tetrastigma; species Tetrastigma voinierianum. The sequence goes on along the minus strand of JAEQBH010001075.1, from coordinate 7,431 downwards.
TACCATCCGGGTAAAGCAAATGTGGTTGTTGATGCCTTGAGTAGAAAATCAAGGAGCATCCTTTCGGGTTTGATGGCTTATGGTGGAGAGAGATGTATAGTTACATCGGCGAGTTCCTCAGGTCTTTGATGGGATGAGCCTAAAGCATGTTTTTATACATTGGTAGCTCAGCCAACAGTTTTACTAAGAGTGATCGAGGCTCAGAGGAGTGATAAGAAGCTTGAGGGCACACACTCACAAGTGGTAGCTGGTGATGCACCTGAAGGGTGGAGCATTCATGCAAATGGAGGAATCTATTTCTTGTGATTGTTTGTCTTAGGATGATGCACGAGTTGAGAGAGGAGGTGATGAGGGGAGCTCATCGCTCGTTCACGGTACATCTGGTGAGACAAAGTGTACCATGACTTGAGGCGGCAATTTTGGTGGCATGGGATGAAAGAGGGCGTGGCGAGTTTCGTCTCAGTGTTTGACGATGCCCGACATGTGAGGATTCAGGCACTAGGACCAGCGATTATCACGCCTCATTTAGGGACGCGAGGACGAATCTTGGGACTCTTTACGATTTTTTTTTTTTTTTTTAAAAGCCCAGTGCTTTTTGTGGGTTATGGCCCATACATAACGAATCAAGAACTACCACAGTGGTGTCCATAAAAAATCTATACATATCTTTTGAGTCCCATTTACAAATACAAAACTTGCACACATTACAAATCGGAGCGCGGACACATGTAGTGAACCCTTCTTGGTGTGTTGACCATTTGTATGCGGCGGATGTTTCTTGATGTCTTCCTCCTGCATCACCTCTGGCGGTTAAAGCAGGTGCTAGAGCTTTCGCAGCTTAGTGAGGAAACATTTCTTATGCGAAACATAAAATACAGGATAAACGTTAGCATGTCGGAATATTCGGGCATTCTCATAATGAACTTATCTGAGTACTTCTTCTTATAACGGGCTTGGCTTGTTAGGATCTCATAGGAATTCACGAGATCTTATTCTTATGCAGGAACTTGTATGCTTCCGTAGAAGACTCTGGGACTTATCCTTATTCGGAACTTATGCCTGCTTAGGACTTATGTGTTTATTAAACTCAGTAGGAATTCTGGAGACATCGCCTCTGAGGTACTTATAAATCGGTCTTAGATCTCCGTAGGAGTTTCTGGAACTTAGACTTATTTTACGGGTTACACTTGTTAGTACAGTAGGTACCACAGAGATATTATGGAATGTATACTGGTATTGCGGAACTTATTCTTATACGGTAGTACATGTACGTGGAACTACCTGCTTAATCGGGACTGAAGTACGTAGGTACTCTGAGAACTGTCGATTCTGAAGCACCGTAGATGCTAAGACTTAATCGGATATAGAAGTACGTGGGTACTACAATTTCTCTTATTCTCTTGAACATATCCTTGTACTTCCCCAGATCTTATACGGAGCTTATTCGTATTTCGGATGCGAGGAAGTACAGTAGGTACTCTGAGAACATTTCTTTGGTGCAAAAGTACTCGTAGGTACTACAGGACAGATTCATTATACAAAGGTACTCGTAGGTACTCCAAGACTTATACTTATCTTACGGATACGGGAGTACTCGTGAGGTACTCTTGATCTGAAAATGCAGTAAGGTACTCTTGGACTTATGCTTAATCCCAGATGCGGGTACGTGAATTCTGAGGAACCCGGCGGATCTGAGAGTGCACATGGAGTGCGATAAGGCTTAATCAAACACGGAATTGCAGGTAGGTTGTGAGAACTAAATTAGGAATGAGGACTTGTCGGAGGCAGGAGTTATCAGATACGGGACTTATCGGATACAAGACTTATCGGGATACAAGACTTATCGAGATGCGAAGTGCCGAAGTAGTCTTATAGAACTCAATCAAGACGGGGACTTAATCATAAAGCGGAACTTATTCGGATCTGAAGGGTACCAGTAGGTACTACGGGACTTATTTAGATACATAAGTGCCGTAGGTACTACGAGGACTTATTCAAATGCGGGGGAGTACCCTTAGGTACTACGAGACTTATCGAATCGGGACTTAATCGAGACATAAGTACGTAGGTACTACGGGACTTATTCAAATCACGGGAGTACCCTTAGGTGCTGCAGACTTATCGAATCGGACTTAATCGGAGACATAAGTGCGAAGTGGTGCTACGGGACTTATTCAAATACGAAATTTACCCTTAGGTACTTCACAGATATCGAATCGAGGACTTAATTAGAGACATAAGTGTGCGTAGGTACTCTGAGGACTTATTCAAATGCATGACTTAATCGGATCACGGGGAGTACGTGAGTCTTACAGAACATATCGAATCTGAGGACGGAACTTATTCGGATCACCGGGACTTATCGGATACGAGAATTACCCAAGTAGGTACTACAGAGGACTATTCAGATCTGAGGACTTGTCGGATACAGAGTACGTAGGTACTACGAACATATCGGTCTGAGAATGAGAACTTGTTCGGATGCGGGACTTATCGGATATAGGAATTGCAGTGGAGTGCTACGAAGGGACTTATCTGAGGGACGGAGCTTATGGGGATACGGGTGCAGTAGGTACTACGGGACTTATACGGATCTGAGGGGTATCCATAGGTACTCTGAGACATTTTCGGATCTGAGTGCACAGTAGGTACTTCCTGAAAGCAATCGAGGAGGCGAGTGCCGATTAGGTCTTGGATCTGTCGAGGAGGCAGTGCCGTAGATTTTCACAGGCAGTCTGAGTCACGGTCGGATCTTCTCTTGATACGTATTAGTCTTATCATATAATTGTTTGACTTCCTAGACCAGTAATACGGAATGAGTAGGACCGCAAACCATGATAAGTACTCGAAGATCTTTTATACGGTCTGTGATCTTAGTAGCTAGTTAGGACGGGAGTGCCTTAGCATATGGGACAGGAGTCTTGTAGCACTAATCGAAACGGGGAGTGCCTTAGCCTTGTCGGAAATCTCAAAAATCTTGTCGAGTGTGGACACTAATCGGGAGTACCGAAGTACTAATTAGAATCTTAGACACTTAATCGAGAATCTTAAGTACTAATCAGTCTTAGGAGCACTAATCAGTCAAAACCTTGTCGGAGTCTTGAGGGCATACGAATCTTGAAGTACTAATCGGGGCGGGGAATCTTCGTGTCATTTAATAACTGGTCTTAGTGGTTTCTGATTATATGGGTTGATAACTTCTTATCTTATAATAGGGGCATTCTTAGCCACTTATGTATTCATGATGGAATCCGTCTTTCATATCTTTGACCAGGTATGATGGTAATGTAATCACACCTTATTCATGTATTCTTTTCCACTCGTAGATCTATTTTACGTAGAAATTGGAATCACTCAATCGGATCATCAAAACTCAGTTATGACATTTTTTCATGCCAACCTAGTCGGTTCTGGAATTTCTTAGAGATAGTTTGAAATATTAATTTTTTTTCCAGTGCCTTGTCTACATATTTGACACTTGGATTAAGCGCCTTCGCTACAAATTTAAGGTGCTAGGGTTCATTCCAGTGGAATCACCCCGAATCGAACACGAGACTCAACTTACGTTAAAATCAATCGGGAATACTCTATAGTCAAACTGATGCAGGAAATGGCCTGCACATGGCCCCACTTTGAGTGAATTTTTGAGCTATCTAGAGTCCGAATTTGGAGATACCTATAAAATATGTTTGGTTCTCCTTGAAGTCTATTTTAATTGGCCACTTGAATAACTCAAATCGGATAAGAAATGAGCAAGTTATGGCCCGAAATGCAAAAGCTGGTCAAGGCGGAAACCAAGCAGGGTTATGCAGGTACAAGCTCAAGTTGTCTTAGGTACAGCAGCCAAAAATGACCAGGCAGGAAATTTTACGGTACAGAAGCTCAAGTTGTACGGTACAATTCACCGAAATTGCCCGAATGAATTATTTTCTCCCATTTTCATGCCATTTCATCCATAGATCAATTCTATACTTCAAACACACATCTAAATCATTTCATATGTCTTGACATCTCTTTTCTACTTTGAATCCTCTTTCAATTCTTATTATTCCTCACAAATCTTCCCATGAATTTCCCCGACACAACTCTGTATGGTTCTGACATACATAATTCAAACTCAAGGATTTGTTAGGGTTTTATTCCTAAACCACCAGCTCGATTACTTGTCATTTAACCTTGAATCCAATCTAAAGAGATTATAATCATCTTGTGCCATATGGGATTTTACCCACCTTAATTTCCATATTTTGGGTTAGATGGAATACAGCAAAACCCGAGTTTAGGGGAAGATAATAATCCATAGCAATCCAAAGATCCATGCCAAATCTCATAGAATTCATAATCAAAATGAGTTTCCATACAAAAATCCAAAGTTCCATACCTTGGCTTGCTTGATCTCCTCCATCTTCTTCTCTCTTTTCTCCTTCTCTTCTCTCCCTTCACGATTTGCTCCCCTTCTCCATGAGACCAATCTTTTGGTCTTTAAATCCATGTTTTCTAAGGCCTTGTTTGGCCCTCCAAAATAACCGATTTTTGGGTCGAGTTTGCTTATTCTTTTTAAGCCCATAACTCATTCTATTTACCCAAAGAAATTTATGTCATATTATACTTTGGCCTCTAATTTTTTGTCAACTATGACTTTTATACCCTCTTTAGACCAATTTCAAAATTGTCCTTAAGTTTTGTAACTTTTGGTCTCGTTTCGGTTTTACTTTGACTCATAAACGATCAAATTAGGCTTACAAAATACCTAAACATGCAGCATTTAGGGTGTATTTTGAGGTGTTACAAACGGGGTTGTTGCAGAATTGTTACCAATTGCGAATGGAAATGGGATCATGTGTGATAGTTCATGGCCCGGTTTTCCCAAGACTCACCAGGGTAAAGATGGTGTGTGGGTGGTAGTTGATAGGCTAACTAAATCAACACATTTCTTGGCAATAAGGACCACTGACTCGGTTCTTACTTTGAGCAAGTTGTATGTGAGGGAGATTGTGAGGTTGCATGGGTGTGCCTCTCCGTTTGTGTCGGATAGGGACTAGGGTTTGCGTCCGGAATGCGGTCTTCTGAAAGCTTTGGGACGAGGGTGAGATTAAATTACATCATTTCACCCTCGGGGCGCCAGACAATCGAGAGAGTGATTCGGATTCTGGAGATATGCTTAGAGAGCATGTGTGTTAGACTTCAGGGAGTTGGATGGAACATTTGCCTCTGATTGAGTTTGCATTATAATACTTGAGTTTCAGGCGATTATTGGGATGGCACCATATGAAGCTCTTTATGGAAGGCCGTATGGTCGCCTATGTCTTTGGTTGAATCGGGAGGCTACTTTGATTAGTCGAGTTAGTCTGGGAAGCCTTGAGAGAAGATAAGGGTGATTCGTGAGTACATTGGCAGCCTGAGTAGACAAAAGTTATGTTGACCACGGGGGAGGGCCCTTAGAGTTTCGGGTTGAGGACCATGTTTTTGCGAGTGTCGCCTCGCAGGTGTTCGTTTTGGTAAAAAGGGAAGCTAGAGTACAGTGAGTAGGTTGAGATTCTCCAAAGAGTTGGAGAGGTAGCTTACCAGTTAGCTCTTCCACCGCAGTTGCTTGGTATACACGACGTATTCCACGTCTCCTTGTTGCGGAAGTATGAGCCAGATGTTTCAAACATACTAGATTGGCAGGAACTGAAATTGCAAGAGAATATGAAATATGAAGAGCAGCCAAGGAAGATTACAGATGTCACGAAGCAGCGTGTTGGAACAAAGTTATTCCTCTAGTAAAGGTGTTATAGAGACACCATGGAGTGGAAAAGCCACATAGAGCTTGAGCGGATGTGAAGAAAAGGTTCCGGAACTCTTCATAGGTTGATACGGTTTTAATTTGGGGGTGAAATTCCTTTAAAGGGGAGAGGGAGAATGCAACACGAGGAATTGTCTGATAGCTAAATATTATTTTTTAGAAAATAAAATGATAGACCGGGTTTAATACTAGAGCCAAGGAGTAAATTATTAAATTACCACTTGACCCTTGGGTCATTAATGAGAAGAATCTAATTAATTCGATGTATAAGATTGGGAATGTGATATGCAAATAGAAAGAGTTAATGGCAAATTGCTATTAATGAAACTTTAAAGTCAAAAAATGGGTATAAAACTAAAACTGAGGAGTCTAGAAAAAGGGATAGTTCTCATTTTTGCTCAAATGGAGTTAGGGCAAAAATGTGAAGAAGAAGATGGAGAAGAGGAAGAAGAAGAAGAAAGAAGAGAAGAAGGAGAAAGGAAGAGAAGGAAAGGCGGAGCGAAAAGGTAAGGGTTTTGGTTTTTGATTCTTGTAAAATAGTTCAACTACAGGGGTTTGGTTGAGACTTCTCCCAACCTAAGATTTGAAGGATATGGGGTGGTAAAACCCTAATCCTTAGTTATTTGAGGATTTGTATAGGGGGTATGATTCGAGATTTCTCTCTTTTTTTGAAGAGAAGCTAGGGTTTCATCCTAACCTTAGATTGTGGATTGAGTGATGGGTTAGAGAAACCCTAGATTCTTGTTTAAGATGTGTTTTGGAAGATGTTTTGGGTTGAATAGAGTGGCTTTGATGTGTGTTTGAGTGTTGGGGTTGATTGGGTTGGAAACTTATGGAAAAAGTGGGGAAAATCATAAATTCTAGGCATTTTCGAGGGCTGGATTTTTCTGTTTTGACCAGTGTTAGTATTTTAGCCATAACTTGCTTTTTCTTATCCGATTTGAGTGATTCAAGTTTCTGGTTAAACTAGACTTCAAGGTGCACCAAACATCCTGAAATAAATTACCCTCAAATTCTTAATCTATATGGCCCCGAATATTCCTTTCGAGAGGGGTATGTTCAAACAAAATTTATGCTTAGGTTTGATCATAGAATAGTCAGGGTTGTTTAGGACATAACTCGAGTTTAGTACTCGATTTGGGTGATTCAGGTTGGAGAGAACCTTTAGCACCTTATCTTCAAATAGTAATATGGAGATAGGAATACAAGAGGTGTTTTGTGTTGAGTGTGTTGTTTGTGTAACCTAATAAGGGTGTTAAATGTTGATCTGGTAAGTGTAAAGAGAGTGCGCTTGAGGGGATCAAGGTTTATGTTGGAAGGTATAAGAATATGAGTCGGTGGTGATAAAGTAATAGACCACTTGAGTAATTTTATGTGACCGCAGTTGAGAGAAATTTAAGGAATCTTATGACTTGTTATTTCTTGGATCCTTTGGAGTAGCCTCGGGTTTGACTTCCTTAGGAGACTTGCGATTTTGAATCAAGGAAGGTGGGGATCTTATAACCTTCTCCTTTGCTTGTCTTGTGGTTTGATGTTGTGGGAATTACATGCCATTCCGTTATTTGATTATGTGATTTTCTAGTGATATATAAATGTATATTTTTATATATATGGAAATCTTTGAATTAAGCAGTACATGATGTTTT